>CAWUFW010014322.1:0-420257 GCA_963921515.1 Calotriton arnoldi
TAATTTACTTAAACAAAATAAAACAGTTTTTAGAAAAATAATAAATACACAAAAAGTTTTATTTGTAAATACATAACTTCCAACTAAGGGGGTCATTAGCATGGCGGGCGGACTTTGTCCGCCCGCCATACCCCGGGAAATGGGACCGGCCGCAATGCATGCGGTGGTCCCGCACATCCCATTAGGATGCGCCCGCCACACTGGCGGGCGCATCCCGCATTTCTAACATTGCGGCGGGCAGTGCCGAAAGCACCGCCCGCCGCAATGCCAGAAATGCAGTTGTGCATTTGACAGTACAACGTGACAGGCACCGCGCGGTGCCTGCCACGTTGTACTGTCAAATGCAGGGGGTACCATAGGTATCCCCCATGTGCACCCCCCACCCCCAGAATCTCTGGGGGCCGCTATGGGCCACCAATGTTGAGAACCGCATGGCTTTCCGTGGCGGCAACGCATGTCCCCGCATGTATTCTAATATGGATGGCGGTGTCTACCAGACACTGCCACCATATTAACAGCTTTTCCGTCCGGTCGACTCATCGACCGGGCGGAAAACCGGCAGACGGACTTTCCGTTCGCCGGGGTCCCCCCGCCATGGTAATGTGGCGGGGGGAAATTTGCATGCGGGCTGGGGAATATGTTGGGTGGACCGCCATGCGGGCGGTGGCGATCCGCCTCGACATACTAATGGGCCCCTAAATATTTAGAATAACAAAAAATATAATAAGCATTTATTTCAATAATAATACAAAAAAATAAGTATAAATATTTTGAAAAGTATAATTTACATATTTTTAATAACTCTAAATTCAATGGGGCCAATTATAATAAAGGTAGGACTGTCGGTGTCTTTAGTACTGAGATCTGTACAAGCGGTCAGACAGATCCACATTAGGCTGCAGCCGGTCCGTGGAATTGCAAAAAGGATGAACCGAGCAACATCTTCCAATATCCTCAAGGAGCCCGATGTTCGGTCGGATTGCATTCCACCACAATGGATTACGATGCAACATTCCTCCAACCATTTCACGTAGCGTATTCTGAATTTTTTGTTTGGGTCACGATCAGGGGCTCTGCCACCCATAGACCTACGCAATGGTGAAATCCTTCCATGGTGCACCACCTAAACAAACTTGCATGCCGTGCCTGCCATGGGCTGCAGGGATGTTTAAAAACATGCCTCTTAGGATTTAAGCTTGTGATGCAGGCCTTTTCCAGGCTGCAGCACAAGCCTTTATAAAATAGACATGTTTACAAATGACTCAAAGGCAGTCGGATCTCAAATTTGGTGGGTGGGACTACTGACTACCTGTCAGTCGGTCACATTCTTTCCACAATGGCGGTAGTACAGTCTTCCAAATGCAATCCTAATCCGAACAAATGTTAGTTACATTCCAAAAGCAGAACACAATCAAAAAATACACTAAAAAAATCAATTAATTTGTAAAAATCAAAAGAATATTAATAAATGTATTATTACTTCAAAAAATGTATACCCTTTAGTTATAGAAAGTACAGGACAAACATCTCAAGTAAAGTATTCAAATAATATAATGTACACATGTTTTTTAAATTTAAATATATGAACATATTAATAACAATTAATAATTTAACACACTATTTCGAATTATTCACATACATACCAATAAAGAATAGAATAATGAATCAGACCAAAACTAATATATATAATTAAGATAATATTCTGTGCTATTTTGATAAATGTCAGTTAAACACTATTTATTAATGATTAAGTATATAAATTAAATTATAAAAAATTAACTTAATTTCCTTTATTCATATAAATGCCAAAAGTCACACCAATGATATCAAATAAACATTATCTCAAGTACATATTAAGCATAAATGTTTAACATTTCATTATTTATTATAGATTAACATTCTATTTAATGATTAAAAATACATCCATTCACAGGGTTTAAACATACAAATCTGACAAACCAGAAATAACATATTGTATTACTGAATAAACTGAATTAATTGTCAAATTAATATTAATAAACAACAATTAATAATTATTTAATTACAAATATTTTACTACACATCATATACCACTGCACAACAGAAACCACTCAGCTATAACATAGGGGTCTAGTAGGATGGCGGAAGGATGTCCGCCGCCGGCTGGCGGTGGGACCCGCCGGCACGGCAGCGGCCATCCGTCTGCGAATGAACCCAGGAAAACTGCCAGTCGCATTAGCATTGCGGTGATGACCGCGGCGGTGATAAATACCACCCACAACTTTTCCGCCGGTAGAAGTACTCACACTTGCCTGCTGGGCAGAGCTGGACAGTGAAAAAAGAGACGGTGCAGGGCCAGCCTACGGCTACCAAATTATGATGCCGGCGGAAGCCAGCCTTTTCCCTGCGTTGGAACCGCCATTGAAAGGCTGGCAGAGACAGGTTCCGGGGGCCCATTGCGGGCCCCCAATATGTTGGGGGTGTGAGTGCACTGGGGGTACCCATGGTACCCCCTACCCCCTACATGTCCCTCTACCAGGTGGCAGCGACTGTGTAGTGCATGCCACACAGTGCAAGGAAATGGAGGACATGGTCCTTTTGACATCGCGACGGTGCTGCTGGCAGCAACAACCGCCGCAATGTTAATGGCCGTGAACGTAGCGCCGCGGTCTGATTTGGACTGCGGAAAATACTAATTGGACCGGCGGTTATGCCGTGGCCCTTGCGGGTGGTCTTTTCCCGCTACCATGCCGATCAGGGTGATTATCCGACCGCCATCCTAATGACCCCCATAGTGCTAAAATTGTATTTACAATTGACTTACATCTTTCTCAAATAAAGAAGTAATAATAACCAAAACCTAATAATTATTTATAATTCATTAATTTCCTTCACTGTCTATACACCAACAAAACATATGCTGCTCCATAATCTTACATCAGAAAAGACATCGAATTATAGAATCAACAATTAATTATTAGTTATATTTCTAAAATATTATATATTAATTGTTTGCAGATGAATTATATTTTATTTAATTACCACCATAAATGCTTATGAAAGGCATAACAAATAGGGTATTCTAAAGTAACAAAAATAAAAAAATATTTTCAAAAATTAATAACATTTTAAAAACAATAATAAAAGAGATCCAAATTAAACAAACATTTTATAACAAAGAAAATAAGCTAACAGATTAAAAAAGAAAGAACCAATTTAAATAGAATATTCTTAACTTTGATATTTCTGTAAAATATAGTAATAAATTCAATAATACTAACAACTGTATTACTTACCTCAAAATCAATATTCTTGATTCGGATAATGTTGGACACCTTATATCTGTGTGAGAATATTGCATACACAATATTTATGCATGGCAGTATTTAATGTAAAAACTTTTTTGTGAAAAACAAGATCTACTGACTGCCTCGTTTGTATTGAAGCATACATCTGACAAAGTCCGTGTGTTGCTGTACCTTGACCTCTGTCTCCTGCAACACCACCAGGAGCCCTGGCTTATGACCACAACACAGTACAAGGCCCCTGAGGAGAAGCATCAGTTGTGCCACTAACTGAGATGCAATTTGGTATGAGAATGCTGTATCAGTTTCCTCTGAACAGGTACTCTGGACAGACAGAAAGTAATCCGTGAGAGGAAATTTGATGAGAAACTCAGCATCCTTCAAGCGCTGTTGGGTGAAACAATGCAAGTGGTTAACGGGCATGATCATTTGCCTGACTACGGCACATAACACTTCACCAACACCCTCCACACATATATAACTTCTCCTCACCATGATCAATATAATCCCTTATTGCAAGGAGAAATAAGAGAAAATTGTTTTTTTCTTAAAGCAAAGACATTTATAGAAAGGATTAAGGCTGGATGCTGATTTGATGCGCAGTTGTGTCAGGCACAGTCACATGCAATGATAACGACAATCAAATCCACATGTGATGTGCCACTCACTGGCCAGCACGAAATATTAAAGGATAATGGAAATTTTAACAAGGCACTTGCCTCCTTAAATATGCCGGAACATTCTTTCACAAAACAGGCGCTTCAAAAGATTGCACAGGTCATTTACAAGATGACAACTGTGAAGGCCCCGGAAGACAACAGTTTTCCAATTGAATTCTACAAAATAACTTAACATCATAATGTCTTTTTTTAATTAAACTGATACTGTGTATATCCGGCATCACAGCTCCTCTCGTGTTATTCGGTAGGGGGCTTATTTCATTATTTTGATGACTGTCAAAATATTGATTTCAAAAATATAGATTGAAATAATATAGTTTAAAAAATATAGGGGCCTATTACGATGGCGGGCGGAAGCACTACCGCCGTGCTGGCGGATGCAAAAACCACCAGTTACCGCCCGCATGCCGCAGCCCACACGCCCGCCAAATTACGATGCGAAAAGCAGGCCAAACACCGCCGGCAAGCCAGCAACACCGTCCGCCATCAAAGTGCGCCCGCACACGTAGCGGCGCAGCACAACTGACACACACCGTCCGACGAAACACGTCCCGCCCGGCGCATAAATTACGATGCCGCAAACAAACGGCTCCCACGGCAAAGAGACACCGCACGTGAAAGAGAGGCGGAAACACGGACGCAGAGCACGGACAACGAAGAAGCGGCACCCCGGGCATGAATCCAGCACTGCAGGCCCTTCCCATGCTTCTGCTGATGCACCACCAAGGACGCAACGTACCGCGGAGACGCAGGTAGGCACACACACAACAAGTGCACGCAAACAGCGCACACAGTGCAAGGGCGGAAAAAGCGGACAACCCCCCACCAGCGCGTGCACACTACACATCCACCATTGCATCCACATATGACACACAGGCCAAATCCTAACATCGCGGAACACATGTGTACACACCACCTGGGACTAGGAACCAACCACCCCGTCACGGCCCCAAAGCGCCGATGACGCCGCCACACATGCGCACAACGCAGAGGCCAACCGCAGCGCCATGCATGCGTCGCACACAGACACAGGGACACAACCAAGCAGCACACACATCAGCCCCACCCCGAACGCACATGACACGTGACAGGCCGGCCACAGACATGTCCCCAACGCCCAATTCACGGACAACACCCAACGCCACACAACCGACGCACACATGTCAGTGAAGTCACGCAACAGCAGGACACACCCCAGTGTAACAAACATGGCGAAGCACACAGCGGCGGCAACACCAACTAGGAGAAGCAGGGCCCCTTCGGGAAGAGGAACGCCAGTACCACACTGAAAAACCCATACCACCCTGCACATATGAACAAGACACATGAAACGGAACACCAAAGAGCCCGGTGACCGACAACAGGTGGCCCAAGAATTACATCCACACACAAGGCCCAACGCAGAGCGGAAAGGCAGGCTGCCGCCCACACAAGGGAGAGCAGACAGCACTGAATGACCTTCCATTCCAACACCGAAACCACAGCCCTACGACAGAAGCCGGTGAATACAGCCATTGTCCAAGAATAGACTAACACAGGCTTGCCGAGGAGACCGACCACAGGGCAGATAGCGCATATCACAGAAGCACACAACGGACGGGGAAGAAAGAAGAAAACACTCCCCCATGTCGGCCACATGCAAGTTAATTGGAAGGAGTCACACAGCACTGACCTTGAACTGTCTGAGAAGCATGTGGGAAGAGGGCCCGTGTCCTCCAAACAAGCCAACAGAACACAAGTCCTGTCTCCCCACGACTACACAGAGCTCACAGCAACCCCGGAGTGTGCACATTGCAGACTGCACACACAGCCGGAGCACGCCACCACAACGCACCGCTGCGAAATGGCAACCGCAACACACCTACCCAACTACGCCGAAGAGCTCAAGCTGTACCAAACCAGCACGATACATACATTGGGATGCGATCTCCTGTCCCTGCTGAACGTAAGTTACCGACTGACTTACCGCATCACATTGTTCAGCTGCGTCATGCCCGTCTTCTACTGTCGGAGGTGTCCCTACCAGCATCCCGTCGAGATATGCCTCTCCAACCCGGCATGTCTGAAGGCGGACCTGCTACCACTACTCCTCCCTCTGGACGCACACGACAGGGCCTGCTCTGCCTATGGGGGCATGGCGTATGTGGCCAACATCGCACGCGCACTGAAATGGAACCACTGTGCCTCCACACGACGGATCATCGAGAACAGCTACATCGAATGTCACCCAGCATGCCCCATCATGGTCCTCCAAGGGACAACCTACGAACAACACCTTGACAGCCACCATCCGCTTCATTGGCTGGCAAACATGTACACCACCAATGACATGGAAGCCCTGCTGGACGGCATCGCATACCTGACAACCTGTAAATACGTCGGACCACAACGCAGGTTCCCCGAGTGACCTATGAAGTCCAACCCCGCACCCATGCTCAGCTTCCGCACGGACTGGCCAGTCACCACCACAACAGCCATACCAAACGACCGGCAACTGTAACCACACCATCAACGACATCGCCATGACATCGGATATGACCGGGACATGCACACTGTTCCCCATCACATCCAGGAACACCGCATGCATCGTGGGAGGCAGTGGCATGGGCTCTGTGCATCGCACCCACATGGACGGAACTGCACGAACAACCAGGACACAACATGGATCCAGCGCACATGGACACACACACCGCTCAGTGGACATGAATAGGTCGCCTGGAGTCTGTGGGTGCTGCACCCTCCCACCCCCGCCCCGGGAATCCCATACCAGGACCTTTGCATGGACGACAAGTGCATACAACAACAACACGACCCCAGTGACTGTGACATGTCCAGTAACCACCACAGTGCAACAACAAGTGGCACGCCGCTGCATGCACGCAAGCACATGCCCTGATGTCATCTCACATGCACGCGTGCATGAGGAACAACCGCAGCAAACCTGTCACATGGAACTGAGATGGACTGTGCCCATGATGCCGAGCGGTCTGGTAGGCTACATGTATACCGTCTGTGTCAAAGTCCGCAGCTCCGCAGCTATACGTAAATGTACATTAGCACAGCCTTGGCCAAGCAGATGTAACCCCACACCCTATCCCATTTGTAATCATGCTCAGTATATCCTCAATATGTATTCCGCTGCCAGTAGTGTCCACTATACTGCATCACAGAGGACAGAAGACTCAATATAATGTTTGAAACCAGAACTGTCTCCGCTGACTCATTTCACAAGTACGAATGAGAGAGGATGAGAGTATGTGAAGTACACGGCAGTCGTGACATGACCATGTAGTCCACTGGTATTGGATGTCAACGCAAATGAGTAGCACTACTGTGGAAGACACACATGTGTCGTGTGAAGTCGTATGGACGCAGTGCTCAGGTGGGTGGGTGCGACGGGTAGATGCGCACATGCCAAGTTGGAGCACGCCGTGTTGGGAGGGCTCATGAACAGTACACCACCGCTTCCCTGGGCATTGTGAGAGGACACCTGTCGGGGGGAGTGAACACGTGTGTGCACAGCAGCCGGGCACACGTACAAAGCGGTACCAGGCGCACCTCAGCCCACCCTCTGTGGACGAGCTGGATCCTGTTGTGCGCCCGCCATGCCCCTTGACAAGGCACACACAGCCCCAGTCGACCAGGTGTAACCCCAACATAGTCAATCCGCACAGGCGATACAGGGCACGGGATGGCAGTGGAGCATGGTGTGTGAGAGGTCTCCTCGCGCTCCTCCTGCTCATATCACGCAGGCAATAGAACCTCAACGTCCAGCATGGCAAAAAGTCAAATGGAAGTGTAGGGGGACGCACCACAGCACGAGCAGCACTGACGTCACGGGAGGTGGCTCGCACCATCCCATCCATTGCCCATCATACCAACCACGCCACATGCCATTGCGACTAAGTGCAAGCGTGTGCGCCACCACCCCCGAGCCCTCCCCAGAGAGGCCAAAGAGTGAATGTGTGGGCCATCAGCCACAGACGGACGCGGCCTGGCCGCAAGGGCAGCCACAGCCACTGGGTGTCGCAGGTGGCGGATCCGGAAGGCGAAGACTGTGATGCATAGTCCATGCAGGCCGGGTCTCCATTTGGGGCACCACGCAGGTGGACGGCGTCCCGCCACACATCATACCCTGAGACAGCCCACTCGTGCAACTGGACCCACACATACACTCCTTGCCCTCTCTGGTGCAAGCTTGGGGCTGCCTGTGCAAGCGCTAGCCTCGCAGGTGAGCATGCATATTGGGGGGCGAGGGGAGGACATGAGGGCTGGGGCGAAGATGACTGTATCACTGTCAGTTAGTACAAGGGATGACCCAGATGTGGAAAGGAAGAGACGTGTCCCGTGTGTACTGCAACTAGTCGCCAATCCAACTACCCCCCATGTCCGGAATGTAAGCCCGCACCTAGGCCCGCCCATCCGCCACATCGAACATACCACCAGCACGACAACCTTCCCATTCGAAACACTGACTGGGGGTGGCGACCAGTGAACAATCATGTGTAGCCTACCCACGCGTACATGTGGGCCCTCCATGATCCATGTCACCTGCGGCAAAGACATGACATGCGCAATGAGGGAAGTGAGGAGAGCTGTCCGCCCCACGCGCAGAAGGTGCATCAGCTCCACAGACCCAGCAGCGAGTCCAGCAGGGGTCACATGTGCAGGGGCAGCTGTGCCTGGTGTGAAGGCACATGCATATAGACAGCACATCGACCAATGTGTAGTCTGCCCACATCCACAGTCCATCATCATGCGGACATAGGAATTGAACACAGGGCAACACATCTTAGCTGGTGCACCCACCGTGACCAACAATGCGCAATCATCGACGTACCCGCCCTGTGCATGGCCCCCCCCAACGGAGGCACATCCAGTGCCACCATCCCACACACACAAGCCTTCCACGGAACATGCTGTGTCCAATGGTCAGTACAGAGTCAGCGCCCATCTGGTGGATCCTGAACAGGAGACACATGCACACACATGCCAGCTCCCACTATGTACGACTGCCACCTGGCACGTGCAATGTAACCTCTCACCTGTGACGTGTGACTGCAAGCACACAGCCGTCTTGGCATGGGGCTGTCAATGTGGACACCAGTCAATGTTTCGGGAGCTGTGATCCGTACAGTGCTGTACATAGGGTGCAGTGCTGACACCTACTACTGTCTCATATCCCCTCGTGCCACAGGTCCCACTTGTATTGGCCGCTCAGCCCGTGCCCACATCGTCGTCGTCGTGTGCCATACTCATCCAGCCTCGGAAGCAGTACCATGCTCAGCAGACACTCATGTTGCCGTGGCGTTGCCGCTTGACGAATATGCAGTCAGTCCCCATCAGCACGCCCCGCAAGTCATTGGGGCCTAGATCCCCATGTGCATGCACATGGCAGTGGTATGTCTCACTTGCCATTGCCATTGTTGGGAGACCTGTGTAAGTGTATTGTGGCCGTGCCGTCCCAGCTTGACAGCTGGGCTGTGGCTCATGTGCTTGCTCAGTCATGTCAGTGATGTGTATGCGAAATTGCTATGTGCCGTGTTGCTTTGACATGTGTCCTCTGCCATTTAACCCAGGCGGAGACCGAACATTGACCGCCCATACCAATTGCTGGCGGACATGGACGATACAGAGGTAATCAGGAAGTTTCGGCTGGACAGGCCAACTCTGCATCGACTGTGTGCCATGTTAGAGCCCCATCTCCGTCCCCGCAGGGTGTATCCGACTGCTGTCACCCCCACGGCTAAGGTGATGGCCGCCATGCATTTCTTCGCCACTGGGTCATTCCAGCACACAGTGGGCAGTGGAGGAGGGATGTCCCAGCCCATGTTCAGCAAGGTGCTGAGGGATGTACTGGCAGCCATGATGCTGTACCGGAACAGGTACATCAGATTCCCCAGGGCTCGTGAATTGGCGGCAGTGAAGGGTGCATTCTATGCCCTTGGCAGAATCCCACACGTCGTGGGAGCCATTGACTGCACTCATGTTGGCCTTGTTCCACCACAGGCCACTGAGCACCTGTACCGCAACAGGAAGCACACGCACTCCCTGAATGTGCAAGTGGTGTGCCTTGCGGACATGGTGATCACCCACGTGTGTGCAAAGTTTCCAGGCTCGGCCCATGACGCACACATAATGCGCAACAGCATCTTGCCACGACTGATGGCCAATCTGCAACAGGATCGTGCCTGTATTGTCGGTGAGTATGTGGAGTGGTGTAGCGTGCTGGTTGTGCGATGCTGTCCCCTGTCCAGTTGGAATAGCAACGGTTCTCTGTGTCCCTCACACCCAGGTGACTCTGCGTATCCGAATGGGGCATGGCTGCTCAGTCCATTGAGGAATCCTCGCACCCCAGCAGACGATCGATACAATGAGGCACATGGGAGGACCAGACGTGTGGTCGAGCGTACCTTTGGCCTCCTCAAGTCCAGGTTCAGGTGCCTGGACCGCACCGGGGGTGCACTGGCGTACTCCCCACAGAAGGTGTGCCAGATAGTGGTGGCGTGCTGCATGCTGCACAATCTGGCCATTCGGAAGCAGATCCCCCTCATTGTGGATGACGGAGATCAACCAGGGCCCCAACCCGCAGACCAGGACAGCTCGAGTGAGGTGGACAGCGGAGAGGAGGAAGCTGGGAATGTGCGCCAGCAGCTCATCGCCCGCTACTTCACTTGACGGTGAGTGTCCATGTACGACGGATGATGTGTCTGTAACTATGCAGGTGTGTGTGTGCTGTGTCAGGGTGGCCGTATGTTCACTGCGTGCAGTGTGTCAACGCTCCATGGCCAGGGTAGTATGCCACTGTTGGTGGCTGTGGCATTGTGCCCTATTGCTCTGTGCGATGTGTGTACATTGCTTGTAGTTGTTGACATGTACTGTGTGATGGGTGTGTGACACACTCATTGAATGTGCTCCTGTTCTGTCTCCCACCCCTAGGTCCCTACAGGCCCTCCGGATTCCATTGCCATGCCACGCATCAGGTGCCTTTCCGCCCAAGGTGGCCGTTGTATTCCGTACAAATAAAACACAGGGCACAAACAGCAGTTAGTGAAAAAGGTGCATTTATTACAAACTGTGACATGTGATTGTGTGTAAGGTGATGACAAAAGTGGTGCGTGCAGTGACAATGAGCTGTCGGTCATGGCTGCGTGATGATCAGGGTGTACCCACTGGTTCTATGTCCATAGTCCAACACACACATGCCATCCAGATGGCTGTGTGGAGTGGGATCGTAGAGCAAGTCAATGCAGTGGCTGGTCAAGGAAGGCTGGCGGAAGGCTGGCTGGCTGCCTCACTTGCGACTGGAGCGTGCGAAGTCCTCCCGGGAGATCTGTTTCCTCTTCGGACGGCCCCTTCCACGTTTGGGAGGGGGTGTGTGGTGGCGACCTGCTGGTGGTGGGTGAGGTGTGCTCACTGGCTGTGGACGCAGGGGAAGTGGACACTGCTGCCCGAGCCTGCGCCCTAGCAGGTGGTGGCGGAGGTGGTGTTGCTGGCCTTGCCTGTGACCCCACCGCCACCACCAGCTGGCCCATGAGGTCCACGAGTTGGTCCATACGGGACACGAATTGGCCCATATGGGCGTCCATGGACCTCAGCACCCCCAGCACCTCCCGCGTGTCAGTAGCAGACCTGGCCCATTGTCCTTGGGCCTCTTCATAGGCCCCAAGGACTCTGTCCATTTGAGGCAGGGCATGGCTCCCAGGGGAGGCTGGCGTTTCCCTGACCCTGCTCCTCCTACCAGTCCTGCTGCCACCGGCCTGCCCACTAGCCACATTGCTCACCACGGTCCTCGCTGTGACTCCCAGGGTGGATCCAGTCGGCCGGGCCACCACCTGCGCTGGGGCTGGTGCCAGCGAAGACGTGGTGGTGGTGGAGGCGGTGGTGGTCGGTGCGGCGATGGTGGCGGTTGCGGCAGTGGTAGTGGCCGCAATGACCGTGGGTGTGGCCGCAACGACAGTGGCAGCAGGGGACTGGGACTGTTCAGCATCCCTGGATGATGGGTTGGTGGGTAGGAGGGGTCCTGGGGAGCGGCTGGGCCCTGCCACGCCAGATGGGCCAGCTTGGTGGTCCGTGTCCGAAGAGGTGGACAGATCCTCCAGATCCGTGTGTCCTCGTTGGGGGCTTGTAGGCTGGCTGTGCTGGCTGCTGTCTCCATCCCCAGCGTCCAGCAGTTCGTCACCTGTGGAGAGAATGAGATTTGTTATTGTGTTGCACCTGGCGAAGTATGTATTAGTCGTCTGACATTGGCAGTTCGTGCAATCTCGTACATGGGTTTCCCGGAGGCGAGTGTGTGGCTGTGGCATCTGTAGGTGTGTGTGCTAGGCAATGGGACTGTGTGCTGTGCACATGTGGCATGGGACGGATTGGCCATGCCGATGGGTGTGTTGCTTTGCCCCTACTCATTGTGACTCTGGTGTATGCGGGCTCCTGGCCCATCCTGGGTCTGGTTTGTACTTTGCTTTTGGAGTTCAAATGGAACGCTTAGGAACGCATATGGCAACATGGGGGCCATGCCCCAGATTCGCATTTGGGATGGAATATGCTTTTGGGGTTCAAATGGAACGCTTAGGAACGCATATGGCAACATGGGGGCCATGCCCCAGATTCGCATTTGGGATGGAATATGCTTTTGGGGTTCAAATGGAACGCTTAGGAACGCATATGGCAACATGGGGGCCATGCCCCAGATTCGCATTTGGGATGGAATATGCTTTTGGGGTTCAAATGGAACGCTTAGGAACGCATATGGCAACATGGGGGCCATGCCCCAGATTCGCATTTGGGATGGAATATGCTTTTGGGGTTCAAATGGAACGCTTAGGAACGCATATGGCAACATGGGGGCTATGCCCCAGATTCGCATTTGGGAGGGTATATGCTTTTGGGGTACATGCTGTGAGCCATGGGTGCCGAACGTGACATGTGTTGTGGCAGCATGACAGTGCATGGTCTGAGGTGTGTGCATGCCTGACATGCCCTGCATATTTGCTGTCTGTTGTGGTTACTGGACATGGCATTGGACGCATCGTTATGAGTGAGTGATAGTTGTGTGCCAGCCAACGTATTGCAGTTGTCCCATCTCCTTGGTGTGCGTGCTGCCCTGTGCCATGTGCATCACTGCAGTGCTCGGGGGGTGTGGCCCATGTTGTGTGTTGTTGCTCACAGTGTGTCGTGCGCTTAATTGACTTCTGGCACATGGTTGGTCATGGGCATGTGTCTTAGCGTGACTGCTGTATGTGTGGCAGCTGTGCGGATGACATGCCTTTCATGAGACTGGGGCTGACGGATGGGATGGATGGTATGTTGTATGTGCATGGTGTGTCTGTGTGTTTGATGGGTTCAGTGGTGTTCGTGTGCATTTCTGTTGTTCCGCTCTGTTGCGTCTAGTGTTGTTTGTCTTACATAGGCGTAGTTGTGGGGTGTGTGGTTGACAGGCAGTAGGGGCTACATGGACAGGACTTCAATGGTGTTTCGGTTGTGTGTGATGAGTTGCACAGTGGCTGCCGTGTGGGACTATATTCAGTGTGGCTTGTGCATGCAGACGTGGCTCCTTGGGTGTTGCTATGTCTGTGATGGGTCATGTGGGGTGTGAGTCTGCTGTTCATGTCCGTGTGCACATTGTTCACTTGTTCGTGACGGTGGGCGGTGCTGCGTGTTCGTGTGCTACGTGACATGTCCCATGTGTTGGTGGTGTTATGCTCCTCATGCCTCCAGTAATCCAGCCCTGTCCAGTTTCCCACCTGCAAGTTGTTCGTGCGTGCACTGTACTGGATGCCACATGGCTCTTAGCGGGGGTGCTCCATGTTGCAGGTCTGTGGGGGTGGGGGCGGTGTTGTGGGTCGTGGTGATGGCTGGACACCCACTGACACCGATTGCTGTGGACCGTGATGTCTGCCTTTCGGCTGTCGTTGTGCACTGCGGTGGCTGACACGTGGGTGTGGGGTGTGGGGGATGCTCCTCCTTGCTGTGCTGTGGGACTGGGGCCTGGTGTGTGTTGTACTTGGGCTGTCCACCGTCCCACCCACTGCACTTTGTGTTCCTGCCACTTACCTGTTACTTGTCGGTTGGTGCAGCTGTGCCTGACACATGGGTGTGGGGAGTGCTCCACCTTGCTGGTCTGTGGGAGTGGGGGCCTGGTGGGTGTTGTACTTCAGCTGTCCCCCTCCGACCCACTGCACTTTGTGTTCCTGCCACTTACCTGTTACTTGTCGGTTAGTGCAGCTGTGGCGGACACATGGGTGTGGTGGGTGCTCGTTGTGGCGCTTCTGGCATATTTGGGGACCTGTTGGTGGTTACGTGGCTGGCTTAGTGTACACATGTCCCCACGCATCTTACAGTTGTTCGGTTTGGCCTGTGTGTGGTAGTGTCTGTTGCATGTGCGTGTGATGTGTTGTGTATTGTGTGCTGGACATGGGGGTGTTTGTCCCTGGGAGCTGTGGCATGGTGGTTGCGCATGTGTGTACATAGCGGTGTGCTGGTATACATTAGTTTGTACTTACCAGCCTCCACTCCCCTGCTAATCCGGCGAGGATCTCCGGATGGATTACGACTCGCACCTTCTCCTCCCACGCTTTGAAGGTCTTAAAGAGCGCGGGATTCCCTCCGCCAGTGACGGCAGCCAGCTCTCTGTTTTTGCCCTCCTTCTTCTTGACCAGGCTCTTTACGTCATTCCAACGTTTGTTTATCTCGGTTCTGTTCCTGGGCAGGGTCCCGACTGCATTGACCTGGTCTACGATCCGGGTCCACATTCTGTTTCTGGTGGCTAGTGGTGTGTGCTGGACCATGTTCCCATAGATTTGTGGGTACACCTTGATGATCTCGTCGACCATGACCGTCAGCTCCATGGGCGTGAACTTGGGCATCCTTTGTGGTGCCATGGTGTTTGTGGTGCTGGTGCGGTGTGTGTTGTGTAATGTGCAGGGGGTTTGTGGTGCCGGTGTTTGGTGGTGGTGGTGGTGGTGGTGGTGGTTGTGATGTGTGCGTTTCTGTGGTGTGCTGCTGTCCTTGCTGTGTCACTGTGTCCTCTCCTCTCCTCTCTGGTTTGCAATGTAGCAAGGGGTTGTGGTCTGTGGGAGTGCTGCTTTTGTACTCACCTATGTGGGTGTGTCCTCATGGTCTGTTGTTTTCAGGTGTGTTGTGTCTGGGGTTCTGGCCTTTGTATTTTTAGTTTGTCCGGGGGGTGTTTTCGGGATGTGTACTGTGCTTGTGTATTTGTGCGTGCCTTGCTGTGTGGACTTGTTGGCCATGTTGTGTGCTATTGGTTTTGTGTGCGGATGGTTTCTGTGCAGGTACGTGGGCGCCATGGCTTCTGCCGTGTCGATTCTCATCGGCGTTGTTTGCGCTGGCGGGCGGTATTTTTGTTGTTTTTCCGCGCTCATGGCGGTGCGATCGTAATTTCCCGTGCGGTGTGTCGGCCGTGAGGGCGGGCGGTTTTGTGTTGTCGTGCGTGTTTCCGTCCGTGGCGGGCGGTTTGACTCCGACTCGGACGATGGCGGGCGGTATTTTGTATGATTTTTCGCCGATGGCGGTTTTCAGTTTGTGTACTCATAATGGCGTGGTCGGTGTTCAGGCGGTGTGTGCGGGCGGATTTTTGCCGCTTCCATGCCTGGCGGATTTTTTTACGCCGGGTATCGTAATGTGCCCCTAAGTAATTATTTATTTTTATATATTGGTATTGATAAATAATTTTATGTTAATAAAGTATTAATTGGTAATTAATTTGTATTAATTGGTAATTAATTTTTATTAATTGATTATTTGGTAATTATATTAAGTGTATTAATTTATTATTGAAGTGTGTTGTGAGTTTATAGGGCAATAGGGTGGGAAGTAATTTAATTGTAATTAAGTAATTATTTATTTTATTGTTGAGTATTGATAATTAATTTATTGCTAATTAATTATTAATTGGTAATAACTTTTTAATAATAGATATTTTTATGTTTTGGAAATTAATGTGTTCATTAATTAATAATTGGTAATTAATTGTCATTAATTATTATTTATTATTATTTATCAATAATTTATTGTTAATTAATTTTTAATTGCTAAAAACAAATACAAATTTTTGTTTTGGGGTATTGAAAATTAATTATTTTTTATTTTATTATTATTTGGTAATTAATTGTTAATAATAATTATTTAATTGTATTTATCATCTATTTAATTGTTAATTATTTGGTAATTATTTTTATGTACTTATTTATTGGTATTGTTAATTAATTTATTGTTATTTAATAATTAAATTATTATTTATTTTTAAAAAAATATTTTAATTATTAGTAAGTTATTTTTACTCCTACGCTATCCAACACTTTCCCTACTGTTGCACTCTCTGGAGTTGGAATAGTAATTTTAACATCTACACTATCCAGCACTTTCCCTACTGTTGCACTCTCTAGAGTTGGAATAGTAATTTTAAACTCTACGCTATCCAAGACTTTCCCTACTGTTTCACTCTCTGGAGTTGGAATAGTAATTTTAACCCCTACGCTATCCAACACTTTCCCTACTGTTGCACTCTCTGGAGTTGGAATAGTAATTTTAACCTCTACGCTATCCAACATTTTCCCTCCTGTTGCACTCTCTGGAGTTGGAATAGTAATTTTTACCTCTACGCTATCCAACACTTTCCCTACTGTTGCACTCTCTGGAGTTGGAATAGTAATTTTTACCTCTACGCTATCCAACACTTTCCCTACTGTTGCACTCTCTGGAGTTGGAATAGTAATTTTAACCTCTACACTATCCAACACTTTCCCTACTGTTGCACTCTCTGGAGTTGGAATAGTAATTTTAACCCCTACGCTATCCAACACTTTCCCTACTGTTGCACTCTCTGGAGTTGGAATAGTAATTTTAACCCCTACGCTATCCAACACTTTCCCTACTGTTGCACTCTCTGGAGTTGGAATAGTAATTTTAACCCCTACGCTATCCAACACTTTCCCTACTGTTGCACTCTCTGGAGTTGGAATAGTAATTTTTACCCCTACGCTATCCAACACTTTCCCTACTGTTGCACTCTCTGGAGTTGGAATAGTAATTTTTACCCCTACGCTATCCAACACTTTCCCTACTGTTGCACTCTCTGGAGTTGGAATAGTAATTTTTACCCCTACGCTATCCAACACTTTCCCTATTTTTGCACTCTCTGGAGCGGGAATAGTAATTTTTACCCCTACGCTATCCAATATTTACTGTTTTAGTTAATGTAGTGTATAATTTATTTAACAATTTTTTTTTTAATTTGTTATATATATTTTTATTTATATTATTGTTGTATGTGTATGTATGTATTTATAATTTATAAAATGTTTTTTAACAATTTATAAGTTATTACAATAATTAATTGTAAATATTATTAAGTAAGTATATATATTATATTTTATATGTATAATTTTTTTTTACATTACATGTATTATTTATAATTTTAAACATATTTTTAACTGTTTATTTTAAATATACGTATCATTTACTTTATTTTACATTATTTTTTAACATTAAAAAAAACGATATTTTTGACGATATTTTTTTTCAGATATTTTTGTACTTACCATAATGTAGATAGGACTTCGATATTCTTGAAATCGATATTTGGGCTCCGATATTTTTGACGTCGATATTTTTCACGTCGATATTCTGTCAGTGATTCCACTCTTCAACGTCTACATGGCCCCCCTCGCTACCATCGTCAGAAACCATGGGCTCAACATCATCTCCTACGCCAATGACACACAGCTCATCCTCTCCCTCACCAAGGAACCCGACATCACCAGGCGCAACTTCCAAGAAGGGATGAAAGCCGTCATGACCTGGATGAGTAACAGCTGCCTGAAGCTCAACTAGGAGAAAACAGAAGTCCTCATCCTCCGATCCACCCCATCCACATGGGAAAACACCTGGTGGCCCCCCGCCCTCGGAAACCCACCCACCCCAAAGGACCATGCACGCAACCTCAGCATCATACTTGGCTCCTCACTCACCATGAATCATCAGATCAACGCCGTATCCTCCGCATGCTTCAACACCCTCTGCATACTTCGTAAGACGTTCAAGTGGATCCCCCCCGTCACCCACTCACTCATCACCAGCAGACTGGACTACGGCAAAGCTCTCTATGCTGGAATCAACAAAAAACTCCTCCCCAAATTCCAGACCGTCCAGAACGCCACAGCCAGACTCATCCTCGACATCCCACGACACGACCACATCACCCAACAACTCTGTGACCACCACTGGCTCCCCGTCGAAACAAGAATAACCTTCAAGCTGCTCACACATGCCTACAAAGCCCTCCACAACACCGGAGCCCAATACCTCAACGACCGAATCTCCTTCCACGCCCCCAAGAGAAACATCTGCTCAGCCGACCTCGCCCTAGCAACCATCTCTCGTTTCTACAGGACAAGAGCAGGTGGAAGATCCTTCTCCTACCTCGCAGTCAAGAACTGAAACACACTCCCCTTCCACCTCCGACGAAGCCCGACACTGCACCAATTTAGAAAGGACCTCAAGACCTGGCTCTTCAAATGACCCCAACGGAGCTGCTCAACCCCCACCCACCCCTTGAGACCCTCACGGATGAGTAGTGCGCTCTACAAAACCCTGATTGATTGATTGATATCTGCTCATGCTGATATACCCACACATAGGATATAGTGCTCCCTGCCTTAGGGCTAAAGGTCGGCAGTAGGGGGGACTTACCTATATCCCATGCAGTGTATGGGAGGCATGGCACACAGGGCAGAGTGCATAGCCTTGGTGAGGGGTCCCTGGGGTGGCACAACCAGTGCTGCAGCTCCAGAGGACCCTCCTGAGTACCCATGCCTTGTGTACCTGGGGTAGCAATTATTAGGGACTTACAGGGGCCACTAAAGTTGTGCCAAATGTGGTACGTTGTGGGAAAAGAGATTTGGCACTGAGGAATTGGTTAGCAGGGGCTCAGTGGAATCACAGTTCGAAATTACATTAGACATCAGGCAAAACTTGGGGGCTAACCAAGTCAGAATAGGCATTTTCCTACAAATGTTCTCTCTTAACATCAGCAAGACAGCTTGCCGCTGCAAGTCAACCAGCCTGCCACTTATCGACACCAGCCTTCACTAGGCTATACCGGACTATGAGTATAATGGCGTGAGCAGCAAGGCGCATATGACCCTAGGTGTTGACACCCTGCAGTTAGAGCCCTGCAGCCACAGAAGTGGCCAGGCTAGGGTGAGGTGGGGCTTGTGGCCCCAGTAAGCTCCCTCCCTCCTGTTCCTCCTCCCCCCCAAACAGTCCTGAGGAGGCGCGTTATGGCACAACCTTCTTTCTTGTGCCTAGACCAAGAACAATATCAAAATCAAGAAGCTTCTGTATTACAGGCTTTGCAGGTGGTGAGACAATAAGGTCTGGTAGGACGAGGAGAGCATTACCAACAGCCCCAAAGTGCACTAAGAATAAGGCCGCCTGCTCAGCGAACCCAGACTTGTCAGGTGAGCCCCCATCCCCTGGTCTTCAGCTCAGCTCTTTGGCTTCGGCCCCAAATTCTATTTTCAACCCGGTTGCAGCTAGCCCCATGAACAGAGCAGGTCAAATGACCTTACATACCACTGCTCTCCTTGACTTTTTTATCAAGAAACTCCTGAGTGCTGAATCCACTCATGCATCAGAAGAGGGGGACTTGTCCACTCACATTCGCCCAATGTTGGTTGAAGCCATGCCACAAGGTCCGTTGTTTCTGCCACTTTCATGCAGTTCCACCATCACCGTGCAAGAGGGCAATGGCAGCAAAATTGTTGAAGGCCTGTTCCAAAAACCTGCCCGCTTTACTTGCTTTACCTAACTCAAGCATTATACAGTGTCCAACACCTGCCCCTCCAATGGTCCATTCAATCGGCGGCCCCGCCACTAGTAAGTTACAACAGGTATTGACTAAGGTCACTAGCTTTGGCCCGGCTTTTACCATCCCAGGCATCTTCTCTTTTGAGGCACCCCTAACACTAAGGGGCCGATTCCGATTCGGGCAGGAAATCTCTCCGACCGAGCCGGACCCGGAGAGATTTCCGACCGAATCGGACCCTAGCAGTTCGACCGAACGAGTACGATGCGTTCGCATGCTATCGGACTCGATTCGGTCGGACTCCCATTGAAGTCAATGGGAGCCGGTCGTACAAAGCGTACGTGGGCTCCCATTGACTCAATGGGTGCAAGGCAAACAAGGGCGCCCCCTATAGCGGGTACGCGTCGAAGCGGGTCGCGCTGTACACGCACAGGTAGGGGGGACCCATGGGTCCCCCCTGTGTGCGACTCGCGCGGCTACGCGTACAGGGGGGTCCGACACGGACCCCCAAAGTGCGGCTCTGACTGCACTTTCAAGCCGGACGGCGCGAGTCGGTCGGACTGCTCGCGGCGCGCATCGTACTTACCCGGCCGGGGAACGTCTCCATTGCGCGGTGCGAGTCGTGCCCGTGCGAGTCGGTCGGAGCGGTTGGGTCCCGCGAACGAGTCGGTCGGCGATTTCGCGTACGTTCGCATCGTACTCGTTCGCCCGGACGCACGTCCGACTCGGTCGGAAACAGGGCGTACGAATCGGATCCGGTAAAGCCGAATCCGATTCGGAGCCCTACCGGCCGAGATCGGAATCGACCCCTAAGACTTGTGAGTGCATCACAACCATCTCACTTGCAAGTCCATTTGCTCAGGCTGTCAATGCACTCAATCATGCACTCATGCACACACAGCAGTGCAATACTGTCCGGACCCAATCCGGTAACCAAGCCCAAAATGCCCCTTCAGTCCACCACCCACCCAGACGAATCCTTCATCTGAATCATTTGATGACTAAGATAGTCCAGTGCATGTCCTTAGTCGCAGCAATGTTGAAATGTTTATCTGTATAGATCCATGTTTGTTTATGAACTTTGATTCCTTGGCTACAGCAATGCTGTCCTTTTTATCTGCACTATTCGATGACGGAGAAAGCTTTGCACATGTCTTTGGTCGCAGCAATTTCTACACTTTCATCTGTCTAGTTCCATGTTTGTCTATACATTTTTATTCCTAGGCTAAAGTGATGCTGACCTTTTTATATGTTATACCTGTGTTTGCTTATGAAATGTTATTGTAATTTTGGTGGTTTTTAATAATTGTACTTTGCACTTAGATATTTTTAGCTATTGGAGCTATCGCTCACGATAGCCTTTTTGCTGAAGGCAAACTGCTAGCCTGCTGCTTTCCTCAGGTATGAGCATTAAGTAGCCCAGCACATTCTTTGAGGACAAAGTCTGCTGCTACTTTTTAGGCTGCACTGTGTACTAGCCACCGGTTAAGCACTTTATTGGCACCTCCGCTACTACCCTTTACATGGCACATTGCACCGTGTCTTATTAACTGCAGATTCTGCTCGCGACTAAATGCTGCCCTAGCACTAGTCCTGGGTGCAAAAATTAGGTAGACCCTTGGGACACTATTTTGCTTCTCTTGCTTATAGCTGAACCAGCTCATGAAAACCTGCTGCTATTTTGCGATATTGTTTTTGCACTCCATCTTAGTCAAACCGTTTTTTAGAGTAGCTACTTGCTCTATAATGTTCGTGAACTCTATCCATGTTTTTGATTCAAGAATTAATACCATGCTCTTTTTTCCTCCTTCTGGTTGCTAAACGCGGTTGCTCATCTTTTACTGCACGCTGCACCTTGCTCCTCTTAAGTCCAGGAGCAACTATTTGGACCACGGTTCTGACAACCGCCACAGATTCTAGAGCAATTTTGGCCTGTACCCCTAGCTAATTCCAGTGTCTATTGCACGATTGGTATTCTGTTAATTGTAAAAATTGTTTTGAAGTTCCCCTGATTCAAAACTATTAATATTGTTTGTCATTGTTAATTGTAATTGTTTCAATTAACCACACAATAAATTTCCCCTTAACACAATTACAATGTTACTATACCCAAAAGGTACATACAACAGTCCTCCAGGTCAGTCCTGAAGTAAGTCCAGCATCACATATGGCCAAACACTGGTACTGCAACACCCTCCGATAGAAAATAATGGAGGCAGAGACTTAAAATAGAACCCCATAAGAAATAATGTCAATCAGCATTTTTAATTTTTTTGATAACTTTGGCACCGTTTGACGAAACGTCACAAAACTTTCCCAAAAAAGTTACATTCCTTAGCTATTTGCTGAAAGGATTTGTAAAGCTCCATCAAGCAAGAGCTGAAAAAGGGGTCCCAAAACACTTTTTCCCCCATGAAATTTCCATAGAGAAAACTGAACAGCACTACAGAGAAACAGGCTGTACAGTATTGAATACAATTTGGCAGAATGTTAGTGATGTATTCACAATGTGCTTGTTGTGAGTTGATGAAAATCTGTTCAACCATTTTAGAGAAATTAAGGTTTAAAAAATAGTGATATCCATTACCTCTGATTCCCATAAAAAAAGATTTTTGATTGGCAGGTCCCGCAGGGAGTCCCATGGGACAAAGTGATGTGATTGGCTTGCCTCAACTTGAAATGTTGCAGATGCCATTTCGTGATTCGTGAAATCGGTCCCCGAGTCCTGAAAAACAATAAAAAAACATGCCAAGGGACCGGTTAGGAATACCATTACGCCCAGCCCTTGTGAGAGGTGTAAAAAAGGTTATTCCCCCCCTCCCCCCCGAGGCAAAAGGCAAAAAAAAATGTTGGCTCTTCATTAGCCAGCGAAGCCCTCCTTGTGGTCCCAAGAAGGCCGTGCATGGTAAGGTGTTGGCTGCCACTGGGGAGTTGGCCGCAAATTTATTGCAATTAGGTACTACTTTACATTAAAATAACATTGTGATTCACTGAAAAATCTGAAGTTTAAAGTAGAGCTGTACGTAAGTAATGTAGAAAGATTTTAACTTACGTTCAAAAACCTTTGAAATTCACTGACCAATGAAATCATAGAACATGTCATGAGTGATGTCATATATGAGGTCATAAGCAGTGCATGGTGGGGATGCAAGTTATATTTAGCGCTGCTAACTATAACTGTTGAATTTCTGTGTTTTTTTAATTTCAAAATCTTAATGTTGTCACTGAGAAATGTACCTAACTATAGCGTTGCATTAATCTTAGTTTTTTCCAGTGAATTTCTAAAGTTTCTTTTAAAACAAAAACTGATCATTTTATCACACCTAACTATATCATTTCTTCAACCTTTGGCTTTTTCAGTGAATTTCTAGGTTTTTTAAATGTATAGTAATACTTAATTGCCATACGTAAATGCAACACCTGTCACGCACGGCCATAGGCTAGGCCCTGCAGCCAACACCCCCTTCAATTCAGCCAAGCCCACACTCTCAGATGACAGGTGTGCGCAGTAGGGAGTGGGCAGGGACTGGCCTTTCCATTCAGACCTCTCTCTCAGATGATGGGTGTGCATAGTATGGTGTGGGGAGAGACTGGCTTCTCCTTTCAGACTTTTCTATCACATGACAGGTGTGCATAGTAGGATGTGGAGAGGGACTACCCTCTCCTTTATGACCTCTCTCTCAGATGACGGGTGTGCGTAGTAGGGTGTGTGGAGACAATGGCCTCTCTGGTGAGACCTCTCTCTGTAATGATGGGTGTACATAGTATGGTGTGTGGAAGGACTGGCTTCTCTTTTCAGACCTCTCTCTCAAATGACGGGTGTGTGTAGTAGGCTGTATGGGAAGTGATAGACCTCTCCTGTCAGACATCTCTTTCAGATGACGGGTGTGCATAGTAGGGTGTGTGCATAGACTGCCCTCTCCAGTCAGACCACTCTCAGATGATGGGTATGCATAGTAGGGTGTGTGGATGGACTGTCCTCTCCTTTTAGACCACTCTCTCAGATGATGGGTGTGCACAGTAGGGTGTGTGGAGGGACTGGTCACTAATGTTCGATGGAGTGCTGAACAATGCAAACATTCACCCCCAGTCACAAAGATCTGTATTTGTGTTATGTTAAATGTTATGTTAAAATTTCTTATAAAGCGCTCGTACACCAAGTGGTTTCTTGGCGCTGGACTTGAGAAGTGTATTTGTATTTGTAGGGCGCAACATTCATCCCGAAGGGCATCACGGCGCTAGGAAAGCATACATTGCAGTGTGGGAAAGGAGAGTATTTGATTGCAGCGCAAGTTATTCTAAATGACTTAATATCTGGGGAACAAGAAGGTTTTTAGCTTTTTTCTAAAAAGCAGATAATCATCTGTCAGGCGTAGGTCAAGAGGGAGGTCATTCCACTGAACCGCAGCTAACTTCGAAAAGGAGCGATCTCCCATCCTGACTTTAGTAGTGCATTTAACTTTGGCCAGGGCTTGATGGCGAGACCTCAAATTGCGTGAGGGGGCGTAGAATTCCAATTTTCTTGCAGAATGTGTGGACCTTTTTGTGTAAGGTTCTATGAGCATAGCATAGGAGCTTAAATTTGGCTCTTTGGTGCACTGGCTGCCAGTGTAGTTCCTTCATGCTGTCGGATGTTGAACTGTATCTGTTTTTATTACAAATCAACCTAGCGGCAGCATTTTGGACTACTTGAAGACGAGAGAAAAGGTAGTCGGCCATGCCCACATAAAGTGCATTTCCGTAGTCCAGTCTGCTCTGAAATAGGGCCTGCGTGACCGTTTTCCTGCAATTCAATGGAATCCAGGGAAAGAGTCTGCGGAAGAGTTTCAATATGGCGAAACTTTTTCCACATAACGTGCGTACTTGGTCCTGCATGGATAGTGCATCATCAAATAGGATGCCCAGATTTTTTGCAACACGCTTGGGTTCCGGGGCGGTTCTCAGGGCGAGGGGCCACCAACTGCTGTCCCAGATTGAGTGTGCACCCCCGAAGAGCAAAATCTTGGACTTTCCAGCATTTAACTTTAGGCAGTGATCTGTCATCCTAGATGCGATTTCAGTGAGGCAGTTAATAAGGTTGCCCTGAGTATCAGTGCTAGCAATTCTGTCATCCAGGGGGATCAGTAGTTGTGTGTCATCGGCATATGAGCAGATTGTGTTTAATCCATTGTTCTTTTGCTCACCACGCCACCCCAGTTTGGACGCAGCCATATGCAAATCAGTCTTGACCCTGTGCCTCATGGGAATAGTCCAGCCCGAACTGCCAAGCCAGGTCCTTCCTGGACCGGAAACAAGCATCCTGGGACCGGTTTTGGGGCATCACTCCTCATCAGCCTTGCTAGCTTGAATTCAGTGGCGCAGTGAGCACGGGACCCACGTCAGAGCATACCCTTCCCACTTAGAGTGACAAAAGCAAAAGGAACAAATGATGGACGGAATGCTGAACAATGCAAACATTCACCCCCAGTCACAAAGATCTGGGTTTAGTCCATCGTTCTTCGGCTCACTACGCCACCCCAGTTTGGACCCAGCCATATGAAAATCAGTCTTGACCCTGTGCCTCATGGGAACAGTCCAGCCCGAACTGCCATGCCAGGTCTTTCCTGGACCGAAAACAAGCATTGTGGGACCGGTTTCGGGGCATCACCGCTCATCAGCCAGGCTAGCTTGAATCCAGTGGCACAGTGAGCATGGGAACCACGTCTGGGCATACCCTTCCCACTTTTTGGGCAACAAAAGCAAAAGGAACAAATGATGGATGGAATGCTGAACAATGCAAACATTCACCCCAGTCACAAAGATCTGGGTTTAATCCATCGTTCTTTTACTCACCACACTCCCCCAATTTGGACCCAGCCATATGCTAATCAGTCTTGACCCTGTGCCTCATGGGAACAGTCTAGCCTGAACTGCCAAGTCAGGTCCTCCCTGGACCGGAATCAAGCATCCTGGGACCGGTTTCAGGGCATCGCCTTCATCAGCCAGGTTAGCTAGAATCCACTGGAGTCAAGCTAACCTGGCTGATCAGGGGTGATGCCCCTAAACCAGTCCTAGGATGCTTGCTTCCAGTCCAGGGAGGACTTGGCCTGGACTGTTCCCATGAGGAACAGGGTCAAGATTGATTTGCATATGGCCAGGTCTGAACTGGAAAGGAATGGGGAGCAAAAAAAACGATGGATTTAGGCCCAGATCTCTGTACTGGGGTGAATGTTTGACATTCTGCAGCATTGTGTCCATCAATTGTTCTTTTTGCATTTGTCACCCGGAGTGGGACGGGTATGCCCAGACATGGGTCCTTTGCTCCCCATGCCACTGGAGTCAAGTAGCCTGGCTGATGAGGGTTGAGACCCCGAAACCGGTCTCAGGATGCTTGTTTCCAGTCCAGGGAGGACTTGGCCTGGCAGTTCGGACTTGACAGTTCCCATGGGGAACAGGGTCAATACTGATTTGTATATGGCTATGTCTGAACTGGAAAGGCATGTGGAGCAAAAAAACGATGGATTTAGGCCCAGATCTGTGTACTGGGGTGAATGTTTGACATTGTGCAGCATTCTCTCCATCAATTGTTATTTTTGCATAAGGATAAGCAAGGCACACCTCAGCTCCCTTTGTGTGACTATCTAGAGTGAATGCACAAGAGCCCAACTATCACCCAACCCAGACATGAATTCTACAGACAGGCAAAGGCACAAAACAGTTATGCAAGAAAATGCCCACTATCTAGAAGTGGCATTTCACGCAATGTAAAAATCAACTTCACCAAAAGATGTATTTTAAAATTGTGAGTTCAGAGACCCCAAACTTCAAATCTCTATCTGCTCCCAATCGGGAATTACATTTAAAAGATATTTCAAGGCAATCTCAATGTTACCCTTTCAGAGTGATAGGCCTTGCAATAGTGAAAAACTAAATTAGCAGTATTTCACAATAAGAAATATAAAACACAACAGTGTATGTCCTACCTTTTAAATGCCATTAACCCTGCCCATGGTACTACCATGGGCCTACCTTAGGAGTGCCTTACATGTAATAAAAGTGAAGGTTTGGGCCTGGCAAGTGTGTGCACTTGCCAGGTCGAAATGGCAGTTTATAACTGCACTCACGGACACTTTAGTGTTAGGCCTGAGACTTGTTTGCAGGGCTACTCATGTGGGTGGCACAATCAATGCTGCAGGCCCACTAGTAGCATTTGATTTACAGGCCCAGGGCACACATGGTGCACTTTACTTTGGACTTATTTGTAAATCAAAATATGCAATCATGGATAAACCAATCACCAATACCATGTAGACAGAGAGCATAAGTAGTTTAGCACTGCTTAGCAGTGGTAAAGTACCCAGAATCCTAAAACCAACAAAAAACAGGTCAGAAAAATAGGAGGAAGAAGGCAAACATTTGGGAATAATCCTGCAAAAAGGGTCAGGTCCAACAGGCAGTCTATGTTGGATAATGCTGAGCACAAGGTGTCTAGTGCAGTATTAAAGAAAACTAAAAGAAAAAAAGTGCAGCAGTCGAACAGTCCATTTACGGCTAGTACTTACATCGGCTAAGAGCATCTTCAGTAATTACATAAGAACAAAGTGCATTCACAGTGCTGTCCCCACAGTGCCAAAAGGTTTCATGAACGAGCTCAACTGTGAACAAAAATCAAGAGAATCAATTCCTTATCCTTGAGACAGCTGACTGGAGAAATTTGCCGTAACATGCTGTGACGCCAGCGGAGGACCAGTTAAGTGCTTGAACTGATGGCTGGGGCCATACCAAATATTATTAGCCCCAGGCTTTACTTCTTCGCTTCTAGGGCCACTAACTTAACCAACCGAATGTTCAGGAGGTATTATCAGGGTTTTTTAGGGCATTAATAATTGCCTGCAGGCATGTAAGCATTCCTAATTTGTTCCACTCCTGCCTTAGAAGTGCTTTCCGCTCCTCTATCAAGGCAGGGCAGCTGCAAACAATGTGTTGAAGAGATTCTTCATACATACTGCAGCCTCTGCACAATGTGGATACTGAAGGTCGTTGCCACCTGGCCAGGTGTTTCAGAAACAGCCACTCCCCAAGTCAGAGGCCCATGAACTTTTAGTTTTTTGTATTTTGAGTATGTGCAGGCCAGATAAGATTGGTGATGCCTTAGCTGATAAGAGTTGAAGGCAGCCCAATTATGACTGCACTTTGCTAGAACATCCATGTCAGCCTGATTAGAGAGAAAGTGCCCTTGCCTTTCTATACTTATCTTAAAGACGTTTTGACTCATGTGTGTATCTCACAGATCTCCGGGGTTCAGCAGACTACAGCAGGCCTCAAGGTGCATGGAGTGAAATTGTCTGGTGCCACCTGATTGAATTTCATCCCACAGTAGGGACTCCAAACATACTTCCTAGAAGGCAGAAGTTTGTAGCACAGATTTAAAAACATTCCTGCCCTTGCTAGCCACTGGTCAGGAAGGCCAAATTCCAATCGGACTTGAGCGGCTTATGAAGATCTAGGCAGTCGGAGAGCAGTCTTGTAGATCTTGATGACCAGCTTGTTTAGAAGCCTGCCATCTCTCCCCAGCAGGATTTCACTGCCATAAATCATGGATGGAACAATTTTTGCACTCATAACCCTCAGATGTGGGTCAAGGCTCATCCCCCACAATGAGCTTGACAGTTTTGAAAAAGTTGATAGGAGGGCCAAGGCCTTGGTTTCTACAGTCTCCATGTGCGGGGCGAAGGAGCAACTTGCATTGATTGTGACGCCCAGGTATTTGTATGTCTGTTCCTTCAAGACAGTGGTCAAAGTGGGGGGAAAAAAAAGTAGGGGAACTGTGGGCGGAGAATCAGAGGGCGGGAATAACCCGTGGATTGGGTCAGTGGGCGGAGTCAGAGGTGTGGCAGAAAGAGCAAAATATCCACATTTTTAGTATTTGTTTCCCATTTCACTAACCGGTTACAGCTTATTACGTTATTTAATTTAACCAATGGATACACATGTTTATTTAAGGTTTAATATGAGTTATTGACATTAAAATACTTTCACAAAGTGGGACACGTTTCCAATCACAGAATGTCCCAAATATCCTTAAAAGTGGAATCGCAAGCCATTTGTCTCCCAGCCATGGAGTTTCTGTCACTTCTCCTTCCTTTTTCCACAAGAGCAGTTCAAACATGAATGGCAAAATATCCTAGTTTGCAAATATTTTCCAAATAATTATGGCTCTGCCATATTTGCCACATAATACATCATCTGCTGCATAATCTGACAATTTTAACTAATAAATTGTTTATAGCTCAAACAGATCAAAAGTTACTAAAAAATGTGACTTGTGCTGCTGTGAAGTGGAGGGCCCTTTGTAAAGGTTGACTGGTCACCTTTCTCACTGCTGCTGTTGTGTGTTCCACTGGTACTAATAAAGAAAAATCTTTGCAGAGGCAGTTAGCATGTGTAAAAATGTCAAAATAATAAAGTATCAGAAAATTTACAGCACCACTAATACCAGTGTAGCGTGTCAGAGCACTTTACATCACACATAATACACAGAGACAATCATACGTGTGTAAATCACTGTAAAGGAAATGTTACATAAGACAAAGGACTACAAGGTGTAGGAGTCACATGACAATCATACTAGTAGCCAGCATAGTTTAATAGTGATTGGTCTGGAGAAACACAAACTCAGAATTTTAAACGTAATACCATGGTTGGGGGTTCTCTTTAATGATCAGAATAGATTCCTACCCAATTTAACCCTTTTTTGCAACATTAGGATAATCAAAGACTGGGGGAAAAACCATAACGCTCTAATTCATACCTTGCAGTTTGCATGCAGCTCTCACATGCCAGTTAATAGCTCACTGTTCTATGTTAGGATTTTAACTTATTAACTGCAAGTAACAATAGGGTCTCTCTGACAAAAGTAGTAACCCACTGACCTATTTACATTATGTGCACTTTGTGATCTGCATGGTAAATAATCTTAGCAGCAGGCACATTAACCCTCTGCACTTCCTATCCATGAGTCAAAACGTCCACTAGACAAAACACCATCTCTCTCTATTAAGAACATTAATCACTGGAGTTATCATGACATTTTTATTGTTGCCGAAAATTGTTGGAGGCCAGGAAGGAGTCAGCAAGTGCTTTTAAAACCATATTATACTTGCAAACACGACGCCCCCACCTGAAGTCAGTGCCAGCCGCAGTCCGTGCAGGTAACAGCGGTAGGGCGGTGGGGCCGGGTAAGGGAGGATTTCGAGGGACGATGCTGAGGGAAAATTAATTATTTATTTAATTTTCCCTCTGCATCGTCCCTCGAAATCCCCCCTTACCCGGCCCCTCTGGCCCACCGCTGTTACCTGCATGGACCGCGGCTTGTCAGCGCCTGGTGCGGTTGCACTGCCCTAGAGCCACCCTGCTCAAGGGTCCTGTGACCTCAGTGACAGAGTCACTGTCACTCTATGGTGTGCTGCTTCATAGGCCTGCCTGCAAGACTGGAGGTGAACTTCAGAATGAATTGTGGTGGACAGGCCTTCAAGGTTAATCCACACTTGCCACTGCTAGGGTCCACCTGCTGGTGCTAAGACACCAGGGCTTTTAAGATCTTGCGGGGCCTTCTAAGGTCTAGCATGGGAATGTGCTCCCTCAGGGGGAGTGGTCTGGTGGACTGGTCATGAAGGCTGAACCTGGTCCACCAGTACCAAATTCAGCAGCTCTGACCATAGTGCCACATCCTCTCCCCCACTGAACACCATACTGCCCCACTGAGAGAAACTTGCACTGCACTGATCCGCTATAAACACCTGGATGTGACTCAATTCAAATTACGCACTAGACAAGAGCAATATGCTGCCTTAAAAAAAATTAACATCCTAGAAAAAGCAAACACTCATAGGGAATGCCAGATTAAGTAAAGCATGTGAAATGTAAGCAGGAACAACATGGTTACCTTTTTCTTTTTACACTCATTATTCAGAAATTAGTGAGTGCTTTACCCTGAAAAGTTAAGGTCCATGACTACAGGGCCCAGAAGGGACCCGTTTCAATGCCCATTGCTTATATCCTTACACAACATAAGCAGTATGGTTTAAAAAGACCACATTCCTGAACACACAGCCACTGTACACATTTTGTTTTCCAATTCATCCATCAAGCAGGTATTTCAGTACCTCCAGGAATAGTGCACTTTCCCACTCAGGGAAAGCAATGTTGTTCAAATAGAGACAAGAAAACAAAAGTAGCGCTTCACTGGCAACACTGTAAAGTGGCGCTAATGTGTTTAGGTGTGAATAAATCAATCTGGCCACCTTGCAACCACTCTGTCTTGCTTTAGTTAGTTATTTTTCATATTTTGAATGTTTTATTTCTCTCCACCCTGATGCTGCACTTAGAAATTGAAAAATGTCAGAAAAAGACGACATTTCCAGCAAAAGTGTTTTTCTTTTTTGGATCCATTTCACAGGGGAGCAAATAAACAAAAGGAGGAAAGAGGAGGTAATACCTCTTTCTTGAAGTCTCGGTTTTCACTAAATGAGGAGGAGCGAGACAGAAAGAGAGGGAAGAGGGGGAACAAAGAGAGGGGGGAGGGGGGGCAGCTGCCAGCAGCAGGAGAACTGGACACTGTCCTGGTCTTCTCTGGGCACGAAGGAAAAGACAGAGGGGCATATTATCAAGGGCTTTATCGCCGCTTTAGCGGCACTTTTGGCCGCTAAAGCGGCGATAATTTTATCGCCCTATTAGCAAGCTGTCGCTAACAGGCGTTAGCGACAGCTTTCAGGCGTTAGAGGTCGCGTTTTCCATCGCCTTGCATGTCAGCGATAATTATCGCTAATGACATGCAAGGAAGGCGTTCCTTACTAAAAGCGACTGGAAACAGTCGCTAACTCCACTACCCCCTATTAGCAAGGCAGGCGAAGCGATAAAATAATTCGCGCTAAGCGCGTTTATCGCTATATTTTATCTCCTGCTAGTGAGGATGACTTACCTGTTTAAAGTATAAGAGGTGGATTCTAATGCTGAATCCACCTTAGCGATAATGCGAGAATATCGCTGCTTTTCCAGCGATATTCTCACATTTTGCCGCTATCGCTGGAAATTATATCGCTATGGAGATAAACCTTGTTAATAGGGTGTTATCTCAGCGATATTTTCCAGCGATAGGCGGCGTTAACCAAAGTCGCGCTAAGCGCGGTTAGCGATAAATATCGCTATTCCTTGCTAATATTCCCCCGAGTCCTTTTCCTTCTCTGCCCGTTCCCAAAAGCAGAGCCTTAACTATCGGCCTTGGCGATTTCTGCCGTCCGGGAGGCATGTTTAAAATAATAAAGTAGGGGAACGGACTCTATGAAATTAAAGAAGTAGGGGCACCCTTGCCCTGCCGATCCCGCCCACTTCGACCACTGCTTCAAGACCTTATTGCTGTTGAGGAACCAGCAGCCCACCTTGTTGATTTTCCTGCCCAGAACTAGAAACTTAGCAAAACCAAAGGGGATGATGGACGGAGTGTTGAACATTGCAAGCACTCCCCCCCAGTCAACTGATCTGGGTTTAATCCATCATCATTCTTTAGCTCACTCCGCCACCCCAGTTCAGACATGGCCATATGCAAATCAGTCTGACCCTGTGCCTCATGGGAACAGTCCAGCCCGAACTGCCAAGCCATGTCTTCCCTGGACCGGAAACAAGCATCCTGGGACCGGTTTCTGGCTTACAGCCATCATCAGCCAGGCTATCTTGAATCCAGTGGCAAAGTGAGCAAGGGACCCACGCCTGGGCATACCCTGCCAACTTAGGGCGAACATAGCAAAACCAAAGGGGATGATGGACGGAGTGTTGAACATTGCAAGCACTCACCCCCAGTCAACTGATCTGGGTTTAATCCATCATCATTCTTTAGCTCACTCCGCCACCCGAGTTCAGACATGGCCATATGCAAATCAGTCTGACCCTGTGCCTCATGGGAACAGTCCAGCCCGAACTGCCAAGCCATGTCTTCCCTGGACCGGAAACAAGCATCCTGGGACCAGTTTCTGGCTTACAGTCGTCATCAGACAGGCTATCTTGAATCCAGTGGCAAAGTGAGCAAGGGACCCACGTCTGGGCATTCCCTGCCAACTTAGGGCGAACATAGCAAAACCAAAGGAGATGATGGACGGAGTGTTGACCATTGCAAGCACTCACCCCCAGTCAACTGATCTGGGTTTAATCCATCATCATTCTTTAGCTCACTCCGCCACCCCAGTTCAGACATGGCCATATGCAAATCAGTCTGACCCTGTGCCTCATGGGAACAGTCCAGCCCGAACTGCCAAGCCATGTCTTCACTGGACCGGAAACAAGCATCCTGGGACCGGTTTCTGGCTTACAGCCGTCATCAGCCAGGCTATCTTGAATCCAGTGGCAAAGTGAGCAAGGGACCCATGTCTGGGCATAACCTACCAACTTAGGGCGAACATAGCAAAACCAAAGGGGATGATGGATGGAGTGTTGAACATTGCAAGCACTCACCCCCAGTCAACTGATCTGGGTTTAATCCATCATCATTCTTTAGCTCACTCCGCCACCCCAGTTTAGACATGGCTATATGCAAATCAGTCTGACCCTGTGCCTCATGGGAACAGTCCAGCCCGAACTGCCAAGCCATGTCTTCCCTGGACCGGAAACAAGCATCCTGGGACCGGTTTCTGGCTTACAGCCATCATCAGCCAGGCTATCTTGAATCCAGTGGCAAAGTGAGCAAGGGACCCACGTCTGGGCATACCCTGCCAACTTAGGGCGAACATAGCAAAACCAAAGGGGATGATGGACGGAGTGTTGAACATTGCAAGCACTCACCCCCAGTCAACTGATCTGGGTTTAATCCATCTTCATTCTCTATCTCACTCCGCCACCCCAGTTCAGACATAGCCATATGCAAATCAGTCTGACCCTGTGCCTTATGGGAACAGTCCAGCCCGAACTGCCAAGCCATGTCTTCCCTGGACCGGAAACAAGCATCCTGGGACAGGTTTCTGGCTTACAGCCGTCATCAGCCAGGCTATCTTGAATCAAGTGGCAAAGTGAGCAAGGGACCCACGTCTGGGCATAACATACCAACTTAGGGCGAACATAGCAAAACCAAAGGGGATGATGGATGGAGTGTTGAACATTGCAAGCACTCACCCCCAGTTAACTGATCTGGGTTTAATCCATCATCATTCTTTAGCTCACTCCGCCACCCCAGTTTAGACATGGCCATATGCAAATCAGTCTGACCCTGTGCCTCATGGGAACAGTCCAGCCCAAACTGCCAAGCCATGTCTTCCCTCGACCAGAAACAAGCATCCTGGGACCGGTTTCTGGCTTACAGCCATCATCAGCCAGGCTATCTTGAATTCAGTGGCAAAGTGAGCAAGGGACCCACGTCTGGGCATACCCTGCCAACTTAGGGCGAACATAGCAAAACCAAAGGGGATGATGGACGGAGTGTTGAACATTGCAAGCACTCACCCCCGTCAACTGATCTGGGTTTAATCCATCATCATTCTTTAGCTCACTCCGCCACCCCAGTTCAGACATGGCCATATGCAAAACAGTCTGACCCTGTGCCTCATGGGAACAGTCCAGCCCGAACTGCCAAGCCATGTCTTCACTGGACCGGAAACAAGCATCCTGGGACCGGTTTCTGGCTTACAGCCGTCATCAGCCAGGCTATCTTGAATCCAGTGGCAAAGTGAGCAAGGGACCCACGTCTGGGCATACCCTGCCAACTTAGGGCGAACATAGCAAAACCAAAGGGGATGATGGACGGAGTGTTGAACATTGCAAGCACTCACCCCCAGTCAACTGATCTGGGTTTAATCCAACATCATTCTTTAGCTCACTCCGCCACCCCAGTTCAGACATGGCCATATGCAAATCAGTCTGACCCTGTGCCTCATGGGAACAGTCCAGCCCGAACTGCCAAGCCATGTCTTCCCTGGACCGGAAACAAGCATCCTGGGACCGGTTTCTGGCTTACAGCCGTCATCAGCCAGGCTATCTTGAATCGAATGTATGATTATACAACGCATGCATTCACATTGCATGCTATTAGATCGCGTTTTTTACCACGCAAGTCGTTACAACGACTTTCGTTGGAGGACGCTGGACTTAGGAGTAGTTAAATTTACTATTCCAACTCCAGCCTACGTAGAGTAGGGAAGGTGTTGGATAGTAAATTAAACTATTCCTTGTCCTATAGCGCCCTCCAGCGCAAGTCGTTGTAACGACTTGCTTTATAAAGACCGCGATCTAATGGCATGCGATGTAATGCATGCGTAGTAAAGGTTGTTTCCCCTTGAATCCAGTGGCAAAGTGAGCAAGGGACCCACGTCTGGGCATACCCTGCCAACTTAGGGCGAACATAGCAAAACCAAAGGGGATGATGGACGGAGTGTTGAACATTGCAAGCACTCACCCCCAGTCAACTGATCTGGGTTTAATCCATCATTATTCTTTAGCTCACTCCGCCACCCCAGTTCAGACATGGCCATATGTAAATCAGTCTGATCCTGTGCCTCATGTGAACAGTCCAGCCCGAACTGCCAAGCCATGTCTTCTCTGGACCGGAAACAAGCATCCAGGGACCGGTTTCTGGCTTACAGCCGTCATCAGCCAGGCTATCTTGAATCCAGTCGCAAAGTGAGCAAGGGACCCACATCTGGGCATACCCTGCCAACTTAGGGCGAACATAGCAAAACCAAAGGGGATGATGGACGGAGTGTTGAACATTGCAAGCACTCACCCCCAGTCAACTGATCTGGGTTTAATCCATCATCATTCTTTAGCTCACTCGGCCACCCCAGTTCAGACATGGCCATATGCAAATCAGTCTGACCCTGTGCCTCACCTTTTGTGAATAGGCCTCTCTATGTACGCTTGGAAAATTTGATCAACACTTTGTGGTCATTGTGAAATTCTCAAGGATAAATCACAAAGACCCCTCTTAAACCATGCTAAGTATGTGTGAATGTGTCTATCCTCCCTCTCGGTTTAACACCTCATGCTCGTACGCAGCGGTGTTCATAGCACCATGTTTGAAGCATCTCTCTAAACTTCACCTACTTCACCCAACATCCCCCATGCAAACAAATCTACTCCTAGCACCCTTTCAACTATGCACTGCAAAGGGGAGCCTAGGAACCCGATACAAATCAGAGTGCTGCTCCGCCTTGTCAGTATTGAGGTTCTATATGAATTCTACAAACAATACACGTTTTTGTCTTAAACTATTCTATTCCCATTTTACCTTGATTTTAATTTGGTGTCTATGCAGGGGTAATGTTACTGATCGTTGCCTTATACTGCAATCGAAACGTTGTATCTTCTTGAAATGTGTGCATACTAGTGAAGGACAGCTTCGCCTCAGTTGTCCTGCAGTTCGCTCGCTGTACTTGTTAAAAGGTGATAGAAGTTGGTTCATAGCAGTTTTGACCTGCCAGCCTTGCCTGCTGACGTGGTCTTTTGGGAGGGGCTACACGTCATCGTGCACTGTCAGGGCACTGTTAGACTGACCATTGTAGCCATGCCTCTTTTTTTTACTAAGCTGTTTCATCCTTGCTTCAAGGCACTTGAAAGCATTGTCTATGTACACATTTCACCGAGCTGGCATCAATTTATCCTGACAGAACCTAAACCCATTATCAGAAAATACGTCATTATCTACAGGTAGTGTCACTTTACAGAAACAATTTAGGGAAATTAATCAATATCCGAAGCACATTTTCCGTAGTGCTATGCCAAAAGTATGAGCAGCCAATACACTGCGCATCACACAGCAGTCAAATTCACACAGTCAGCAAGGAGCAACGAGGAACTGTCATAGCGGTCACACTTCGATGATCTGACAGGCCCATGTTTGACTCGCATAAAGATTGTTATCAAATTTCATATTAGTGATCTTTGCTGTTTTTGGCAGCAGTTTTCTAAAATGTCAGCGCTGACAGGCCGGATTAAGCAACCCCTTTACATACAAACCGCAGCATACTGCTGTTGACACAGGATGTGTCCCACAGAGTGATGGATGTGCTGGGGCAATTACAATTTAATATCTTTGCTTAAACAAAGCAATTAGTCATGCTTCAGTATATACAGACTTGTAAGCCGTATCTAGAAGTCATCTCCTTTTTGCAGTGTTAATGTTTATGCAATATAAAGAAATGTACAACGAGAAATCTCCATTTGATTCACCTTTAAACTTCCAAGCCTAATGGTGCACAGCTGCGATTTTTCATGCAAACTTTGTAGTCCCTAATCTCGAAAACTCTCATTTAATTCACACTACAGAGATTGTGGGCATATTTGGTTGAAATTAGACTGAATTTAGGAGGGCCACGAGCTTGTGCCATTCACAAAAATATTTGAGTGCGGTCCGTTCTCTTGCATGCCTTTGTGAATCGACCTCGAAACGCCCAACTCCCTATTAGTATAAGTGCAAAGAGTGCACAGTCATTTCTATTTGTACTAATTGAATGTGAATTTTCCAAGAATATTCCATTTGTGTTCCCATTTTGGGTGCTTTTTGAGCTAATTCACAGAGGCGTGTAAGAGTACGTAAAAGAGTACTAAAGGAGTAATCCTTTACATACTCCAGACTTTTTTTAATAAGCTCTAAGGTGTTTACTAAATGTTTCTCATATACATCTCACTCAGAATACAAGTCAATGAATTTATTGCCAAAAAATTAAATGTATGGAAAAGAAAGTCTGTCTAACTGGATTGTTTTAGAGATGTTTCTGAAAATACACCATAGGCAGGATTTTTTTCAGCAATTGAGAAATGTGCTTTCAATAAATAAGGGCTAACACGTGGGAGGTAGATTAAGCGATTTTCTTTATGACATTCACTTAGGGATATTTTATGAAGAAATACATTGAAAAACATGTGCTTTTTTTGGCCACAATAGACGTCTCGCTCAAGAGCGATAAAATAGAGGGGTCTGCTAAATGCAGGGCAAATCCCATCATGCAAAAATAATGTTCTGACTAGTGAGAGACTCATAATTAGCCCTGGATTAAGAGATCTTCGTGCGGAAATGAGGACTAGCTTGCATAAAAAACGTTCCTAATAACCACCACCTGAGGCACCCCAAAACCCAACCATTGCCTATCCCTAATCCTACAGGTTATCCCAGATCCCTCCTTTACTCTAACCTTAAGTATGTTCTTTATCCTTAAGTGTGTGTTTTGTCTGACCCGTTATTTTAACCATATCCTTATCTTCATGCAAACCCCAAACATTCCCCTAATTTCTGTTAGAAAAATGACATATGCACCAAATTTGCGGCATGCAGATAATTCAGCAGAAAAAAAATCAATGCAAATATTAAATGTTGATGTTACGTATTTCCTATCTATGTCTCAGATGATTAAATATGGTTATTTAAAGTTCAGCTACATCGTTTAGCAAGTGGACATTCGCATTTATGACTGGCCACCTCTCACTCACGCCTAATTTCCACTTTCTGCAGCTAATATTCCTGGGTCTGAGAAGGTTAGCCATTGATGTATTAAACGCACGTTGATACATTACATGCACCCACACAATGAGCTAAACAAAGGAGGAAAAAGGTGCTCCATCAGCTCTAAGCCAGTACTCCTTGTGAAAAGCTCATGCTATAACACCATGCACACATGGGGCCTACCTCAAGCATATGGAGTCAACCCAGCATGGGGGCGGGCACGAATGGAGGCTCTGACGGTGAGATTTTCACTGAGCTGCCTTGTTAGGAGTTTGGAAAGGAAGATGAACAAGGAGCCCCATAGAAATACTATTCTGAGATAGCTTTTTGCATAAAGCATATCCCTGGAACGGGAACCAGGCCAATTGCTGCAAATGAAGAACGGTGGGAATTTTAGTTTGATTTGCTTAAGAAGTCATTGCCAAACAGAGACTAATTTTACCCTTTACGTTGTCCTGCCTGTCGCACAGCCACCAGAGAGCTCACTAGAATGTTGGGATATAAAGGGAATTTATTCCTTCTGGATTGGAGAATTCTGGAATACTTGTCTAGGTCCCCTGGAGTACCTATGCCTAAAATACTGCTCTGGGAGTTACTGCTGCTAATTTCTAAGTGGCCCAACAAAGGACTCTGTCTAGCAGTGAAGCCTATGGACCCCCTTGGAACTTAACTCCTGTGTGTGGTCAGTGCAGAAGGTCTGGAAACAGAGAGTAGGTGTGCCTTCAAGGAAATGACTGCATGAGGAATGCTGAAGCTTCTCTGGAAAAGGCAGCCATTGCCGCTGCTGAGAAATCCAGTAACCTATTGTAACTGAGCATTTTGCTGTGGACCTTGACTGAAGTTTTTTGCATCTTGAATCCATGGACTGCAGTTATGCATCCTTTCCTAAAAGTTTGAAGGTGTTTGAACACGCAGAAACAGAGTTATTGAATTCTCAATTTGGACTTAAGAAAAAATCTTCCTGTGTTGTCTAGGACAAGGTTGAAGGAAACCAGAAAAATAAACTACCTTGGTGATTTCACAATATTGGTTTTTATGCTCTCAGACGTTCTTACTGTGAAGGAACACTCAGCAGAGATCTCAGTCCTTCTCTAGCCCTCCATGCATCCAGGTTTATTTTCTTGAACTCAACTTTTTCCGAAAGTTAAAATATTTGATTGGAATAAACTACCAACTGTAAAGACATGGCTTTTTACAGGGTTCACCCTCTCTTTTTGACTATACTATAGGAATGCATGACACATAACCAGATGCCTGCACTCACAGGATGGCCACCTGGTCGCACCGCTTCTTATTTTCAAAAAGGAGTCCGCTTACCCTTGGAGAGGACAGGGACTTGGAGGCCCGGGTTTTCGAAGCCCAAGCTGGGAATCCCAAAAGAGGCCATTGGGTGGGCCTCATGGAGTTCTGACCCAGGGCCCGGTGACAGCTTCTGAACCCAGACAAGCAAGGGAACCCTCCCTGGGCCTTTGGGACCCCATCCAGACACTTTGCGGCACAGCAGGCCGGAAAATGGAGCCCAGTGTCAGTGGCTTCTGCCCCTGGGCCAGCTGGACCTTTGACCCAGGGCCCGGTCAGAGTTTCTGAACCCAGTCAATCAGAGTACAGTGCTGGCTTTGCATCCCTGCCTACTCTCCAGGAAGCAGGGTTTGGAGGAAAGGTCCATCAGACAGAGCTGGAAGGCAGCTAGAGCAGTCGCGGACGGCATGGCTCATGGGTGTGGGTGTGGGCGCGGGGGTAGGGTGGGGGGTCATGGGGAGGTCGCGCAGGGTGGGTTAATAAAAAAGAATTTAAAAAAAAGAATAATTTAAACTTACCTTGAGGCCGGGTCCTACGTCTTCTCGGCTCCTGCTCTCCTGCCTCCAACAGGAACAGGAAGTAGGTAGCCAGGCTCCCTACCCTAAGCCAATCACAACCCTGCAAGCCGCGTTGTGATTGGTCAGGATGGCACCCAGCCAGGGGCTTATGGGGAGGCCATGTTCTCCATGCAGGCTGCAGTGCAGCCTGCATGGAGAAGGGCAGAGTGCGTATGACTGGTTTGGGTGGCCCAGGAGGGCCGACCAAACAGTCTTTGCGCACTCATGAGTGGGCACACCACTCCACCCTTGCCCTGCTCAGAGAGCAGAGCAGCCCTGCCCACCCATCCGCCCGCAATGCGCAAACATAAAATGGTAATAACTAAAAGTTATTACCATTTTATTTTTCAGCTTCTCGAACTGCGAGAAAGCAGTACGGCGACGCTCCTCCGCCATAGTGAAGGAGCCGCCCCTGAGCCAGAGACTCAGGCCACTGGGACCCTAGGTCAGGCCAGCCTCGGCCCTCGCAGCTCCAGGGGAGAACTACCTGAGGACGATGGGGTCCCTCATACCTTGTCTCTAATAATCTGGAGGACGGCTGCCTGCCTTTCTTCTAATCCATGCACCCAAAGTGAAAGGGGGTCATCGGAGTGAACACATCTTACCTCGTGGAGCCCTTGCTGTGCTTAGAGAGTCAAATGAGCCATCACCGGGAATACCAGATCAGCCGAACAATCACAGTACAGTGCTGGCTAAACTGCTGTCTTCCCCTCTGAGCAGGCTGCCCTGCACGGGGATGTCAGCTTTGCATCCCTGCCTGCTCTTTGTGAAGTAAGGCTTGATGGAAAGGCACATTGGACAGGGATTGAAGGCCCCTCCCTCAGCCCCTGGTGGCACCCGGGTGACAACAACTGGAGAACAAAGGGTCCAAGGGACACTCTCTCTACTAATCCGGAGGAAAGGTACCCCTTTTCTTGCAATCCATTCATGCTGAGTGACAGAGGGGGCCATCAGAGAAAACACACCCAACCTTATGGAGCGCTGTCTGGGCTTGAAGACTCAAATGATCCCTCATCGGGACTTCCAGGGCAGCCCGACCATCTGGACAAACCATAGAAACTCATTGCATGCATCCAGCTGTCCAGGGTTTGGAGCGACCAGCTGCCAAACTCGAAGGATGGCTCTGTTCGCACTACGACATCTGAAAGCCTGAACTGGTTATCAGGAAAGGGGATATGGGGGGGGGGGCTCATGGAACTCCGACCCGGGTTCTGGTCAGAGCTTCTGAACTCTGACAAGCAGGGGTGACCTATATGGTCCTCCAGGACTCCATACCATACACTTTGCGACATGGCAGGCTAGAGAAGGGAGCCCAGGGCTTCTGAACACGGAAAAGCAGGTACGGCCTTCCAGGGCCTGGGGGCCCCCGTCGCATGCACTTTGTGACATGACAGGCTGGAGAAGGGAGCCTGGGGCTTCCATTCCAGGGCCCACTGGTGCTCTGACCCGGGCCCGGTCAGAGCTTTTTATCCCAGACAAGCAGGGCAGGCCTCCACAGGTCTGTGGAACCCCGTTCAAGGGCACTTTGCAAAATGGCGGGCTGGACAAGGGAGCCCAGGGCTGCAGACTTCAAAGCTAGAGCCTGCCGGAGCTCTGACTATGGGGCCTCATCAGAGCTTCTTATGTTGGGCAAGCAGGGGAGGCCTCCCTGGGCCTGTGGGACCTTGTCCTGGGCACTTTGCAAGATGGCGGATCAGAGAAGGGAGGCAGGGCCTGTGGCTTGCACCCTAGGGCCTACTGGGGCTCTGACCCGGGCCCCAGTCAGAACGTCTGAACACGGACAAGCAGGGGAGACCTTCCAAGACCTGCAGGACCCCGTTCGAGGCACTTTGAGACATGACGAGCCTGCTAACAGAGCCCAGCGCCTGAGTCTTCCACCCCAGGGCCTGCATGAGCTCTCTCCCAGGGCCCAGTCAGAGCTACTTATCATAGACAAGCAGAGGAGGCTTCCCCGGGCCTGCGGGCCCTCATTAGTGGCACTCTGAGACATGGTAAGCAAGGGAACGGAGCCCAGGGCCAGGTCTTCCACCATAGGGCTCTCCGCGGCTATGACCTGGAGTAGGTTAGAGCTTCTGAACAGGGACAAGCAAGACCTAATCCTGTGCACTTTAGCAACACAGTAGACTGGAGAAGGGAGCCCAGTGCCAGATGTTTCCTACCAAGGTCCCACCAGAGCTCGGACCCGGGCCTAAATACAGCTTCTCATCCCAGGCAAGGAGGAAATGCTTCCCCGAACCTGCTGAACTCCATCCCAGGCTATTTGCAACACAGTGGGTTGGAGACGGGATTCCAGGGCTGGCCGGGGTGCTGTCCTGGGTCCCGGTCGGAGCTTCTGAGCCAAGACAAGTAGGGGAAACCTCTCCGAGCCTGCTGCACCCCGTCTCAGGCACTTTGTGGCACAGGGAGCTGGAAAAGGGAGTCTAGGGCCTGGGATTTTAACATCTGGAGCCACTGGGGCTCGGTCCCAGGGCTTGTTTAGAGGTTAAAAACCTGGACAAGTCGTGGAGGCCTCACCAGGCCTGCGGCTCCCTGTCAGCGGAATTCTGAGACAAGGCGGATAAGGGAATGGAGCCCAGGGCTGAGGTCATCCACCTCAGCACAGCTCTTGAACCTGGACAAACAGGGAAGACCTCCCTGGGCCTGGGGGACCCTTTTCCAGGTACTTTGTGACATGGTGGTCTGGATAAGGGAGAACCTGGCTTTACACCCTGGGTCAGCCACGGCTCTCAGTTGGTACCCTGTCAGACCTTTATATCCCAGGCAAGCAGGGAAGGCCTACCCATACATGCAGGTCCCCATCCCGGGCACTTTGCGACACAGCACATGAAAACCAGGTCCCCGAGATCCTCACCCTGGGCCTGCCTGAGCACTATCCATTCTTGTAATTTATGCACACTGAGTGACAGAGGGGAACATTTGAGAGAATGCATCTGGCTCCTGAAGCTCCGACTTGGGTTCAAGCTTCAAATGAGCCTTCATTCAGATTTCCAGGGCAGCTTGGTAATTTGAACACTGAGTCAAGTGAAGGGAATGATGTGTTTTCATTATTTATTTTAAGCACAAAACGTCACCAGTAACATTGGCATGGCACATTTTGCACCACCCATGTAAGTGTAATGAAGGACCCCTAATTTGAATTACATCCTGACCTTGTTAAAATACAATACCAGCATTCTTTACCAACCACAATGGTGTTAGCCATAAATTATTATTTTTTCACATGTAACCCATTAGCTCACAATGAGTTGCAATGTGATACTTGTACAAAATGTTTCTGTCAAAGTCCAATTTCATAAAAATCAGATAAATCCAAATGTTATGCTTGATTCTAGATGTATGAGCATAGCTTGGTCTAGATATTTGAAAGGAAGAACATAAATGGGTAATGGGATACACTTTGCAGCCATACTGCATCAAGCAATTCTACTTTTAGCGTTGTCCCATTATCTATTTTGAACAGTCACAGAGGGCTATCTCAGTCTGAAGAGGATCTTCTCAGAAGAAGAGAATGCAATATAATGCACATCCCCATTAAAGGTATACCTATTCATGGAACCGCCTGTCTTTAATAGACTGTTCCACTGTTCTAACAATCAGAACATTAGGATGACTAGGCGTGTATGCCAAAGCACAATTGTTTCAAGCTGTTAGAGATGTGTATTTTCGAGATCGCCTGGGTCGAATTGGTAAAATGATACATTCAAGAGAAAAACAGCAGATTTAACTAATTTTACTTTGGAGTTCATTAAAGTGGAACAGAATGTCATTTAAAACAGATTGTCATTTGGTCTGAGAAGTGAAACATCATAGACGCGGATGGCGTCTTCTATTGCACAATTGAAAAGCACTGATTTTGCAACGAATATTAGCTGAATTTCTTGAGAATAAAATTGCAAATCAAAAATGGTATTTCCCTTATGGCTGACGAGTATGCAAATTGAGCTGTGTCTTTCACAACCATGCATGGAGGGCCTGATTGTGACCCCACAGGATCCCTGCAAAATGTTTAAACCAGTCCTGCTCCCTTCCTCTCACTTTTCATTCATTGTCCGTTTCCTATATTCTTGCTTTTTTGCCCCTCCTGCGCCCGCTACTATAAATAAACTTCAAAGCTTCATACAGAGGCTGCAGCCTTTGACCTTCAAAACCAGCCTCCAGTGACTTCAGCCCTCCAGGAATTGGCTGATGGGATAAATAGCCAGTCCGGCCCTGGGTATATGTTGGCAAGGATTGTATTTTCTATGGGCCATTCACTGTGTTAAATCGCACATAATCACACCAATACTGTTGTGACGTACACCAGAGTGGAGGCGGGGGAGGGGGTAAAAAAACATAAATGCCAACCACAAAACGTTATCACTAGTCACATTCCTTACGGAGGGGCCGATTCTGATGCGGGTTGGAAAAGCTTCCCGACCGAATCGGTTGGGAAATGGTGTCCGACCCACTCGGATCGGGAAAGTCCGACCGGCGGAGTAGGATGCATCCGGATGCTTCCAGATACGATTTGGTTGAACTCCCATTGACTTCAATGGGAACATTTGTTCCTAACCGCATCAGAATTGGGCCCTCGGTCGGGAAGACACGTTCCCGATCCGATTTGGAAGGAGCAAATGCCGTTAGGAGGCCTTCCTAACCGCATCAGAATCAGGCCCTCGGTCGGGAAGCTTTTCCAACCCGCATCAGAATCGGGCCCGGAGTGTGAGGATAACAGTGTTGTAGCAGAACAACTCAATCACTCACTGTTTCAGCTCCAGCTGCATTGGTTTGGTCTGTACGAAATGATCGTATTTTATATATCACATGAGGGGATTTATAAAATGGCACTACTTTCAACAAATGTACTTCTTTAATAACGAAGACGTTCCTTAGCAACCGATCTTAAACCTTTATTCCATTACATGAAGGTCAACAGAATTCGTGTCGCTCCACAAAGCTTCCAATGGTCTATTTTCAAACTCTTGTGAGGGGAGAAAATCCTCAACATAAAAAGATATATGAAGATTTAGAGTTGAATGAAGAAGGTCAAAAGTAATTTAGAGAGAGGAAAGGATGAAGGCAAGAAATTGGAATATAGATGCCGGGTATTATAAAACATTCACCGAGGGGGAAGAGAAGAAAGCAATGCAATACAGAAACCAGATGAATGGAACCCAAACATTTTGCAATCATGCAGGCACCTACCTCGCATAAATCCAATCGTAATATTATTTGCTATCAGATAATGATGGATCTCATGTAAAAATGAGAGGAATCGGGAGCTCTGAGCCTTCTTTTAAAGTCTGGGCATTGCCAAGAATCACCACATTTTTCCACGCTTTTGTATACTTGGGAGGTAACAGAAAACTTTCAGTTTTCCCTCTTTGTGCATCATTTTTTCTTGACTAGCAACCCGTCAACAAGTTTACAATTTCCTCGTCATACATCATGCAAACGGTCATACATAGTTTTGTATTTCTGTTGGTCTCATAATGAGACTTGTGTCAACAGTTACCACTCCACTGCAAGCGGATTATGAAGGGGTCAATGTATTGTCTACATTTCTTCCTTTCAGAGATAAGAAAGGTAGAGAAAACAGAAGTCTGTGTCGTACAATACAACCAGCCTTAATTTGAGCCAGGGGTTGCCAGTGAGGTTCACCAGCACTCATTTTCAGGGACTGATTTTTCTCCATCAGATACTGACCGGGAGCAAGAGAGACAAAAACACACAAATGGCACAGAAAGAGAAAGACAACAAAATGGGCATAAAAGGAGCAAGCATTTGCAATACAATAGGTCTCGCATTTGTAAGAGTTAGAGCTATTGGCATTGAAAATGACAATGGGCCTGATTCACAGAACTAACTTAAGACAAAATCCTAAACTTACTACCATTTTGGTATTCACAGAAGGCACTTACTTATTTTGGTATTCACAGAAGGCACTTACTCATTTTGGTATTCACAGAAGGCACTTACTCATTGATGAGGAAGTGCCTTCTGTGAATACCAAAATGAGTAACTTACTCATTTTGAGTAACTTACTCATGTTGGTATTCAGAGAAGGCACTTACTCATCAATGAGTAAGTGCCTTCAGTGAATACCAAAATGAGTAAGTGTCTTCTGTGAATACCAAAATGAGTAAGTGCCTTCTGTGAATACCAAAATGAGTAAGTGCCTTCTGTAAATACCAAAATGGTAGTAAGTTTAGGATTTTGTCTTAAGTTAGTTCAGTGAATCGGGCCCAATGTCTTTCACCATATGTTTTGGTTTGAAGTGGAGTGGATGTATGTAGTGTGGACTGGAATTATGTGGGTTGGATTGGAATTGTTAGTTGTGGAATTGTGTGTTGGAATTGTGTGGTGTGGAGTGGATTTGTGGAGTGGAATTATAAGGTATGGTGTGCAGTGGAATTATGTGGATATTAATTATATGGTATTGAGAGTACTGAAATTATGTGGAGTGGGAATTGTGTGTCATGGAGTGTAATGTTGGCACATCAAGACTTAGAAAATCAAAGCTTGCATAAATAGATTTGAAAGAAGAAGGTCAAATCGGGATTTGAAATTCATATTTAGGTATATCCAAAGTACGTTAAAAAAATTTTTTTTAATATAAAATATTATTGCTAATTGGTACCCATTTTACTCACCTCTAAGGGGCGAAAGGTTGAGAAGACCTGCAGAGGATTTGAACCTGTGACCTACAGACAATAATCATACACACAGCACTGCAGCACGCACCCGTCCAACTGAGCTATCTTCACAAATCATGTCCTTTTTCTACTGAGAACTCACAAGGCAATGCACCTTCTAAAGAACCTTCCATAACCAGCAGGGTTACAGGAACAGGCACACATTCTAGAAGGCCAACTCATTCACTGGCCCATGATTAAATAAATGAAGTCGAATCGCAACGAATACATAACGAAATAACATTACGCTGCTAAGCAGCGCCCCCTGGAAAAGTACTTCTATAAAATACTATAAGCCTGGGCCAAAAAATAAGCTGCCAAACTTACAAGGATTTTTGTGTGTGCGAGGCAAAAACAAACTGATCAGAAAATTCAATGGGTTCAGCACAGGTTGCAATAATTTCTCCATAACTTACAGATCAAAGGTATTTGCAGCAGAAACGTTTGTGTGACGTGCAGCTTTAATGTTGCACTACCAGCGAGACAGCTCGGTAGGTTTAGGTCCTATGGCAGAGATCGGGATGAAATGTGGAGGTTGACTAGCTCGGACGGTTATGGGAGAAATTTCATCTATAGACCGATGGCCGGAGAGCTAGAAAACATGCCTCGTTACGGGTCAACATGTAACCCGAGACACAGGACAGGAATGGAAATTCGGTAGACCAATGGAAAGCAGCTCAACAGTTAGTTAGGAGGGCGGGGATAACTAGTTCATGGCAGTTTAAAACGGAAGTGAACTCCATGGTGTAGTGAGCCACACGGCCCCTACAACACATTGTTGCAGTTCAACTCCCTGAGCAGGGCGCGGACCAGGGAGTATAAATAAACGTGACGTCAGTGCTCGTGACAGGCGGCACAGACGAAGCTACCCAGTGGTCGTCTCCCTTATTTTCTGTGCCCGTACGTTATAGGCCTCCATGTCCCTAGCTCGACCCTATTACATCAGGTGGCACACCACTGCCCCCAGTGAGATCTCTACATTGGCGACGAGGGTGGCGATCGTCCCGCGCGCACACATCTCGCAACGCGGATCGGCGTTGAGTGCGCGGGCGGGTGCAGATCGCAGACCGGGTGGTGGCGCATTTCTGGCCAGGTGGAGACAGCGGCATCCTCGGAAGGCTGCGGTAAGGCGACCGCAGGGGGGCGAAGGGTCCCATGGGTGTGCGGCCGGCGAGGGACAGGAATTCGGCGGGCGTGAACGGCCCTGAAAGGAGTGAGGCCTACCGTGTGAGGCGCGCATGCACAGGAGCCCCTGGCACCATCCCAAGCCCTGCCGCGTGTGCCGGGAAGACGCGCGCGGTGGTGGGAGCAGCAGCAGGACACCGCAAAGAAAGCGTCTAGTTTGTGCTGCCTACGGAGACCCGGAAAGGTGCTGGGAGGAGCAGTGAGGCCTGCACAGAACACGAAGAGGGGCCTGCCAGCAGACATTGCCCACGTGCCCGCTGACTGACTGGAGCTGTGTGCGTGTCAGTGCATTGGGGTCAGGCGGTGAGAGTAGCACTGCGGTGGGGCACGGTCGTGGGTGCAAGAACGCGCAGGAGGCAACTGAGTCTGTCCTGGTGGACAGCAAGGCGCGGAGGAGAGGCAGCCCCATTTAACAATGAGCACACCATCGGCGCAGGCAGCTGCACAGGACGCTGGTGCGGCAGGGAGAATGGCTAGCTCTCGAATGGCAGTGAAGGCACTTCCACCCTTCAGCCAGTTGGCAGACCCGGCCACTGCGGCGCCCAGGTGGCGGAAATGGATTGGCCAGCTGGAATATTATTTTGTGGCCAACAGGGAGACGGACAATGCAGTGAAGCGCTCAACAATGCTGATCATAGGGGGAGATGAGCTCTACGACCTATTTCAGGATCTTCCAGACACGGGGGACGGCAACGACTACGACAAGGCCGTGAGGGCGCTGGATCGGCATTTTGACCCGCAGGTCAATCCGGATTTTGAACATTTCAAACTGCCCCAGGCGAAACAGAGAGAAGAAGAGTCCATTGACATGTTCTTCGCGTGCCTGAGGAAATTGGCAAGTTCCTGCGTGGGAATTGACCGGCTGTTTGAAACCAGAGCGCAGCTGATCGTAGGGTGCAAGTCATTGGAACTGCGCAAAATGATCCTGCGACAACCGGGAATATCACTGGACGATATCCTCATCTTAGGGAGATCTCACGAGCTGGCCGATGTGAGGGCTGGGGAGATGGAGTCAGCGCTGGCAAGACGTTCTGCCAATCCGCAACCGCTATACCCGAGCCCCATCAAGGAGGAGCGCGTAGATGCCATAAAGAAGACGTACAGTCGAGGAGGGGGCTGCCCCGGGGGAGCGGGTGATCGTCAAGGAAAACAAGGCTGCCGGAATTGTGGCTTGGTGAACCATTCCCAGAGAGGGTGTCCTGCACAAGGAAGGCAGTGTCTGCGATGTGGTCACTTCGCGAAGATGTGCATGGGTGCAGCCCGCACAGGAGCTGGACGCAACCGAGGTTCGAAGCCACAGCAGAGTGTGAAAGTCGTGCAAGAGGTTGAGGACATGGACAGTCGGTGCCAGAAGATGCACATTACTGAGGACGAGGAAGACGACGAAGTCTTCGTAGTGTAAAACATACGAGGCCTCAATACCAGCAGACGACCACCGCCCGTGTGTCAGATATGGATTGGGGACAATAGCGTAAAGGCCTTAATAGATACAGGTTCGTCGGTGAATATCCTAGATGCAGATCAGTACGAAGCGCTCGTGCCCAAGCCGTTGCTGCTACCCACGAAGGCCAAGATCTTCACCTACGGCGGGGACGTGCCCATCCCTCTTCAGGGAGTGATAGAGGTGGAGGTCAAACACGGGAACCGTTCAACATGCACCCGGTTTCATGTTACCTGTGACCGGGCCGGATCAATATTGGGCTGTCACTCGGCAGAAGATTTGGGACTCGTGATGTTTGCAAGGCATATACATCAGTCGCAAGCAGAGATGATCCTGGCGGAGTTCCCAGAGCTGTTTCGGGGTTTGGGGTGCCTGAAAGGTGTAGAAGTACAACTCCATATCGATGACACCGTCAAGCCCGTGGCCCTACGGCATCGGAGGGTGCTGTTCCATCTACGTCCACTGGTAGAGGCAGAGCTGGAGCGTCTGGAAAAGGACAGAGTGATCGAGTAAGTGTCCGGGCCCACTCCGTGGGTGTCGCCGTTGGTGATCGCGCCAAAGCCCAAGCAACTAGGGGCGATCCGCCTCTGTGTGGACATGAGACTGTCGAATAAAGCGATCCGGAGGGAAAGGCACATCACGCCCACTATTGACGAAATCGTGGCTGACATTAACGGAGCCCAATGGTTTTCGAAGGTGGACCTGAATTCAGGATATCATCAGCTGGTGCTGGCGGAGAAAAGTCGATATATAACTACCTTCTCAACGCATGTGGGGCTCCGACGATTCAAGCGTCTCAGCTTTGGAGTTTCATCAGCGGCTGAGGTGTTTCAAGATGCAGTGAGGGAGGCCCTGTCAGGACTGGTGGGGGTGTTAAATGTCAGTGATGACATTCTGATTTTCTCCAACTCACTGGAAGATCACCACACTCGACTCAGGGCAACGCTGAGGAGGTTAGTGGAGCAAGGACTGACCTTACATAAAGCCAAATGTGAATTCTATGCCAATGAAGTTGAGTTCTTCGGATACAGATTCTCTGCGAAGGACTTGCAAGTGGATCCAGCCAAAGTGGAAGCTATCAGAGCGGCTGCCATACCTCAGACCCAATCAGAAGTCCGGAGTTTTTTGGGGATGGCAAACTACTGCGGCAGATTTATACCTCACCTCGCCACGCTTTCGGAACCACTTAGAAGAAGGATGTTCGATGGCAGTGGTCCAGCGAGGAAGTCAAAGCATTCAATGACATCAAGAAGGCGCTGCTGCAGGGAGCCACAGTGGCCTACTTCAAGCCAGGGCAGGCGACAGAACTCGTGGATGCCAGCCCGGTAGGACTGGGGGCTGTACTCCTTCAGAGGGATCAACGAGGGGAGTGGGTGCCGATTGCCTATGCCAGTCGGGCATTGACGGCGGTGGAGACCAGGTACGCTCAGATTGAGCGAGAAGCGTTAGCTATCCGCTGGGCCTGTCAACATTTCGACATTTACCTGTGTGGTCACAACTTCACCGTGGTCACTGATCACAAGCCACTGGTACCGTTATTTGCGGGCACTGCTCGGAATGGACCGCCTCGGATCGAACGCTGGGCAGTGCAAATCCAACACTACAAGTTCGACGTCGTGTACCGTCCAGGCGTCAACAACCCGGCTGACTACTTGTCAAGGCATCCGCTGGCTATCGGTCCCGGGACTCGGGGTGAGGTTGACGAAGGCACAGAATCATTTGTGAAGCAAATTGTGGAAGACACCTGCCCGCGAGCGCTGTCGGTGGAGGAAATACAGGGAGCCACAAAAGAGGACGCCTGTCTTCAAGCCGTAAGACAAACGCTACACAACCATCAGTGGAAGTTGTTCCTTCAGGGATCCAGTGGTCTGACCGAAGAAGAGAGAGAGTACCGACAGGGGCTGTGGAGATGTCGGGAGGAGCTGAGCGAAGGATGTGAGGGGGTTATCCTCCGGGGTACGCGAATGGTAATTCCCGCCAAGCTATGGAAAAGAACTGTGGACCTGGCCCACCAAGGACATCAAGGAGTCGAGAAGACCAAAGCAAGGCTGAGAGCCAAAGTATGGTTCACGGGCGTGGACCGCATGGTGGAAGAAAAAGTCAGAGGGTGCCATGCGTGCCTGATAACGGGGGCAGAATCCCCCACACCGCCGGTTATTACTGAGGCCCCCAGCACAACACCGTGGACCCATGTAAGCCTGGACTTTGGCAGTTTCCCGGACGGGAGACACACCGTGGTCATGGTAGACAGTCACTCCAAGTTCCCCGTGGTGGAAGTGATAGCCTCGACAGCGTTTGAGAGTATTAAACCAGTGCTGGAGAAAACATTTGCACTCCTCGGAATGCCGGCAGAGATACGCACTGACAATGGGCCACCATTCCAAGGGCAAGAGTTCCGTGATTATCTGAACTTGCACAACATCCGACACCGCAGAATAACCCCCCAGTGGCCTCAAGCCAATGGGGATGTGGAAAGGTTCATGAGGACTCTCAACAAAGCGCTGAGAATTGGAGTGGATCAGGCCAAAGATTTGGAAGGGTGTCTACATCGGTTCTTAAGAGCGTATCGCCAGACACCACACTGTACCACCCGGTGCGCACCCAGTGATCTTCTAATGCAGCGGGCCGTGAGGGACGTGATTCCTACCAGTGAAAAATGGTCACCAGCAGTGCTGGACCCGGTGCACACTCAGGCAATGATACAACGCACTAACGACAGGGCCAGCCAGCGACGGAGAGACAAGCCAACTGAAATCTGCAGGGGAGATTTCGTAGTCGTCAAGGATAGACACCCGAGATCAAAGTTTCGAACACCGTTTGAGCAAGAGCTGTGGGAGGTGGTACAAGTAAAAGGATCTATGATCACAGCGAGAAGAGGCACCCACCAGCTAGTGCGAAACGCATCATGGTTCAAGAAAGCCACAGTACCTGCGGCTGCTTGGGAAGAGGAAGAGGTTGTGGAGCTCGAGGGGTTCAGGAGCCAGCAGAGCAGGGCAGCACCGGAGAATCCTGAATCAGCGCCTAGTGGGGAGAGTGGTGAAGAACAAGAGACTCCGGCACCGGGGGTCACGGAAGGAGCTGGATGTGGACCGGAAGATAGTCCCACTCCCAGAGGAGGACAAAGGTACCGGCTCCGAGCCAACCCACAACCTAGCACTCGACTGAAAGACTTTGTGTGTTATTCTGAAAACGAACTATGAGCTGCAGCGTGGATACTGTGGACTACACCTTTGTTTGTTATGTTAGTTTATTACGTTAGATCTTTATTTTAGCTTGTTGTTTTGTTCACCCATTGGTTAGATGGGATGTAGTGAGCCACACGGCCCCTACAACACATTGTTGCAGTTCAACTCCCTGGGCCGGGCGCGGACCAGGGAGTATAAATAAACGTGACATCAGTGCTCGTGACGGGCGGCACAGACGAAGCTACCCAGTGGTCTTCTCCCTTATTTTCTGCGCCCGTACGTTATAGGCCTCCATGTCCCTAGCTCGACCCTAATCACCCCACAGCCCATATTCCATCAGGTGGCACTCCACCCCCCGCCCCCCAGTGAGATCTCTACACATGGGTCTGACAACTCTCCAACCACATTTTGTGAAAACTACACAATACGTGGTTGGTTCAAGGAAGTGCAGCAGTTTGAAGTACAGGAGCTGTGTGCTTTTTTTTTGACTTACAGATCTATTTCAGAACAGTAAATAAAGAAACAAGTAGTAGCAGAAACACGCTATTTCAAACCATAACATCTTTTTTTTAAAATAGGTCTGTGTTTGCGGGGCAACTGAGGTGTGAATGGGGGATTACAGGATGGTGACTAACATGGGACATTGTGTAGAAGCAGAGACAGCAACAAAGCGAATGGGACGTGAAGAAGCTCCCTGGATAAAGAGCAACAGGGGTGGGGAAAGGAGGCATAGATGAGCGATTACAACCCGAGTGGGGGAAGAGAGAACAGAGGGGTTGGCTCTCCTGCGTGAAGGAGAAGACAGAAGGAGTGTGGAGAGGAAGGAGAGTGAAGCACAGAAGGGAGACAAATTGAAAGTAAATCCACTGTCATGAGCTGGCAGTAGCACTTCACAAATTAAAATACAATCCATTCTACTAGGATTACCCCTTACTAGTAAGAGAGTGGCCGGCTGAGCTGTTTTATGGGTTCCAAAATATTACAAGCATGTAAAAACATGGACTACATCTAAGCCTATACTGAAAGCCACCGAGGCAGACGGCAGCGCATGCGCACTGCACTAAGGATCGCTTCCACCCTGCCGGAGACGTTAGGATAGATCTTGTGCAAACCAGTTCTCTCTGGGCTTGCCTCTCACTAGTAAATTTAGTTGCTTAATAAACTACAACACTTGAATCAGAACATTATATCAAATATTCTACATTATAATTTCCAAACAAACAATAAATGTGCAACAATGTATTGTAAAATAAGCTGTCGAACTTTTACATCATCGTAAAACTCCAACCACACATTTGATACACATAAATTCTAAGCAACATTTTTATAGTACCATACATTATTTCCTGTGCTGGTTCTCTTGCTTTCATTGGTAAAGTTTCCCCGTTTAATATGGCGGACCAGCAGCAATTGGTTACGTACGGCTAAGTGAATTTGTGTTATGTAGTCTTTTCTCCTTCTAAGAAACTGGAATGCCTCATGGACTCCATAGAAACCTGTCAGAACAGGGAGAGGTTGTGGTGTAACAACTAGAGCTGCTGACTTTGGAACTGTGGAACTGGGTTCAAGTAGTCAGTCGTAATGGCAATAAAGTAACATAAGCGCATGAATGCGCGGTTAAAAATAATAATAATAAAGTTGCACACGACCGCGTTCCATTTTGCACTAAGTAATCAAAACGTAATTAACTCTGCTGGATGTTAAAGCGTCTTGTTAACAAGGCATGTGCGTGACATTAACAAAAACAAGCACTCTTAAAGCTAGCTTGCAGCACCTGAAAATAATGAAAAATGGAGGGCAGGGGTAATGGGAGGGTGGTAGAAGAAATAGGACCTGCATCAAAGAGGACGGCCACTAATAAAGGGGAATTAATCTGTAGTTGAGCTGTGCTCCTCAGCTCCAAATGGAAGTGATGTATTGGGTGTGCGTACCAATTAGGAGGCAACAAAGAAGAGCAGCGCTGGAGTCAACCTATGGTAAGCAGCAGGCAGGATTATAGTCCTTTTAGTAAATACATGTCTTGCAGACAGCGCATGCATGCTGCCAGGCTCTACCTAAATATCAGGGACCGGCAAGAGTGAAATAAAGGGGCATCAGTGCTTGGCAGTCGATTAAAGGGGCCTGAGGTGAATTCAACATTACAAAGCCTTGGTATTCTCCGCACCGATTTTTAATAGCACGCTGGAGCAGAGTTTTGGGCACCGGCACTCTTCAAAAATTCTTCATGCTGTCAGATGTAAATTGTACCCCTTTATCTGTTACAATAATTTCAGACATGCTTTCCCTGGAAAATTGTTTCTCTCCAGAATTTTATCACAATACTTATATTAACTCGTTCTTAAGTCAACTCAGCGAATATAGTGATCAGCTAATACAAAAATGAGTTCCCCTTCCCTACCCAAACAATTTACTGGCCGTATGATATGAAAGGCTACTTTGCTTCAAGGCTAAGGTGGCACTAATGTTGGCCACAATGGAGGTTTGAAGACTGCTTTGATTTGGCCACTGGCCACACACAATATGCAATTTTTAACCTTGTTTTCTTTCATTAAGTCAAGTCTCAGCCAGCAATACTGTGCTCTCACCATGGATTTAGTTAAGTTCATGTCTAAATTCTCTTCTTGCCTAAGGTCAACAACTTTCTCCATCCTTGTTTGGAACTAATTTTGCTCAATTATACTCAGCTTGTTTTTTTATATTTCAAAACACTTTCACATCTTCAGTCACTTTTAGAGGCCACCCATGCAGCATGTTCTCCTGTTTCATTTTCAGAACCAGATCTTCAATCAGACTATTATCCCCTTCAGATTGACTAAGACCTTGAAAAGACACAGCTTGAATCACACTTTCATAATTTTTATACATTATTGAGCTCTTTACGAGTAACCTGAATAGGCAAACAGCTGCCACATCAAGGATGCCTAAAAGGTATTTCGTCTTAAAGGTGTACCTTTCTAGACTTAAAATGTATTGGGCTACACTGGGAGTGGTCAGCACGAAAAACAAAGTGTATGTCCTTTTAGAAGAACTTAAAATGTGTTATAGTCCAACAACATGCAAGAGCTTCACAGTTAATAAATTAATAATTAACTTATGGGCCCTTCAAAGCTCTTGAAATGAAAGCCACTATTCTTCCTTTGACGTTGCCTACCTAAATTGGGTTGATTCTCAAAACTTTGGTGTGAGCATCAGATGTGCAAATAGCATGATTAGAAATGTTAAACCATGCCCAAGGTTAGGACTTCACACATTTCTCTATTAATCATACTGAGTGCTTGTGAACATTTTTTCATCCAGTCAAATGGTACATCCTTTTTCAAGAGCATTCTCACTGGTCGTATACAGGACCAAACTGGGAACCAAAAGCAGTTCTGGCAAAAATGTTCAAACCAGCCCCTACTCCCAGTCTCCTTCGTTCGTGTTTTTTTTTTTAAAGTTCCATTCTCCCTCTCTCGCTCTATCTGTCTTTCCCTTTCCTCTCTCTTTCTCTCTCTTTTTGCAACCTCTCAGCCTGCTGCATTAAACCCTTGGGAGCTAGAGATAGAGGCAGTGCCCATCAACATTCCAAAACCTGTCCCCAATGTCTCCAGCCTCCAGGGATAATGCCCGATGAGATAAATTGTCAGTCCACCCTCGTTTGCAAAGCTGACAAAGTTCTTGATCTATTTAGAATGATATTCTACATATTTCAAGCATTTTAGAATCCCTGAAGCTAAACCTAAAAATGGCCATAGTTCATCGTTATCATGAGAGAAAGGAGCCTACTTGACTGTCTGAACTGGGTCATGCTTATGCTTGATACAGTCCTTAGGTACTGTGTGCCCTAGGTAGGTAACAGATCCCACCCGATGTGGCATTTATCTCTCCTTCGAGTTAAAACGGTGTTGCTTAATCTTGTTAGGACTTCTCTCAGCATGCCATTGTGGCTGGGTGAGTCTGAACCATATCTTAGAATTAGGTCCTGGAAACATAAGAGGTTTGTGAGGCCTTTAAGAATTTGCTACATTATGGTTTGAAATGCCACAGCAGCTTATGCAAGGTGAAAAGACCTTCTACAAAATCTGCAAGCCTCTATTGAGGAAATAAATGATGTGAGGGATCTGAACTCGGAGTGCAACTCAGCCAAGTGATATGCCATGTATCACATAAGACACTAAAACAAATTTCATTACCCTGTAGGGCATGGTGGTCTACCTACATTTTAGAGTTGATGTCCCTCAAACCAACACCCAACCAGAAACCCCAATCATCATTTTTTGGTGGCTAACCCAACAGGGATTAGCCATAATCAAGACTTTCCAGGTTTATTACTTTGGTGTCAGTGAGGTATTTTAAATTACTCTTTCAAAGGTTCTTTCATCATGTGAGGAACGGGTCACATCATACAGAAAAAGCCAAATCCTTCAACTTGATTCTCAGATGACCCAATGTCTCAGGAAATACCTCTGAAAATTCTGTACAGTCATCATTTTAGCTGAAAGATCTTTCAGCTAACCACATTGGATCTACTGTTATGGGATTACATTTTATATCCAGCTCCTTCTCTCCACCATCAAAAGTTTGATCATGATAGCTCGCGGCACAGCAGGAAAAGGGTTTTGGGTAACCAAAGCAGAGCGTATAACCATTTATACCACACGCTATAAACAGATTGCCAATTTGCTTATTATATTTCTCTCTCTATTTATATGACTATATTTTTGGCCCATATTACATCAGGTCCTCCGACGGACCGGAGAATTTGACAGGGATTTGGCAAAAGATTTAGATGAACTATTCCCCTTATGAGGACCTAGAACAAAGAGAATATTTATATTTACACCTTTCTATATACATTTATATACATTTCTTCATCATTATGATAATGAATAAAGACGGACTCAGTTTCTCTGTTAATTTGCTTTATCTATTTTCTTTGAAATCATATAGAATGGTCAAACAGAGACACAATGTTGAATCTGAATATTCACTCAAGAACACAATACAGGTAATCACAGTAACATCTCACTTAAGGAGCATGAGTTAAATGGATAGTGTAAGAGACAAAAGAGCATTTTCAATAAGAATAATGCAACTACAGAATTTCATACAAACCTAGAAAACTATAGCACAGCGTGCTAATAGCTGGAAATGCTAACCCTCCGGCCGGAAGGGAAAGCTGGGGCTATCCTCATGAGGTATGAGGAGCAAAGTTATGGAGTCAGCTTACAGACAGCATCAGCCAAGTGCATCAAAGAACAGCTCACACGAATGCCTCAGATAGATCTAACACCAATACTCTCTTCTCTCTCTGCCAACCCGGCCGAATCTATCACTAATAATTATACCTAATTCTGGCTTACTCTTGTAACAAAGTTAAAGAAAATCCTTCTCTGATTGGCTAACAGACATACAGGCACATGCATCAACCATTTTTCCGAGCGCAAACGGTGCGATTCGCAAAAATCGGCCGTTTGCGCCCGCAAAAATGGCATTTGCGATGCATCAAGGTTCAAGGCACTCGCAATTTGAGAATTCGCAATTAATTGTGAGTTCTCAAATTGCGATAGAATTTAAGGAATTGCATTTTGCGATTCCTTAAATGCAATGCAAGAACCACTTTGAAGTAGCGATTTTGCTACTAGGGGGCGCAAATTACCATGAAGTTAAACTTGATGGTAATTTGCAAATACTTTGAAAAATGCACTAAAGTGCATTTTCCAAAGTTGTAGGTTACACACACACATGTCCTTGGGACATGTGTGTGTGCAACATTTGTGCACACCACAATTTCAGTAGTGCAACAGGCTGTCCTTTTGACACCCTTGCAACCTTGAAATTGCATTCTCAATTTGCGATTCTCTAATTGCTAATCGCAAATTGAGAATGTCTTCCCATTCATTTCTATGGGCCTCTAGGCCCATAGGAATGAATGGAGAGGTATTCCTTATTTGCGACTCGCAATTTGCGAGTTGCAAATAAGGAATGTTTAGGAATCGCTATTTTTATAGCGATTCCTACATGCATAGGCTTTTGCGAGTCCTTAATTGCGATTCCTTAATAATCGCAATTAAGGACTCGCAAAATCCTACCTTGATGCATGTGCCTGAAAGGGTGTTAAGTCACACCACTTCCGTCGCTCTTCCTTTTCAAACGCTCATTGTTTTATTTTCATGTTGTCATCATCGTCCTTCGGCAAAGGAAATCAAATTGTCTCCTTCCTCGGCACATGCATTTTCAGATGCATTTGGAAACATTTAGCAGTACAGTTTATCAGGAGAACACACTTTTTCCTGCGACAGTAAGAAGCATCGTAGATACACTGGACACGTAGCAGCCACTCGAGAATAAAGAACACAATAGACAACTCTGAAGAATAAAACAGATTTTTCAGTATTTCTACATTCTAAAGCAAAATTAACCCTAACGCCAATGCTGAGGCTTTCTTGCAAACGTGCATTTCTCTAGGAGAAATAAACATGGTTTATTATTTGTTCAAAAACAAAAGCTCCATTTCATAATTTCATTTCAATCTTTCACTAGTATAATAAAACATAATCATTTTGAACTATTATTCTGTAATTAATATTTGCTTGATTATGTTAACAAACAATACACAACCTTTTTCGCATTTTTACTTATGGTACAGAAATCGTTTGTGGCCTACTTAGATACAGTGTCATTTTCCTGCACCTTTCTTATTTCTTTTTCTCGACCGACTGCATGTTAATTATTTTTCGATTAATTTCAAACTTTGTTAATAACTCACACCATGGAATGTTTAATCTGAGCAGGTTTTATTTGCGCAAAAGCCTGCTCCATCAATCCTCCCTTTGATGGCTACTTAAGCCATCAAAAAACACAAAATCTGATTACAATCTGATTGTATCAGAATATACTGGTTCTTATCTGTTTCAACCTAACCCCATCTATATATTTTATAACCTCAAAATAATTTCTCTTTCTGTCTTCCATTTCTATTTCTTCTTTCTTTTCTTCGCTCTTCGTTTTGTTTCTAGCCTTTTCCTTTTGCATTTGCAGCATTTATGTATTAGATACAGCATTAATATTCCTGCAGCAATAGCAGTAATAGGTATTAGTATCTTACCTAATAAGCTGTTACCAAATGTTAAAAACCAGTCTCCTACAGTAGAGAAACCCTTACCAAGTTTCTCCCAAGCACCGTCAACCTTCAGTTCAGGTAAATCTTCTCTCAAATGTGTAATATTAGCAATATATCCCTCTAGATTCTTACTTTTGTCAGGCATATATGTACAGCATTGTTGAATTTTCAACATGCTACAGACTCCACCCTCTTTCGCCAATAACACATCAAGAGCAAGTCTATTTTGCAAAACCATAGGTCTCATAGCCACCATTTCAGTGTCAATCATTAAAAATCCACCAGCAGTATCTGTTGATAAACGATCAACCACCGTGGACAATTGTCTAATTTTGTGCGAATTTAAAATTACTCCAACTGAAGGTATCAATGCTCCAAAAATATCACCCACAATCTCGGCAACACTAATTCCCCTTTTGTTACGTATTAATCCACTCTTACTCTTTTCATTGGGTCCAGATTTGTTATCAATATGGTAAACCTTTGGGAAGACTATTCCCATATAACAACACCCATACCAACGTGCTGGTTACCTATAGAAGGCATTCCTACCACACACATAGTAAATTCCAGGGAAAACAGGATCCGTACCACCTTTCAATCCCCAACCCCCTGCGATTAGGAAGGTATGATCACATTCACTAGAGCCAATGAAATAATTATTATAGTCCGTTTTCTGCCTTCACAAGCAAACCTTCCCTCTATGATGCCAATCCAGGGTCATTGCACCATATGTCTCACCCTTCTTGTACTTTCCCTCTGTATGAGCCAAAGGAGGAATATGACTCTTTTCCTCTACAGATTTCTTTTGGAAATTCTCTCTTCTATCTTCTACAATGTTAATGAATTCTCACTTTGTAAACTACAAGTTATGTTATTTCTGTAGGCATATACAGTATCTATTGTTTTAGTAGTATGAAAAAATTCCCCTATATACTCAGCATTTGTTGCACTACTTACTACGCTTATATTCTTTCAAATAGGAAGTTCAGAAAACACTAAATCTATATTTGAGTAATAATACTGGAGTTGCTTTTTCTCATAGAACAAACTTATTAGTACACTACATGAAATACCATATGTTAAGGGAAGGTGGTGATAAGTCACCCCTTCTGACACAGAAGACGGTAATTGCATGCACACATAATCTCTAGCATCCATAGTGTCTACATATTCATATAAAAGCTTAGTAAAAACATTTAATGAGAAATCATTAATAGAGTTATCTTGATGTAAATCATTTCCAGTTAATTTCTTAATATTAGTATGTGAGTCTTCTTTAAGAGTTTCTCCCACATCCATTTGTATCTTTGCTAAATCATTAGTAGTAGTATTTTTAGTATGTAACAGAAAATAAGGCCCCACAATTATAAATATTAACCAAAACATCATTATTAGTAAGACGCATACACAGCAAGCATTAATACATTTACACCTATTTGATCTCTGATTCTGATTACCAGTCTCTTCATTTCTAGCCATTTTAAACTATAAGACTAAAAAAACTAAAAAAAATATTTGTATCCAAGCACTTTTAAGCCTTAGGTCTTCTTATGTCTTCCTTTTTCTTCTTTTTCTCACTTCTCCAAGACCCTTCTCCAAAACCTTCTCCAATCCCTCCTTTTTAAAAAAAATGTTTTATATGTTTTCTTTCAGTCTTTTCAGTAGAGTTTCGATTTCAATTTCTGTATTTTCAGAGCAATTTTCAATTTTGTGCACCCAATTTTTTTAACACAGTTCATTTACGGTGGCTCATAACAGTTTCTCTGTTCTAGCTCACTATCTTCCCCATTGTCATCTTTTAGAACAACTGTTTCAGCAGCAAAGTATGTCAATTCAGGTCCTGTGTATTTCTTGTTTGTTACTCTTGCTCTTTTTGTTTTCCGAACTGCATCTTCTTCTGTATCACTTTGCTCAGATGTTTCAAGTATTGTGTTTGGAACACTCTCATTCAAAGTATATTTCAATCTGTTCACACCTCTTGGTAATACATCTACTTTTCTTGCTTTCTTCTTTTGAATTTCTTCAGTTTCGTTCTGTTCAAGATTTGTTTGAATATTTCTTTTAATTGATTCCTTTTTCCCTCCTTAATTGCTTTGTTCTGGAATCAATTTCTTTAGTGTTTCCACATCTGCAGTTTCACAAGACCCAGTAAGTGGTGCCCACTCTACTTGACTCACAGTCTGTTTCGGTTCTTTTTGGCAACCTTTTTGACCATCTTCGACTGGTTCTTCACTTTCAAGTGGCCTTGGGACTCTTCATGTATGGCTGGCATGAATTCAATTCGGCAAGCCACCACACTTTACTGCTGTCGTTGTCACCAATATCACTTGATATGGCCCATGCCAACGGGGTTCTAAACACAATTTCCTCACATGTTTCTTGACAAGAACCCACTCTCCAGGATTCAAATCGTGTGCTTGTTCTTGCTGTGTTGTGGTTGCAACTTCTCCAACCTGATGAGACACAGAACGCACCACATCAGCCAATCCTTTGCAATAATCGAGTACCAAATCATCAGTTATATTCATTAGTCGATTTGCTGGAACTACGGAGTGTCTCATGGTTCTGCCCATGATTATTTCATGCAGAGACAATCCAATCTTTCTATATGGAATACTTCTCAGACTCATAAGAACTAGGGGTAGTGCATCTGGCCATTTCAGTGCAGTGGACGCACACACCTTTGCAAGTCTTGATTTTATTGTTCCATTGACCTGTTCGACCACACCTGATGCTTCTGGTCGATAGGCACAATGTAACTTTTGTTCAATTTGTAATGCTGAACAAATCATCTGAATTATTTCATTATTAAAATGTGTTCCCCTATCAGATTCTAAAGAGACTGGAAATCCAAATCTATGGATGATCTCTCTAAGAAGAAATTTAGCAACTGTTAGGCTATCATTTCGTCTCGTTGGTTAGGCTTCCACCCATCATGAAAACAGACAGACAATCACCAGAACATATTTTAGTCCATTACATTTTGGCAACGCAATAAAATCAGCTTATAATCGAGTAAAAGGACCTGCTGCTTTTCCAATTCGCTCCCAACTGACAACTGTCTTTTTCCCTGCATTTTGTTGCTGACAAATCACACACCTCTGACAAAGACTTTCTGCAATGACCCTGAATTTTGGGTTAATCCAGGACTCTTTGAACATTCTAATCATCGCTTCTCTACCAATGTGTGTAGGACCGTGGTAAAATCTTGCCATTTGGGACAACAAACTATCTGGCATTATTGGTCTTCCATCATGATAAATCTACACTTCATCTTCCTCCCTACATGAACAACCTGCCTTAATCCAAATCTCTTTTTCTTCTGAACCTGCCTCTTCCTGCAATTGTCTAAGTTCTTCCCATGTTTCAACAGAAGAGAACATCCGATTGCATGCACTTTTATCAGATTTCTGTATCTTTTTGTTTATTGAAACCGAATATTGTGCACAAAAACGCGCGACTTCATCATACCTATTTCCTGCAGTAATATAATCACTGCCAGATTGGTGTGCTGAACATTTCACCACCCCAATTTCTTTGGGCAATTGTAGCGTGAACAACAGCTCTTTTACATATTCTCCATTTCGAATTGGTGAACCTGATGAGGTCAGGAAACCACGTTGGGACCACAATTGTCCAGAATCATGGACAACCCCAATACCATATTGACTATCAGTAAATATGGTTACTCTCCAATCTTTTCCGAAATAACCGGCTTTGGTCAGAGCAACTAGCTCCGCAATTTGGGCTGATTTTATTCCTTTTAAGCATGAAGCTTCAATGACATTAGCCACTGTACAAATTGCATAGGAAGTTCACAATATACCTGTTTCATCTCTTAGACAAGACCCATCCACAAACATCACACAATCAGATTCAGATAACGGATAAATGTCTTTTATGTCAGGTCTTGGTTTTGTACACAATTCAGTCACATCCAGACAATCAGGATCTACTTCATCCACCACTATTTCACAATCTGGATTTGGCAACAAGGTAGCTGGATTCAGATTCGTACATCTTGTCACTGTCACATTTTCAGCTCCCAGTATCACTCGTTCATATTTTGTTAACTGACTACTCGTAAGATGTTGTGTTTGAGTTCGTGTCAACAAAATCTCAACAGAATGTAGTACATACACTCTCAATGGATGTCCCATCACAATTGCCTCACTTCATTCCAAACTCAAACAAGTAGCAGCAACTGCTTTTAAACAACCTGGTAAAGCTGCAGCTACACAATCCAGTGTCGCTGAAACATATGCCACAGGACCACGTGCAGTTCCATGCATTTGTGTTAGAACTGAAAGTGCACAACCATCTCTTTCGTAACAGAACAATGCAAATTCTTTATTGAAATCTGGCATTCCTAGTGCTGGCGCATGACAAAGGCTGCCTCACAACTCAACAAATGCCCTCATGCTTTCTTCATACAATTGAATCGGGTCTGACACATCTTTATGAGTCAGTTTCTGTAATGGCTTTGCTATCAATGAAAATCCATTGATCCACTGTCTGCCGTATCCAACCATACCCAAAAACATTCGAATTTCTTTCTGTGTTTTTGGAGGTTTCATTTGTAAAATCGTATTTATTCGATCTTGTGACACTTTTCTGACTCATTTTTCAAATTTATGCCCTAAATAGATAACTGCTTTTCTACAAAATTGCAATTTAGCTGGTGACACTTTATGCCCACCTATTGCCAAATGGTTCAGTAGAGCAATGGTATCTGTCACACAAGCAGCCGAGGTCCGTGCAGGTAACAGCAGTGGGGCGGTAGGGCCGAGTGAGGGGGGATTTCGAGGGACGATGCAGAGGGAAAATTAAATAAATAATTAATTTTCCCTCTGCATCGTCCCTCGAAATCCCCCCCCCACGTGGCCCCACCGCCGTTACCTGCACGGACCGCGCCTGCACACAAGCTTCTCTCGTTTTTGATGCAACAAGTAAATCGTCTACGTACTGAACTAGCACTGAGTTATTGGGCATTACCAATGACTCTAAGCACCTTTTCAAAATCTGATTGAAAATTGAAGGGGTTTTAGTATACCCTTGAGCAACTCGGCACCATGCCAAGACACGGTCTGCAAACTGGAATGCAAAAAAATATTGACTATCCGTTTGTAAGGGTATCGAGAAAAATGCTTGACACAAATCGATCACTGTGAACCACTCTGCATCACATGGAATTTGATAAAGAATTACTGCTGGGTATGGCACTATTGGACAACAAGGTACCACTATTTGATTTATTTTTCTTAAATCCTGAACAATTCGATACTTTCCGCTCGGTTTCTTAATTCCCATAATAGGTGAATTACAAGGACTACTTAGTATTTCTTTTAAAATACCTTGTTCAATCATCATTTCAATTACAGGTGTTACTCCTGCAATCGTTTCAGGACTCAATTTGTAAGGTGGCGTTTTTGGGAATTCCGCATCTTGTCTAACTGTAATTTGAATACGGTCAACTCCTCTCATCAATCCAATGTCTTTCCCTGAAAAATCCACAGTTCCTACAATGGAACGGGTAGCGCCAGTGTCTACAAGGAATGTAATCACATTACCTTCTACTTCTCCATCTACAAGGACCACACTGATCTACCTCTAGGGATGCGCCAAGCACGCACTCCTCCTCCCCCCTCAGGCGCCGTCATTGAGATGTATCTGAATCACTCTCTTGGGACTGCAACCAATATTGTGAAACCACGTATACATTTTGTTTTGTTGATTCATCTGTTTCGAAAACCCATATTCGCACTGTATCTCTGTATTTAAGCACTCATATTCTGATTTGGCATAGGAGCTTGAGATATTTAAGATTGAGGTATTTGTAAACCCTGTCCTCTTCCATCTATTAGATTCTGATTTTGTATCTGACTCTGCATTTGATTTATCTGATTCTGATTCACATCATCAACACCAGTACCACCACCTGTATTTGCCAACAAACTCCTACACTCGCGTTTCCAATATCCAAATTTCCCGCAAGCATGGCAAGGATATTTCTTTTTCATCTCTTCTTTATTATTTTTACCCCTTGCACCACCACTTCTCACAACAGCACCATTCTGATTATCTTGGACAACCTGATCTTTAGCTTGAAAACCTGATTGAGAAAAATCCACAAAACCACCTTTCTGTGCTGCTTTATTCTGAGCCCACATTAATTTCTCTTTCAACTTTTTATGTCTCGACTCGATATCATCACTACAGTATTTGGCATAATGCAATATTTCGTCGATTGACTTGCTTTGCCAGCAGATCAAATGCTGCTGAATCATCATGCTAATCTCTGGTCTCAATCCAAACACAAACCTATATACAAAATGACCCATGTCTTTGTCAGTGATATTCTCAATGCCACTATACTGTTTAAACACATGAAGAAGCCTTTCATAATAAGCATGCACCGTCTCTTTTGTTTCTTGTGTAGTTCTATCTATTTTCACCCAATCTGTCTCTTTTGGTGAAATCTTTCCCTTCAAATAAGTAATGACCTGATTATATTTTTTCATAACCTCATCTGATGGTGCTCCAGTCTTTGCATTTCTTGGGTATTCCTCTTTTGGCCAATTTACAGCAATCTTACACTCTACTCACAAATCAGCTGGAATCATAGATTCAAACAAACCATCTAAGTCTTTCCACAAAACTTTTGAAACTTTTACAAACCTCTCTACTTGTTTGTACCATTCTACTGGTTTCTCTCTCAATCTGGGAAACTCATTCGTAAAAGACAATATATCCTGTCTTGACCACGGAACATGAACATATCTACCTCCAGGTACCTCTCTCATGGGATATATCATTTCAGGCATCTCTGGTTTTGTTTTTCTCAATGGATACATTGGTAAAACATTTGTATTTACAATAGTTTCTTCCTTCTTTTTAGCCCATCTTCCTTTCCAACGATCTAATTCACCCCATCGTCTAAATGTGCTAATCAACTCCTTAATCTGTAACCATTTCCCTGAAACATTCAAACTCTCTAAATCTTTGTCACTAAAATCTAATCTATACGTTTTTTGTAAAGCCTTCAACTTTTCTATGTCCACACCATATGTCTGTGCAACTTCAGCAAATTTTTCATGAAGGTTTCTCGCTCTCTTTGTAATATTTTTACACAAGAATAACAACTCTTCTTCCTGATATTTACTCAACCTTTCTGGATTAATCATACCTAATATAATTTCTTCCAGATCCGCTTTTAATCTACCTACATCCATATTCACTTTATTAGAAGTCATCCCTCTAATCCATTCATCAAATTTCTCCGGTGAAGGTCCTAAAGATCTTCCTGATGTAGGTGTCACTGTCCCTCCCTTTCTATTCTGTAACAATCTCCTTGGATTAATCTGCACATCACGCCTTGGAGTTTCTACTGCTCTTTCAGAAATATCAATCAAGGACTCTGACTCACTTGCAGCATTACTAATTCTATCATTTCGAAATGTAGGAACTGTTAAGGCATGCACCTGTGAAACATTTTGTTCATTATTGTATAATGGAACTATAGGACCAATTGTCACTGGAACTGACAAAGCATCTGCATTTAAATTTAATTTGTTTATTCCTCTAGTTAAATCTCCTTTTCCCCTGTTTACTACACTTGCATTTTTCTTTTGGGGATTTTCTATCTGAATCAATGGAGTACTTGGTGATGGTCTCTCTTCCTCTTCCTGATACGGTGTAGGTCTATTCATTAGTAACTCATCCAGCAACTCATCATCTACCTCATTTGGATCTGATTCTGTCTCTGTTGTATTTTTTTTCTTTTCTTTACATTTTCCTCCTTCATTATTCTCCACTAATACAACTGGATACATTCCCTCACCTAATGCCACAACATCCCTTCTCCATTTCTTCATCTGAGCATCCTATTTTGCCTCTGAGTATCTACTCACAGCGTTCCTGTATCTATTCTCAGTCCTATCCTTCTTTCTCTTGTATGCCTCATGTTTCCATTCTTCAAGCGCTTCATACTGCATAGGCCCCAGACTTGGTTTTAACTCATTCATTTGATATCTCAAATTCTCTAAAATCCTAGTGTTGAAAGTACCATGCTCTGGAAATGCCAAATTACCATCTCTCTCGGTATACTTCACTCAATTTTCCAGCCATGTACACGTATGATAACCCCTTTCTAGCGACATAAAAGAAGCAGGTGCACCCTCGGGAACTACAGGAATTCCTTCTCTAATAGGTATAGGTTCATCTTTTGAAAATAAGAGTTTTCAACCATTTTAACAATTTCATTTTCTGTCTCGATCGGTAAACCTCTTATTCAAGAACTTCTTCCGTACTTCTAATGAATCCAATTGGTTTACCAATACCAGCGCGATTCACACCAACCCACCAATAGCAGCACAACACTCCTGTGACGATTTACACTTATTAGCCAATAGCAGCGCGGCTTTCTGTGATGACTCACACTGACTAACCAATTGCAGTGCAGCTTTTTGTGACGTCAGTACAACTCCTGCAACTGACCCTCCCTTCACAAAATTTATCGGCAACTCTTTACAACTTTTTAGACAAACAAGGTTAGAACACATAGACATTCCAGCTTGTCTACTCTACTAAAAGAAGATAGATACAAACTCTCCAAGAATACTCTCACTACTAGTAAAATCTCCGACCAGCGTGATTCTACTCTCATTCAAGTAAAAACCTTCGGTACTTCTCCAGATGCGCTTTCTAAAGGTACCCAAACAGGCTTCTACTATACTAACTCTAAAGTTCCCTGTGCAATACTGACAATACGACTATTGCTCAATACTTGCATCAACAGCAGACAACGCAATACTTAGGGGCCGATTCCGATCTCGGCCGGTAGGGCTCCGAATCGGATTTGGCTTTACCGGATCCGATTCGGAGGCCTTTTTCCCGACCGATTCGTACAGTCGTCCCAGCGAGCAAGTACGATGCGAGCGCACGCGAAATTGCCGACCGACTCGTTCCCGGGTCCGAACCGCTCCGACCGACTCGTACGGACACAGCTCGCACCACGCAATGGAGACGTTTCCCGACCGAGCAAGTACGATGCGCGCTTCGAACAGCCCGACCGACTCGTAGCATCCGGCTCCAAAGAGCTGTCGGAGCCGGACTTCGGGGGTCCGTATCAGACCCCCCTGCACGCGTAGCCGCACGAGTCGCACACAGGGGGGACCCAAGGGTCCCCCCTAAACATGCATATACGGTGCGAGTCGCACCGACGCGTACCCACTGTAGGGGGCCCCCCTGTTCGCGACGTACCCATTCAGTCAATGGGAGCCCGTGTACGCGTTGTACGACCGGCTCCCATTGACTTCAATGGGAGTCCGTCCGAATCGAGTCGGGCAGCATACGGCCGCATCGTACTCGCTCGGTCGGACTGCGGGAGTCCGGCTCGGTCGGAAATCTCTCCGGATCCGGCTCGGTTGGAGAGATTTCCGGCCCAAATCGGAATCGGCCCCTTAGTGTATGCCACACTAAGACACACCCTTGGGCTTATCCCGGGATCTTAGGCCTCTCCGGACCTGCTAACAAATTTCCTTTAAGGTCAAAACCGGTGCGACCACTACATGTAACAAAAAGTACAAGATGTTACTAACAAACAATAATTCTCATCTTAATCAATTGCCAATATAATCAATCTACACTAAACCATCCTAATCTGACTACCAAAAACTGAAAGCGCAAGGCACAGTGGGAAAAGGGTTTCGGGTAACCAAAGCAGAGCGTATAACCATTTATACCACGCGCTATAAATAGTTTGCCAATTTGCTTATTATATTTCTCTCTCTATTTATATGACTATATTTTGGCCCATATTACATCAGGTCCCCCGGCGGACCGGAGAATTTGACAGGGATTTGGCAAAAGATTTAGATGAAATATTCCCCTTATGAGGACCTAGAACAAAGAGAATATTTATATTTACACCTTTCTATATACACTTATATACATCTCTTCATCATTATAATAATGAATAAAGACGGACTCAGTTTCTCTGTTAATTTGCTTTATCTATTTTCTTTGAAATCATATAGAATGGTCAAACAGAGACAGAATGTCGAATCTGAATATTCACTCAAGAACACAAGGCAGGTAATCACAGTAACATCTCAATTAAAGAGCATGAGTTAAATGGATAGTGTAAGAGACAAAAGAGCATTTAAATAAGAATAATGCAAATACAGAATTTCAAACAAATCTAGAAAACTATAGCACAGCGTGCTAATAGCTGGAAATGCTAACCCTCCGGCTGGAAGGGAGAGTTGGGGCTATCCTCATGAGGTATGAGGAGCAAAGTTAAGGAGTCATCTTACAGACAGCATCAGCCAAGTACATCAAAGACCAGCTCACACGAACGCCTCAGATAGATCTAACACCAACACTCTCTTCTCTCTCTGCCTACCTGGCCGAATCTATCACTAATAATTATACCTTATTCTGGCTTATTCTCGTAACAAAATTCAAGAAAATCCTTCTCTGATTGGCTAACAGACATAGGGTGTTAAGTCGCACCACTTCCGTCGCTCTTCCATTTCAAACGCTCATTGTTTTATTTTCATGTTGTCATCATCGTCCTTAGGCAAAGGAAATACAATTTTCTCCTTCCTCTGCGCACGCATTTTCAGATGCATTTGGAAACATTTAGCAGTACAGTTTATCAGGAGAACACGCTTTTTCCTGCGACAGTAGGAAGCATTGTAGATACACTGGACACGTAGCAGCCACTCGAGAATAAAGAACACAATAGACAACTCTGAAGAATAAAACTGATTTTTCAGTATTTCTATATTCTCTAGCAAAATTAACCCTAACGCCAATGCTGAGGACTTCTTGCAAACGTGCATTTCTCTAGGAGAAATAAACATGGTTTATTATTTGTTCAAAAACAAAAGCTCCATTTCATAATTCCATTTCAATCTTTCACTAGTATAATAAAACATAATCATTTTGAACTATTATTCTGTAATTAATATTTGCTTAATTATGTTACCAAACAATACACAACCATTTTTCATATTTTTACTTATGGTACAGAAATCATTTGTGGCCTACTTAGACACAGTGTCATTTTCCTGCACCTTTCTTATTTCTTTTTCTCGACTGCATGGTAATTATTTTTCGATTAATTTAAAACTTTGTTAATAACTCACACCATGGAAGGTTTAATCCGAGCAGGTTTTATTTACGCAAAATCCTGCTCCATCAATTGTTATTTAGAAACATCCATGAGTGCGAAATGGTATAGGTTTTTGATTATAACCCCAAGGTCATAAGTTTGAATCTTCAACCACATAATGTTCTTTACCCATATTTTCATGGAATATCCTGCTATTGATTAAAGTACAAGAGGAGCAAGAATCAATACCACTGTGCTAAATTAATAATTAAACATTCACCTTAATGTAGTAACTTGGCAGTTCTATGTTGCTACCATACTCTGTAATTTGTAAGACCAATTTGCTTACAATTTCTTCAAAATCTTCAGTGTTATTCAATAGTTTCTTGTTTTTTCCTTAAATGCTGTTTTATAGTATCCCCATCTTTTACAGTGTCAGATAGTGGAGTATTAATTTGCAAAGAGGGTCCTTACTAACCTAATAAACACACCCTGGTTAGGTGTGATACATCATTGTTGAATTCCCACTGAAGCTGTTTCTTTAAGCAAAAGCTTCAAGCAAGATAAATCTGGATTGCATAGTCACCAAGGATGTTCACTTCTGGAATAGATTTGGCTCCTTGCCCCAGACCAAAGCTTTAACTTCGGACTTAGACCGAATACATTCACCACAAGGTCCAGATGAATTAATTTTCTGCATGGCAAAAAGCTCAGAGTGGGACAAACCTAGTTTCCTTGACCACCTTGGCTGTGCCCTCCCTGAGGAGGTCTGAGCATCTTGTCCTAGTCATCCCAAGGCAGAAAATGACTGAGTGTCACTTTTCTATAAGTGCTAGGAAATTTCCTCCTGGTCACTCTTCCAGCCCATAGGGCTTCTGGGCAGACTTTTAGGCAGTAGGCCTCTCTTCACCCAGGGCTCCTGCAGGGTCCAGCCCACCATGGTCACCTTGGCCTTGTTGGAATCAGGAGGCCTTCTACTTTTTGTGTTCCTGGAGAAGGCAAACAGAAGGCTCAGACCTGGGTTCCGTGCTCACAGTGCCACTGGAACCAAGCTGTACCTGACTAAAGTGGCTAAAAATAGGCCAGAATTGATCTAGGGTTGCTTGTTACTGGTTGAGGGAGGACCTGGCTTGGCAGTTCAGGCTGACTGTACCTATCAGAGCAGGATGAATGCAGGTGTGCACATCGATGGGTCGAATCTAGGGTGGCATGGTGAGCAAAAAACAATAGACTGGGATGCAGCTCCAAGTGATTACCTGTGGTTGAGATAAATTTAAGCATTCCTTCTATCACGTTTTTGTAATCCCCTCTGCTGGCTAGAGCATAGAAACAGGGGGAAAGACAAGAAGGAAGAAATGTACTTACTGTAGGACATAACAAGTATCACGAATTCAGAGAATCAGAAAAAATAGAACGTTTATTGTGGTGGTCCCATTTGCAGCTGACAGGAGTGAGAGCAACTACACATTTGTGTATACATTTTAATGATTCAAATGGATAAATTCTATCTATTGGAGAAGACAAACCTTGCTTAATAATGATTATGATGAGGAAGACTGAAACTCAGAGTAATGAAGAATACTGGTAACTGATCAGGGCATTAACCTCCACTCTACACAAAGAAAAGGCGAATCCAAAGCAGATGGATATATGCTGCTACAGAACTGTATAATTTTGTTAGTTATTTGAAGCAATGAAAATTCTAGAACACTAATTAATTGTGTACATGCATAGATAAACTACACAGATAAAGGAAGGCAAGAAGTGCTCTGCTTGCAAAACTGATGACCTTTTAATTTAAAGATATACATTTGCTTGATTCTAGCTTTCTCAGTTGACCATAATATTTTGCTATGTGCTTCCAACAGCAAATATGTGCAATGTAAATATGGGGGGGAAAAACGACTGTAATGTGCTCATTTTAACATGGAGTGTGCAAAGTTTCTCAAATTTGCTTTTGTTACACGAAATTTCACCAAAATTACACAAAATTGTATGTTATTACGCAAAATGCAAAATCATCATTTAGGACAAAGTGCATACAGAATGGCATGTTTGCAGTAACATTTTTTAGCGAATAGCATGTAATTATGTGAAGTGTCTTAACGGCATCATTTTGGGAATTTTACCTAACAAGCACAACACAAAATTCTTTAAATGAAAGATGTCAACATTCATTCCATTTCCCATGGCCATCCCTTAAGGCTCTGTATTAGACCCTCTGCCTTCCCCACTCTGCTGCTCACCCTGCACCACCAGCTTAGGACGCATTATCCATTTAAGTGGGCTTTTGTGCAATCCTCAATCTTTTAACACCCATATCGTTCATTTTTTACTTTTAACTGACCTCGAATCATATCTGTCTGAGCGCCTCACCGCTATCCACCAATGTATGACTTAGGGATCCCTCATCCAAGGCTTTTCTAAAACTGAGGTTCTATACTTTCACTATCTATCAACACCCCTCTGTCTAATTGACTATACTTTCTCCCGGACACCCTACAGTTCAAATCCACTGCCAGAAACCTTCATGTTCTCTTCAGTTCACCCATGAAAATAAAATCATACATAAGCAATAAACCACTGTAGCATGATATCAAAAACTGAACATATGTAAGATCCATCTACATCCCACTTTCATCACAGCTAAAAATCTCATCAACTCACTGGTACTGAGCACACTGAATTATTGTGATAGGGGGATATTCACAAGGATGTATCTCAGAGTTATCGCCACATTAACGCAACAAAAGTGGAGATAGATTTAACGCCCCATTCACAAGCGGTTGCAAACTGCAGACAACGCAAGTATTGCCGCGATAATTGCCTCAAAATTTACCTCCACGGGTGACACCACCAACTAACCCTAATGAGATGCAGAGTAGGCGTTCCCGTGCAAAAACACACGAAAACACCACTACACCACTTTCAAAACGAACTGCCAGATCTGCGATGCGAACCAAAAACAGGCGATAAGCCGCGGTAGCAGCAGGGAATTAACACCTGCCTTTTGCTGGTGTTAAGCAGGATGACTACCTGCAGCATGAAAGGGAGCCCAGCCAAGAGCCACATCTGAAGACCCACAGATGCCATGGAGACAATGATCATGCAGCTCGGAGACCCATGAGGGCCACAACACCCACCGCCACCACACCCAGGCCCCCCTCCGCCCCCGCCCCCCCCCCGGCCCCTCCCGGACAAACACATACCGTGCACGACACAAGAGCCACAAAAAGCACATGATGTCTCACAATGACAAAAAGAAACACACATGTGTGGTCAGAAGAACGAGAAACAGTCACTCATCATTGAAATAACAACCAAAAACTTTATTGAATACAACACAAAACACCAATGCGGAAGACTCCTGCCGGGTCCGTCCGGGACAATCCTGATGTCACAGCCTGGAAAATAAAGCACAACATCAGAACGTGTGTCATGCGCACATCAAAGGAGCGAGACACAGAGAAACAGAAAATGAAAGAAAGGCAGAGAGAGAAAGAGAGAGAAGGAAAGGAAGGGAGAGAGAGAGAGGGAGAAGGAAAGGAAGGGAGAGAGAGTGAGAGGGAGGGAGAAGGAAAGGAAGGGAGAGAGAGAGGGAGAAGGAAAGGAAGGGAGAGAGAGAGAGAGGGAGAAGGAAAGGAAGGGAGAGAGAGAGAGAGAGAGAGAGAGAGAGAGAGGGAGAAGGAGGGACACTGCCACCCCCGCGCACCCAGGCAGCACTGCTCACCTGCTGCCACCGGTGTGTCTCCAACCACATGCCGGTATACACTGCAAGTCGCCAGGTCTGCAATCTGTAATCGAGGCCAGAGTCAATCCTGGCAGAGTCCATCACACTGCACCCGGCAACAACGCCTGCCCGTCCTGCGCACACATGCAGCCGCACCCTACCCCCCTCCCGCCGGCCAGCGCTGGCTGTCCACACTTGCGCACCCAGGCCCCACTGCTCACCTGCCGCCAACGGTGTGTCCACCAGTGGGCACACCACGTGCCCGTGCAAGCTCCAGGCCCAGGTCCCACCACCATGGCATGCTCCACATCATGCGGACCCGCGCCGCGGCCCAGCAGGTCCCACACATGACGCTGAGTCCTGAGGCATCAATGGCAGAGACCATATCAGTGCACACGTCATCATCGTAGGCTGCACACCTGCTCAGCAATTTCGGTGCCACCAACCCTGTGCAACCCCAGTCAGCGCCACGTGGTGGAAGGCCCGTGACGACCGCATGTCTTCGGGTGCCACTAACCCTGTGCAACCCCAGTCAGCGCCACGTGGTGGTAGGCCTGTGACAGCCGCATGGCTTCGGGTGCCACTAACCCTGTGCAACCCCAGTCAGCGCGACGTGGTGGTAGGCCTGTGATGGCCGCATGGCTTCAGGTGCCACTAACCCTGTGCAACCCCAGTCAGCGCCACGTGGTGGTAGGCCTGTGACGGCCGCATGGCTCCGGGTGCCACTAACCCTGTGCGCAACAAGTCATGGGCCCTTTATGATGGAGTATCGTGGAACGTCCGTCATCCAGTCACCACCGGCAGTGGGGAATGTGACGTTGTCGGCCCCTTATATTGGCGGGGTCACATGGCCTGTGACGCCTGTGCCGGATGGGTGTGGTGTGCGTGCAAACCTGCCCTCAGGGAGTGGCCGTGACATGCTGACAACTAGACCAGCGACCTGCAGACCACTAGCGTGTAAACCTGCGACTTGTAGCTATGTGGACCCCTCGGAGCGTAAGCGGAGTGGTCTGGCCTGGCGTACGCCAGACCAGCGCAGGGCTTGCATCAATGCTCTGGGCGTGGTTCTGTCCATGTCCGCACAAGGAAGTGACTAATGCGTGTGTCCCTGTTGTGGTGTCTGCGGCACCCGGAACGGTGAGCATTCAAAATATCGAAATATTAATATCGATATACAAAATATCGAGTTTTATAGATCGATGGTAAAAAATATCGATGTTTTGTATATCGATGCTTAAAATATCGCTATTTAAGTGTGTAGAAAAATATCGAAGTCAACAATATCGACTGTGAAAATATCGTTATGTAAAAATATCTTTATAGTATTGTATTTTTAATATTTGTTTTGTTAAGAATAAATGTATAGTATTTTGTAAATTTTATTAGTGTTTAGTAATTTTTATAGTATATAAGTGTTTAAAAATGTGTTGTGGAATTTTATTAAATTGTACTTTTTATATTTTAAATTATGAATAAATATTTTCAATTTAGATATTTAATTTTTTGAGCGGGGTGTTGGGTTTATAGGGGTTAAGGGTGGGGAGTGTTTTAAAAATATATGTTTTAAAATTTAAAAAAATTAATTATTTTTATTAAATTTAGAATTTCGATTTTTATTTTAGAATTTTTGATGTGGGATGTTGGCATTATATGTAATAAGGGTGGGGAGTGTTTAAAAATAAAAAAATATATATATATTTTATTTAAAATTGTAAATAGATATTTTTATTTTGAAACATTTTTTATAAATATATTATTAGGAGCGGGATGTTGAGTTTATAGGGGATAAGGGTGGGTAGTGTTTTAAAAATATATGTTTTAAATTACAAACACTATATTTTTTTCTAATTTTAGAATTTCGAATTTTAATTTATAAGTTTTGCTGTGGGATGTTGGGATTATATGGGATAAAGGTGGGGAGTGTTTTAAAAATATTTAATATTTTTTAATTAATTTGAAAATGTAAATTGAAAATAAATTGTGTGAAATGTTATTTAAGATATTTATTTTTATGAGCGGGATGAGGTGTTTATAGTGGATAATGGTGGGTAGTGTTTTATAAATAATAATTGCAAAAAATTAATATTTTAATTTTTACATATTTAGGTGTCGATTCCGATTTCGGCCGGAAAACGTACTACCCGACACGGACCCGTCATTTTTTCCGTCCGACCCGTACACACACCTTACAAATAGCTGAGTACGATGCGAAGCTTGAAATTTACGACCGACTCGGCCGGAAAATATATTATACGTCTGAGTCAGCAGGAAAGGAGCCTGATACGATAGACTCGTACGCGCAAGATTCGAGATAGCCAAGCGTCAACCTACAGACACGTACGCGAACGACTCCATGTAGCCAAGCATCAACACGACCCGACAGACTCGGACGCCAACGATGCCACATAGCCAAGCATCAACACGACCCGACAGACTCGGACACCAACGATGCCACATAGCCAAGCATCAACACGACCCAACAGACTCGGACGCCAACGATGCCACATAGCCAAGCATCAACACGACCCGACAGACTCGGACACCAACGATGCCACATAGCCAAGCATCAACACGACCCGACAGACTCGGACGCCAACGATGCCACATAGCCAAGCATCAACACAACCCGACAGACTCGGACGCCAACGATGCCACATAGCCAAGCATCAACACGACCCGACAGACTCGGACGCCAACGATGCCACATAGCCCAGTATGAATGGAACAGACTCGTCCAAAACAAATTACACAAGAACAAGCATCAAGTGCTGTCAAAACGCCTTACAAAATGAGAAGAAAATAAAACAATGGAAACAGAAAGAAGACTACCAAAAAACGCATTGTCATCTCCAAAAAAACACATTTTCAAATAACAAGACACACCCACAACACAACCTATATAAAGTGAGCCAAAAGTTCCCAACACCATTTGCTATTTCGACAGACATGCAAGCACACCACACCACTAGACAGACAACTCATCTAGCTACCACAAACACACACATCTCATCCACCAAACAACATCCACACAACTAGCACCAAAGAAACACACCTCCACTCACACACACTCACCCTCACCTTCACACACACACACATCTCCACCAACACCCATCACCATGCCCCCAAAGAAGAATCCACAGTTCTTAGCTGCTGAGTTGGAAGTGATAATAGATGAAATCATCCGAGGTGAGCCACAGTTATTTGGCAGCTTGGCCCAACAGACCTCCCAGTCCCAGAGAACCAAGATGTGGGAGAGGATTGTCAACAAGGTGAATGCCCATTCACCTACCTTGCGCACAAAGGAGGATATCCGGAACCGGTATTATGATGTTCGTGGGAGGGTAAAGAGGCTCATTGCCAGAGAACATGCCCTGAGCACCAAGACTGGCGGTGGACGTCATAAACCGGTGCATTTCACCACCTGGGAGGTGAAGGTGCGGGACCTCCTCCCACAGGAGGCCATAACTGGACTAGCTGGAATCCCTGAACCTGGTGAGTACATGTACAAATAGTCTAAATTCACCCTAAATACACAGCCACAGACACCACAGCAACACACCTTGAATGTAACTTTGTACACACTGTCATGGAACCCTGGAACATGCTGGCCCATTTGTCCTGGGTGGGAGGAGGAGTGGAAGCAATGACTACTGCCACCAGCACACACTAGTCCCCCCCCCAGTCCCACAAGAACACACCTGTCACTATGCTGTCCCTGAGAGTTAATGCAAATGCCCTGTCAAGATGGCTGACACTGGCCACGGTGTGGGGAACACAAGGCTCTGTAGGCAGTCCTGTACAGCATGACTGCAGGCACCACTGTCAGACATCTTGAATGTAACTTTGTACACACTGCCATGGAACCCTGGAACATGCTGGCCCATTTGTCCTGGGTGGGAGGAGGAGTGGAAGCAATGACTACTGCCACCAGCACACACTAGTCCCCCCCAGTCCCACAAGAACACATCTGTCACTATGCTGTCCCTGAGAGTGAATGCAAATGCCCTGTCAAGATGGCTGACACTGGCCACGGTGTGGGGAACACAAGGCCCTGTAGGCAGTCATGTACAGCATGACTGCAGGCACCACTGTCAGACATCTTGAATGTAACTTTGTACACACTGTCATGGAACCCTGGAACATGCTGGCCCATTTGTCCTGGGTGGGAGGAGGAGTGGAAGCAATGACTACTGCCACCAGCACACACTAGTCCCCCCAGTCCCACAAGAACACATCTGTCACTATGCTGTCCCTGAGAGTGAATGCAAATGCCCTGTCAAGATGGCTGACACTGGCCACGGTGTGGGGAACACAAGGCCCTGTAGGCAGTCCTGTACAGCATGACTGCAGGCACCACTGTCAGACATCTTGAATGTAACTTTGTACACACTGTCATGGAACCCTGGAACATGCTGGCCCATTTGTCCTGGGTGGGAGGAGGAGTGGAAGCAATGACTACTGCCACCAGCACACACTAGTCCCCCCCCAGTCCCACAAGAACACATCTGTCACTATGCTGTCCCTGAGAGTGAATGCAAATGCCCTGTCCAGATGGCTACACATGGCCATCCTGTACGAAATTTGGAAATATCTACTGCCAGTTCTTGGCCTACTCACACAACTACAGACCATAACCTTAACTGCACATTACACACACTGACAGGTATAGATCAGTCACATGTGCCCTCAATGTGCATGCTACAAATGTGTATGGAGGACAGGACACACTCTAATTAGCTATCACACCACATAACACAAAACACACACAGATAAACACACATCCGGGACAATGCCCACGGACAGTAGATGTGAGGTGTAATGCAAGACGGCTGACACTCTTGCATTGTGTCATGTGTACAAGGCATTGTTGTGTGTAGCATTGTAATTCAACATCAGTCAGTGGTTTCAGCATCCTTCAAAACTACCACCCTCACTGTCATTGCTCCTCTGACAATGATGAGTAAGCTGGTCTGTTTGCCATTGGAAAGTGGGGTAGAAGTCAACACAGCCTAACTCAAGCACTAAACACACTGTATCTCACAGCTCTGACCATGAAAAGGCAAAAGACCATCCCTGGGAAAGATCTCTCTGTCCATGGAGAACAAGTAGAATGTACATGAAGTGATCATGTGCAAAAGTATGCAGCAACAAAATGCACCACATCAAGATATACACATGTGTGCAAAGTGATGAAAAATATCAACATAAATATGACTACTCACATTGCATACGTTCACAAACAATGCAAAAACTACACACACATAACAACAACCATGTTGGGACATAGCAGAACAGCACAATGCGAAACATCACACAAACTTGCTGTAGGCTCTGCGCAGGAGTACAAACTTATACTATTCACCATTACAAGTCCAGTGTGGGCAACATTAGGGAATGTCAGATCATACTATTATCGCATAATACAACTACTCATGTCAGTTACTGCCCTACTGCATGCCAATGTAATGAGCTGTGTTTCAAGGACTGCCATGTAACAATGCATTTGTCAGAAGAAACGCGTTGCTATTGCATACAAGGTTACACATGTGATGTCATTGATTGTTCACATCAACACATACATCCAAGCAAAATCATCTAATGATGACACATATTCAGGAGAGTGAGTTTGCATGTCACCCCAGCAATGTAACTGTGAGAAACTCCACAAAGGCAAGCACAGATGCACAATTCCTGCCAAACATAAGATTAGTTACAGTATGTATGTCATAGTGAAAACACTGATGTGTGAAATAACAACACACCTGGCCCATGCACAGTGTGACACTTGCCAAAAACTTAATACGAACAGTCAAGGATAACAATACATGCACATTGATGCACAGAGCTGGACATGCTCAGTAATCGCATGTCTCCAAAATAACAATGTCCCATTACAAAAAATCTCAGTGTCTGTGACGATTGATGAGTAGAAATAAGAAGGAAACGCAACATTATCCACAACATCTTCACATTTGGCTGTGCATGACAACATAACATCTGAAAATACACAACTAACATTGTGTCTCTCTACTACCCACAGGCACTCCAGGACAGAGGGCATCATCTGGAGAAGATTCAGAGTCCACCAGCAGCTCCAGCACAACGTCGGACACCGAGACCTCCAGTGTGGATGACTCTCACACCTCCTCGGGCGATGGGAACCAACCTGGCACCTCCGGTGTGGGTCAGCATGCGGCACCAGTACGATCAGCAGCCACAGCGACCACTCCTGCAACGTCCATTAACATCCAGACGCCCCGGATCCCCACGGACACACCCAGACAACAAAACCCTGGGAGCACAGCAAGACAGCCCAATCTGGATTTGGCAGGAAATACCAGCCCTGTCAACAATGAAGGAGGACAGGAGCTGTCAGTGCGTGCTATGCCAGGCAATGTCCGTGCGGGTAGGGAAAGGAGTGGTGTGAGGGTGCGTGGTGGGAGGACACGTCCCACAGCTGGTGTCGGAGAACAAGCTGACCCCGAGTTACAACGCATTTTCGATGTATATCGTGAATGCACCGGAGACTTTAGCCAGGTTGTCGGGATCCATAGGGACATAAAACATCAGCAGGCTGCACATTTCGACCGGATGGACAACCATATGGACCGTGTTGACCAACACATGGACCGTATGGACCAACACATGGACCGTATGGAGTCCAACTGGTCGAAAATAGACAATCTCACTGCGGTGCATAGGGACATACTTACATGCCTACGCCAGATAACCACCATTACCCCACCTCCCCGTGTGCACTCCACACCTGTTGCCTCAACATCGGCAACTGCCACAGGGAGGGATGAGGAGTCTGGCATAGAGTCCCGTCCGCTGCAGCAGCCTGATACTGAGGGTCCCCCCCCAACAAAGAAGAGGAGGGGCTGTCCAAGGAAGGATGGCAAGTGAGAGACTGATGGACATGCATCCCCCCCGGAACCAAATAAATGCTCTGGATATCCTCCATTGTGTGCAAATCATTCACTTTGTTGACAGTCCCTGGACTCTCCCACATGGGATGGAGCATGTAAGTTGGACTAAATGCCAAATGGACTGTGGATTTCGCTCAGAAGGATTTTCATCTGACAACACTTCCAACTCCTCTATGAACTGTGGATAATAAATTTGGGAATGCAATCACCTTTACCTGTTAGATTTTTTCACATGCACATTAATAAATTCATATTCACACAATCCCTGTGTCATCTGTGAATTGTACACTGTACCCACTTATTAGCTCATGATCTGTATCACCTGGCACTGTCTCACACTGAGGTGCATGAGTTCTGTGGTAGTGATTCTTCTCATACAGAAGTATGCACGGCAAAATAGGCCATTGTTGAAGGATGGCTGGACATTAGTTGCACATCAGAACACACAATCCAATGACCCACTACTTCTGGTGTCTCATCATCTCAACAAAATGTATGCAGAAGACACCCAATGATTCTACCACCCAGTAGCCAGCACCAACAACATCTCCGAAGCAAGGTAGCATTGCACACATTCACGCTCACTCACCCATGCTTGTCCACCAAATCATGAATCAGAGTGTGTGTAATGTTCTATAATTCACGTTTGAGAAAAACAATCTCTGACTGTTGTCCTACAATGCAGCATACGAGCTAGCCCCAGCAGCAGTAAACATGATTCTCAAACAACATACAATTCCATAATCAAACATAATAGTACAGGTGAAATGTGTTTACAACCTCAGTGTGGAAAGCACCACCCTCCCTGTGATGGTGACATATTCTACAAACCATTGAAGAACTCTGTGGCAATACGGGTCAACCGCTCACCTCAGACAGTAGGAGTACTGGTCACAGCATATGCACAGCAAAGCGCTGGTGCGTATATGTAGATCTTCCATCTGTGTAGATTATTGCCCTGTGCGTCAATGTAATGCAAGTATTCCACTTATGTGTAACAAAGTGTAGCAGTTCATGGTGAAACTATCCGTGCTGACTAGTTCTACCATTACAAAGAGTCCTGTTTTTCAACCTTGTGGCGCAGCGCTTCAACAGTACCAAAATGATCTCATGTGGACTCAAAGGCATCTTGCACAACAATCACAGAAAGAATGTGTGCTAAAATGTCACACACAAAGCTATTATATCAGCTTGGCTCCGGTAACTTTAGCATAATACAGCATGATCCTAGTGACCAGCTTACAATTCATCTACCGCCTCATGAAGAAATGTCACATGAGACATACCAGAGATAGCCACGCAAGGTCAGCACAACACACATAGCACATGCAACATTAAACATTGCACACACTGTTGTCAAATTAAAACCATTGAACCGCACAAACAAAGACCATTGTCTAATGAAATGAACACCATGGCAGAAAAACATGATATGAACGGTTGTAGCATGTTTTTGCTACGGAGAAGGCAAACATCAATGTGTGTAACAGGTTTATTACACAGGCAGAAGCTCTGCTCAACACAAAAGCAAACTGATTACAGTTCCAAGTATCCAAATAAACCAAAGAAAAGACAAATCTGACCAAATAGATTGGCTGTCAGAGAGTACTGGTCCAAATTGAAAATCCATTATGGAACAGCGTTGTGTGTACCCACACAACAGCCAAAGGAGCCTGTGAAGGAGAGACATAGTACAGTCTTAAATACAACTTGCCATGATGACATATCCAATTATTGACTCACTATTGTCCATTGTAAATTCTGACCAATTGCTAGGAGTGATTTCAACAATGTAGTGGAGACCATCATAACTTAACATACACTGTACAACGGCAATGACCCTGTAAATTTGCTGACCCACACACATATCACAACATATTGTCCTACATACACACATCACGCTTAGGAAAGGCATCATCAGACATATATGCATACTTACACTCAAGTAAAGAAGTTGTCAATGAGCTGTCTCCTGACATCCACCTCTTCTTCCTCCTCCTCCTCACTGGCAACGTTCCCCAGGCCTGGATCCTCCCATGAGGGAGGACGTTGGTCCCTGTCATCCTGAATGAGCTGTAGCTTATTCCTCACAGCCTTGTTGTGAAGCATGCAGCACACTATAATGATTTTGCACACCTTCTCTGGGGAATATTGAAGGGCACCTCCTGTCCGGTCAAGGCAGCGGAATCTGGTCTTCAGCAGCCCAAATGTGCGCTCAATCACACGCCTGGTCCGCCCATGTGCCCCGTTGTAACGGACATCAGCAGGTGTGACCGGGTTCCTGAGTGGTGTCAGCAACCAGGGCATGTTTGGGTATCCAGAGTCTCCTAAAATTATCAAATATGAAGGATCAGTTGAGCAACAACAGGGTACAACATGACAGACAATGATCACACAACTGACACTGACAACTTGACTCACCAACAAGCCAGGCACGCTCATTCATGAACTGGGACATCAGCTGGGGGATCCGACTCATCCTCATTATGTATGCGTCGTGTGCAGATCCCGGGAAACGCACACATACATGGGAGATGATCTGGTCCGCCAGACATACCACAAGGGCATTGATTGAATGAAAGTGTTTACGATTCCTGTAAACCTGTTCATGGGCTCGTGGTGCAACCAAACCCACGTGTCCCATCAATCGATCCAATCACATGTGGCATGTCTCCCAGGGCATAAAAGTCATCCTTAATGGCATGGAACTGTGGCGGTGTGGGAAAATGTATGTACAGGTCGAGGAACCTCAACATGGCCTCACACATCCCGGAGCACTCGACTGAACATCGTCTGGGACATCCCACCAGCAGCAGACACAGTAAACTGGAACGAACCTGTGGCAAAAAAATTTAGTGCCGCCATCACCTTCACCTTGGGGATCAGGGCAAAGGGATATGTGCGTCCAGGTAGCAAGTGTGGTGACAACTGGTCTGTCAATTCCGAAATTAATGCCCTTGTGAACCTGTATTTCCTCATGCACACACGCTCCACCATGGTTTCAAGATCCGGGAAGGGTCTGTGGACATTTGGTGCCCTGAGGAACACATGACAAAGTATGTACACATATTACTATATGAATTAAACTTCAAGTAATACAGTATCAACAGATTGCGTGGCACTTACAATGATGACACAGTGAAGTCAGATGTCTGAGGTTGACCTAATCCAGAAATTACAGCAATGTGAGCATGAACATACACACAATTATGTCATGTATTACCAAATAATCCAGTGTAGTACTGTGACTACTCACTGTTCTCTGACACTCTCCATGTGATCAATTGTAACATGCACAACACACACACAATTAAGTATCAACCATAGATTCTTAGGTCAAATAGCACATGCATTGAATGTACACAGACATGGACAAGGTATTACAACCTAGCAACAACACTACATACAGACAGCTTGTCACCACGCACAACACTGTCATTGTCTGGACATTGTCATGATGTGATGTATGACCTACACAACACAATGATCCCCTGGGACAGTGGCCAAGCATAGGAGGATGATCTGTGAAGTGGTCACTCACACTAGTCATGTCCCTCACAAACACTGCTATAGTTGCACTGTAAGCTAGGATCATAATGTGAGTAGTCTTGTCTATTGTGTCTGTCCCATTTGACATGTGCAGAACTCCATCCACACAGGGCATACAGCATGCCATTATTCATATATACATTGTCTGAGTTGATGAGTGGGCATTGCATGCACGCGTCTGCCACCTCCTGACCGAGGCGGACTGACAGATTGCATGCTTGATTCAATGCTGTTCGACGCGGGTGAGTTTTCAATACACGCATCTGCCACATCCTGACCGAGCCGGACTGACAGATTGCATGCTTGATTCAATGCTGTTTGATGTAGGTGAGTTTTCAATACACGCGTCTGCCACATCCTGACTGAGCCGGACTGACAGATTGCAAGCTTGATTCAATGCTGTTCGACGCGGGTGAGTTTTCAATACACGCGTCTGCCACATCCTGACCGAGCCGGACTGACAGATTGCAAGCTTGATTCAATGCTGTTCGACGCGGGTGAGTTTTCAATACACGCGTCTGCCACATCCTGACTGAGCCGGACTGACAGATTGCATGCTTGATTCAATGCTGTTCGACGCGGGTGAGTTTTCAATACACGCGTCTGCCACATCCTGACCGAGCCGGACGCACTGGTTGCCTGTTGGTCGTCATGGTGACAGACGCGCATTTTGCATCGTGCACGATTCGCGTACGGTACGATTCGGTTTACTTTTAGAACAAATGTATCAAAATCTAAACTGTCATGATGCAGGTATTTTGAAAGTTGCGGTAGGCGTGTCCGATGCGTCCTATCTCATGCATTGGACTAATTCATAGGATGCGAACGAGTCGGACCTATCGCTTTGTACGCATGGGACCGATTCTGCCTCTGCAGCACAAATATAAGGCTGTGTCTTACCCTGAGAGCTCACTTGCCTGCACTGAATGCTCCATATAGACATCTCTGCTGCCACTGCTGCTGTCTCTGTATCCTCTGGCTCCAAGGATGGCACGTACTGTGGAGAGGGCCCCAGCCTTCACAGAGGAGGAAAACCAGGCCCTGCTGGACAGCCTCCTACCACAGTACAGCAAGCTGTATGGGAAACCAGGGGAGCAGGTGAGTGTGCAGTCCACATCCTCTCTCATTGTGCATCTTGTCTGACTAGCACTAATGGCATTGTGTGAAGCATTGGCTAGCATGTTCACTCAGTAGTTGTCACATCCAAAGTGTGCAGGTACCTGCACTGAACAGGTACTGTGCTGTGAGAGTGCATTTAGAGACGGTCATACTACCCAGACAATGTTTCCATGTTGGTGATGCAGGACAAGTGTCCATCCACATAGTTGCACTACCTGTGTACATCAGATGCCCTTGTGAAAAGCACATGTTTATCCAACTGTGTGATGCACAAACATGTTGGATGTGTGTTAATGGCCCTTTAACTTTGTCATCCTCACAGGTTGATGCCCATCAGAAACAGGAGATCTGGCTGACCATTGCCAGGGCAGTTCGATCTGTGGGGGTCCACAGGCGTCGCATCCGCAGCTGCCAGAAGAGGTGGCAGGACCTACGTGGCTGGAGCAGACGCATTGCTAGAGTCCTGCTGAAGCTGTCGCCTCCTCGCAGTAGGGGCGGACACCGGACCCTGACCCCCCACATGCGCCGGATTCTGCCAGTGGTCTTCCCTGACCTGGATGGGCTGTTAAAGGCCAGACAGCAGCAAGGAGGGGGTAAGTGCATGCCTTGTCTGTGAACTGTGTCTAACATGATCTTTGCATTCCTTCAGCCTGGCTACGCTACCACAGTTTGTCTGTCTGCTTGAACTAGAATCATGTCCATTATTTCTGTAATGGCCCTTCCTCATCTGATACACAGGTGTGTCCCTTTCAGTCAGTGACATGTCTCACGGGGGGCCCTGCTGTTGTCCAAGGTTGATGTGGGGGACCGCATCTGCTACCGGCAGTATGTATTAGCCTTCATGAGTGGGGAATTTATTGACATGTATCTGCACATTGACAGATATGTGACATGCACTCTGTGTGGGCCATACATATGTGTCCTAGTTGATGCTCTGCCTCGCCATATGTGTCTGGGGTGTTTCCCACACACACATGCAGCATGTGTGACAATGTTGTGATCTCTGAAGTATGTCCATCATGTGTGTCACACATGCATGGACACATGCCTACTGTTCGGGCTAATCCCATGTTGCACATGGACCAGGTCAGGTATGTCTACTCCGGACATGGTGTACACTCAGTTCTCCTAATCATGTGTGTCAAAGTAAATTAAATGCATTGTGCAATGTGCAATCAGGTGTCAGCCTCTGTCTCATTGTGGAGTGGGCTAGCTTTTTAGACTCCTGGGGTGTCAATTATTTTTGGGTGGTCAGACAGCTGACATGTGGCTGTTGGATCTTCACAATGGGGTCAAACATCGGTGTGTAATCACTTGACTGTGCCTGATGGTGTATCCAAAATGTAAGTGCAGGCAGCTATACTTCATTGTCATCAGACTGTGATGTGATCATGTTGCCAGACTTGTGCTTGCTGTCACTCTACTGTGGCATATGTTGGACGTGGGATCATTTGCCTTAACATGTGGGTAGCAGTGGGGCAACATGTGCACTTGACAGATGCAGGGCTTATATTCCCCACAACTACATGATTGAGATACAGTGCAGACTGTTGGTTTTGTGATGCACTGCCCCAGTGACAGAAGGCAGCAATGACTGATTACCCAGACTGCCCTGTAGCATGTTGTTTCATTTGCTATAGTGTATCCTGCAGTGATGGAAGTTGTCCTGCATGCACTCAATTGTGGCATCGTCCAGCAAGACATGAGCACATCATGGTGTGTGGTGAAGGAAGCATATCCATATTACTGACAATTACTTTGGCCATCCCTTTACCTGACACATGTACAAACTCAGTGGCAGGAGATGGTATATGTGTGTACTGACACATTTCCATCACAAATCCTGCAGTTCAGACAACTGTCTATGTGGTGCATGTGTGCACAAATGAGTAGTGTCTGGCTACATGCACCAGACTGATGTCTCCATGGACATGTAGGATATGAGGGGCATGGTTTGCTGGCAGACTGACATGTGTGTTTTACAAATATGTGTCTGCACTTAAGAGTATTTACTGCAAATGATGCACAAACGTGCGCTGTCATGTGCTGTTCTGACTGTGATGTGTGATGTCTATACAGGTGACTGATGTTTCTCTGTTTACCCTGTTGATTTGCAGTTACATCTACGGACACTGGAGGAGACAGCTCCACGGACCATGAGGAGCCAGAGCGCCAGACAGGGTCCGCTGCGGAGGATTCGGAGGGACCCAGTGGAACGGAGGGTGAGGGGGGCCACACTGAGGAGACCTCGGCTACGTCCACCTCGGCTGAGGAACACGCCAGCTTCAGTGATGACTCCCTTGTGGAGGCGGGTGACAGCAGCCCCCAGACAACACCTAGCAGGTCTGGCCCCGCCACCACCACCATCTCCACCCTCCCTTCTGCTCCCATTCCAGATGTCCGTGGAGGCTCCCGTGTAAGGGAGCATGTCTCCTTCGTGCCAGGCACCGCACCACCTGCCCCTGTCTCCCCTGCTGCCCTGAGTGTGGAGTCTGTGGACTTACTGAAGCAGCTCCATGTAGGTCAGACAGCGATGCTGAGTGTCCTTCATTCCCACACCAGTCTGTTGACACAACTGGTGTCCTTCATGGAGGGCATCTCATCAAACATGTCTGCCCTACATCGGACCATTCAGGCCATGGCCTCCACACAGATGGCAGCAGTGTCCCTCCTCCAACAAGCCCTTACCCCTGCTACCTCTGCCACATCCACAGTCACCACTCCCCTGCCTGTCCAACAGACACACACACCCGCACATGCACGCACCACATCAGGCAATGGCAGCACACAGACACGCAAGGCAAAGTCTAGATCCACAAGCACGCACACTCCGGGGAATGATGGCACACACACAGGGGATGGGTCACAGACACACATACAGGCATCCACAAGCACTCCGCATTCCTCAGATGCCTCTCCCTCCAAAACACCTTCCCTTGCCTCACCTACTGCCCCCACTTCCAAGCAGCTCTTCCTCTGTGACCTTGGCCTCTTCCCCACAGACCCATCTGCTCCAACTTACAAGGGGAAGAGGAAGTCACCACGCACAGAGGGGAGTTCCCCTGCAAAACGGACACCCTCCCCAGGCGCATGGACACTGAGGCCCCCACCCGCAAGTCTCCCCGGACCAGGAAGGGTAAGACACCACCAAAAGCACAGGCTTCCACCTCACACTCTCCATCCTGCAGCCCCCGGACGCCAATACACAGGTCCTACGGCCATTCCCTGCACCAGGTTCACCCACACACCCATACCACATACCCAGGATGCTTAGGCCCTCCCCCTTCCACATGCACTTCCACCCCCGCCTCACATGCTCAGCCTGTTCCTGCCACTTGGTGTGGAGACCGTGTCTCCCCCCTCTGTCCTGCCCACCTCATCTGAATCCCATTTCACTCCTCTTGATGTTGGCACTGCAGTAGGAGGAACATCCCACCCGTCTGATTTGGGCACTGCAGTTGAGAGCCCGTCCACCACATCTGTCCCGCACACTGCAGTGGTGCAGGTAAACCCCACATCTGACTTGTGCCCAGCAGTGGTGACGGCGCCCACTGTGTCAGACCCCTCCACTGCAGTTGCTGGCGTCACTCCTGCACCCACCACACCTCCCATGCCCCATTCTCCTGTCCCCTGATCCTGTCCCTGCGGTCCCTGGCCTGCCACTATGTATGCCCCTCCAAGGGGTGAGATGTCCCTGGTCCATAGCAGTGCAGGCAATAAATGGATGACAAGTTTTCACATGTTACCCTGGTAGGACTCTTTGATGGACTGGCCATTGGCCTTTTTACCTCGTGGCATGAACATTCATATATATTTTATTGCTGAATAAAGCCATTTTTGTTATCCAGTGGTGTTGCATATTATGTACATGATGTTGATGATGTGTATCATGAACTTGCTATTGTAATGGTGTCTGTGTTTGTGCTACGGCACCACTGCACTGTTATGTCTTTTCCCGGCCATTGGCAGTATGTTTTTGGGAGGTTTTACCCTAGTGTCCCTGTGTCTCCTGGCTCATCAGCCTGCACATTCATCATGTTTGGTATCTCCCATTGCTGACATGGTATGGGACTTGTTCACCTAACATCTACAGTCTCCACAGGATTCCTTAGTGTGTGTGTCTGTTGGTGTAGATATGTGTGTATTCCTCATGGTGCTCACTTTGCACATTGTCTAACTGTTCACTGGAGTCATTGTCAAGGGTCATGGCCATTGCTTGTCTGCACATGGCAGAGGGTGTTCTTGTGATACACGGCAATATTTGCCAAACCAAATCTATGTTTGTATGTGACACAACCACTACATTGCCACAACATTGCTTGTGCAATTTGGACACGGACTCATGCATGCTGTTTTGAAGATGCTGCTATTTTCATGTACACAATGACCTTTTGGTCACTGTGGTGATGGGGGGTTTATGTCCCATTACCACAATGATCATTTGATGCTGGATTGGTGTACCCCACAATCACCTTTTGGTCACTGTAGTGATGGGGGGTTTAGACCCAATTACCACAATGATCAGTAGATGCAGGAATTCTGATGCACACAATCAGCTTTTGATCACTGTGGTGATGGGGGTTTAGACCCCATTACCACAATGAACAGTAGATGCAGGAATTTTGAACACCACAATCACCTTTTGGTCACTATAGTGATGGGGGGTTTAGACCCCATTATCACAATGATCAGTAGATGCAGGAATTCTGATGCACACAATCAGCTTTTGGTCACTGTGGTGATGGGGGGTTTAGACCCCATTACCACAGTGATCAGTTGCAGCAGGATATTAGTGTCACACATTAACATTTTGGGCACACATGTGTTGTGAGTCACATTGTATGTCCACTGCCACAATCTGTGTTGTGAGCATTTTTCACATACAAACATGCAATGTTGCAAAGATGGTAGAGGGGGTGGTTTGCTTAGTCTCCCTATGTGTGTGTATCCTGGTGTTGATGGGCATCCTGCCCCCTATGAGTGGGGATGGTCATTCTGATAGGCATCCACCCCCCTATGGGGTGGACATTACTGTGAGTGTTAGGCATCCACCCCCCTATGGGTGGGATATGCTGTGAGTGATAGGTCATCCACCCCCCTATGGGGTGGACAATACTGGGAGTGATAGGCATCCACCCCCCTATGGGTGGGATATGCTGGGAGTGATAGGCATCCACCCCCCTATGGGGTGGACAATACTGTGAGTGATAGGCATCCACCCCCCTATGGGGTGGACAATAATGGGAGTGATAGGCATCCACCCCCCTATGGGTGGGATATGCTGAGAGTGAGAGGCATCCACCCCCCTATAGGGTGGACAATATTGTGTGTGATAGGCGTGGACAATATTGTGTGATAGGCATCCACCCCCCTATGGGGTGGACAATACTGGGAGTGATAGGCATCCACCCCCCTATGGGTGGGATATGCTGGGAGTGATAGGCATCCACCCCCCTATGGGGTGGACAATACTGTGAGTGATAGGCATCCACCCCCCTATGGGGTGGACAATAATGGGAGTGATAGGCATCCACCCCCCTATGGGTGGGATATGCTATTTGGGATAAGCATCCACCCCCCTATGGTGGTGTTTCCTTTCGTGTACTCGTGACATTTTGGTGTGTGGTAGGTGTCTAACTTACCTTCTGCGTCGTTCGCGTCGGTAACGATGGGCGTACAGTATAGGGAAGACATGCGCGATTGGATACATGGCTGCTCCGTCTCGCCCCCGTTGATCGTGTTCTGGTGCGACTCGGAGCTTTCATTCATACGCCTCGTCCGGATGCTGTGACGTGCTGGAGCCGGCGCCCTGTGCGACGCGTATTGGGGACGCATCGTACTTGCATATCAGGAAATTGGTTAGGTTGCGCCTCCGTACGACTCGCTTTCCGTGTTTCCTGAGCCTATTCGCTACTGACATAGTGCACGAATCGGAGCGGACGATTCGGTCGGAGATTTGCCTGTTATACGCATCGTACTTGCTACTTTGTAGGAAAAAGCTCCGGATACGAGTCGGACGTAAGGTAAGCCTACGAATAGCATTGGGAATGCACTTTTGACGACATCGGAATCGACCCCTTAATGTTGAAATTCAAATTAGAAATTTTTAATTTTTTTTTATGAGTGTAATGTTGAGTTCATAGTGGACAAGGGTGGTAGTGTTTTACAAAATAATCTAGAAATTTTAAATGTATTATAATTTAAAAGTTTTAATTTTGAAATTTAATTTTGAAATTAGAAATTTGGAGTTGGAGTTGTAAATTAATCAGGTTTAGTGTCCAGCACCTACCCCAATTTATTTTAGACTGGAGTTGGAATAGTAAATTAATTAGGTTTAGTGTCCAGCACCTAAAACAATTTATTTTAGACTGGAGTTGGAATAGTTAATTTATTACGTTTAGTGTCCAGCACTTACCTCAATTTATTTTAGACTGAAGTTGGAATAGTAAATTAATTAGGTTTAGTGTCCAGCACCTACCTCAATTTATTTTAGACTGGAGTTGGAATAGTAAATTAATTAAGTTTAGTGTCCAGCACCTACCCCAATTTATTTTAGACTGGAGTTGGAATAGTAAATTAATTATGTTTAGTGTCCAGCACCTACCTCTTAATTATGTTTAGTGTCCAGCACCTACTACAATTAATTTTATACTGGAGTTGGAATAGTAAATTAATTATGTTTAGTGTCCAGCACCTACTACAATTTATTTTAGACTGGAGTTGGAATAGTAAATTTATTAGGTTTACTGTCCAGCACCTACCCCAATTTATTTTATATTGGAGTTGGAATAGTAAATTATTTGGGTTTAGTGTCCAGCACTTACCTCAATTTATTTTAGACTGGAGTGGGAATAGCAAATAAATTAGGTGTAGTGTAGGAAATAAATAAAGTATAAGTATAAATTATAATATGTTTATTAATATAGTTTAATGTTTTAATGAGAAATAAAATATGAAATAGTTTTCTATTTGAAAAATGGGAAATGGTAGCTAATAAATTGTAAATATGTATTTGTCATAATATTTATTAGGAATAAAGTGTAGTTTGTATATGTAAAATTAAACAATATAAGAAATAGAAAAATAATTAGAACAGTATAACATATTTTTTTATTGTAGAAGTAATAACACATTTTTTATTGGGTAATTTGGGTAGGATGATACAGTAAAATAATTTAATACATTACAATTAATTAGAAACATTTGTGCATACATTTCTGACATTAGGTAATGTACATTTAGAATTGTTTGTATATTTTTTAATACAGAATAATTATTAACAAAATATTATAACTGTTTATTACAAATCATATTTTGTACAATAAGTTGTATTGGATATAGTTATAAAAAAAGTTTTAACAGTTCAGTAAATAATAAAAATGTAATCATTTGTATATTTTGTTACAAACATATAATAGTTTATAATTAATAATATTAATATTAAAAATATTAATATTAATAATTATTATATATCTTTTTCAATTAATACAATTTTTGGACTACAGAAAAAAAATAATTTTATGTACATTGTTTTTTCATAGTTATTGTTTAATGGAATTATAATAATAAATATTATATATGTTATAATATTTATTATTATAATTTTACAAATGTTGAAAATTATGTAATAATTTTTAATACATTGCATGATATTTGTAGTATTTAAGTTAAATACTTGTACAATTTTTATATGTACAATAACATTTTACTAAATTAAGTGTTCTAAATTCTCTATGTTTATACTTGCTATTTTTGTTTGGGCCTTATATTTTGTAACCGCTCGATGTTGTTTTGGGTCATTTGGTTGAAGGGAAGCTCGCGGTTGGGAGCTGGTTCACGTCGCTAAAGGTAAGGTTTGCTTTCTTTGTTTTAAATAAGTTATAAATGTATTTTGAACGTAGTTGGGGGCACATTACGATGACGGGCAGACAAAGTCCGCCCGCCATCGTAGCGGTGCCGCGCTGCAGACTAGCTGACGCAGCCGAATAAGTGGGGGTGGCCGAGAGATAATAACTTTGCTGGAAAACGTGTTCGGAATGGAAACACATACCGACCGCTTCGTCCTATTGGAACGCTCCTCACAGAGTACCATGGAGTATTGAAAGAGGGTGCTGACTTGCTGACTTTCACTCTGTGCCCACACGTCCATCCAGTTGGAGGGGCGGAACGTGTCTTCACTCGCGTCGGAGCCATCTCAGGACACCCGCCCGGGACTAGCTGTGCCTCCTGCGGGGTACTGCGAGGTCACCTCGCAAGAAACAACAGCCGCTCAGTGCTGCCAGGCATCTGGTCTTACTGCCTGCTTCGGCCCCTGCTCACTCGCACACTTTCCTCTTCGAAAAAGGCGACGCTTCTGCCGTGCAGCCGAAAGTCTCTCACGCAGATGAGTTTAACTTTATTTTGCCACAAAACAGGCTGCGTGCGGGTTGCATGTTATGCTGTGAAATTATTGTTTAGACACCGATAGTGTGTTTCTCTTACCAACCTGTTGTGAGAACGGCATCTAAGGTATCACACCGTGCATGCAGACCTCTAACAACAACGTTGTAGCTGTTGCTCCAAAGAATATTCTTCGTATTTTACTTGCAGCTCAGGATTTCATAATTTCTGATACTCCCATTTTATTGCAAGACTCTGGCCTCAATAATGATTACTGCTTCATCATTTTAAACTTTAGCAGCAAAGAAAATCAACCTGGAAGTGACATCCAACGTTGCCGCTTTTTATTAAAACAATGTAAGCCACTGAACATACTAGCTCTAGTCCTAATTGTAAGGCAAACTGATAAGATCGCTGCATAAAATAATCCCACAGAGCCGACAATTTTTGGAGCAAAAGTAGTTTAATCCGCAATCCAGCCTTCATGTACAATTACGATCCAGATATCGATTCCTAGTGATCCTTCCCCATACCCTTTTAAGTTGCAGAATTTGTAAGAAGCTTGCACATACACATTGATATGTAACACTAATTATGACCTAACAAAGAGCACACCTTTACAAAGCCACTGCACCCAGGATGCTCGGGCCCCCTGGAATTGTGCGGCCAGAGAGGGCCAAATTATGCGGCAGGCTTAAGTAAATTATGCAGCAAGAAGAAGGGCACAATGCAGCACGTTTTGTAGCAAGCTGGCTCTGTATATACTAATCCACTTCCTGATCCTCACACTAAGCCGGCTAAGCACGAATCACATGGCCGATTTCCAGTGGAGCTGCTCCGACAGCTATAGGGGAGATTGGCTCTGGCACACCGCTATGGCCGTCACCTACCCAGCTGGACTTCGGACATATGTCTCGTCAGTTTCTCCGCTGCTGTCTCCTTCCTGTCCCAACTCCCCTTGATCTTTTTTGGATCTTGATTTTCTTGTTCGCTAGTAACTCCTGTCTTGACTACGTAATCATGCTGTAACTAATTAGAAATTTATGTAACTTGTAACATGCTGTTTCCTTATGTAAAGCGCTCTGATACCTCTGGGTCTAGCCAGCGCTATATAAAACTCAAATAAATAAAATAAAAATAAAAAAATAAATAAAAAATAAATGGAACCATCCGCCATAGGAGCGGTGGTCCCGCCGCGAGTATTAGGATGTCACCGCCACGGTGGCAGTGGCATCCCCTATTCCCAACATTGTGGCGGGCGGTGTTCACAGCACCGCCTGCCACAATGCTGGGAATGCACGTCGTGCATTGGCATGCACAAGGTGACAGGCACCGCGCGGTGCCTGCCACCTTATCCATGCCAATGCAGGGGGGTACCATAGGTACCCCCCATGTGCACCCCCCACTCTCCCCAACACTCTGGGGGCCCGCAACGGGCCCCCAATCGCGAAGACCGTATGCCTTTCCATGGCGGCGTTGCCGCCATGGAGAAGGCTGCTCTCCGCATCCATCCTAATATGGATGGCGGTGTCTTGCAGACACCGCCACCATATTACTGCCCTTTCCGCCCGGTCACCTGTGTGACCGGCGGACGGTCTTTCCGTCCGCCGGGCTCCCCCCGCCATCGTAATGTGGCGGGGGGGAAATGGCATGCAGGTGGAGGGGAATGGCGGGCGGATCGCCACCGCCATACGGGCGGTGGCGATCCGCCAGTCATCGTAATGACCCCCTTAGATAGTGTTTAGTGTGTTTAGACATTTATTAGTGATAGTAGGCACTGTTATATGTTATATTTACGTATTGTTTGTTTCGGTAGTTTTAACATAATTGAGGCCCGTTTAGAGAGTTAGAAATACGGTGTTTAACGTGTCGTTTTTAAATTTAAAGTTAGTAGTAATGTTATTAAGTGTTTATGTGTTGGTTTATTTGGGTGGGAGTGTATGTCCTTTTATTTTGTAGGTTTTTATTTCAAGAAGTTACCTGTGCCGGAAGAAGTCTGTTTTTTTTTAAAGAAGTATATGTTAGTTTTACTAACTACTATATTTCTTACACATCTTTAATTTTTCGGATTTCCTGGAGCGTTTCTTATTTTTAATACATTTTCGTGTTTTTTATGGTTTTCAAATGGTCGTTTTCTCGATGGAGGATTTATTTTTTGCTACAGTTGTAGTTTTCCATTTTTTTTTGGGAAAGTTTTGTGGATTATTTTATCCTTATTTAATAATATTGTATCAGAAGAAAATGGATTTTACAGCTATAGGAAGAAACTTGGTAAGTTTATTAACTTTATTTAATTGTGGGAGGGAAATTATTTTCTGTATTATTATTGTTGTGTTTTATTTTCTTACATATATAATTAATGTGTGTTAATATATATATATTTAAAGTTAAAAATATGTTACACACAGTAATTATATTTGTGGTAAAATAAATACATTTTGGTTGTATGTTATGTTTAAAATATTAGTGTTTAGGATTTATATTGTATGGATCTTTTAAAGTAGAGTTTTTGCTATCATTTCTAGATACTCCAGGCCTCTTGTACTAGGGTATAGTTTTACTTGCTGTTCTAGGTATTTGTACATTTGTTTGGTCTGTTTAGATGTTTTTGGTTTGAGTTGAGTTACAGATTGTTCCATTCGGAACTCTTGATAACTTTGTTCTTTTTGTAGGGATGATATAAATTTTTCTAGTGTTGGTCTGACTCTACCTGTTGTTTGTTGGAAGGCGTTATGCCATCCTTCCACGGCGTTATTAGTTTTGGCTTCTTGATTTAATGTGCTTGTGTATACTTTCCACCAGGGAATTTGAAATTTAGGCTATCTTCTGTGGCCAGATCTATGTAATCTGCCAACCCAGGTGTCTTCAAAGTAGTCCAATAGTGGACTTAGTTGTTGTTCATGTTGGTTGTAAAAGGGGCTGTCTAATAATATGTTATAATGTTCAGCAACATCTGTGACTGGCACATAAGCTAGTGCTATTAATTTTTTGATTTGAAATGCAAAAGATGTATTAGTTGGATATTCTAGACTTAGGGGCCGATTCCGATTACGGTCGTAAACCGTACCGACTGACTCGGACCTGGAATGGAGAGCGACCGACACGGACCTGCGCCGTACGACCCGCGCAGTACGATGCCTTGTGTGTGAATTACAACCCACCCGCACGGAACACAAGCCGCACGCCCGACCCGTTCGGAAATCATTGATTCACCCATAAATTGACCGGGAATCGTACCGACCGACACGCATTAGGAATTGACGCGAGCGAAACGTAGCCGCGATGCACGAGCCGCGTAGTACGATGCAATACGTGTGAAACGCGACCGACTCGCACGGAGCACGAGCATGAAAACCGAGACGTACAGCAAATAGTGACTGGCAAACAATAGAGCCCTTCGCGTCCGAGGCGTACACCAACGTCGAAACACAGCAGATTGTCAGTGTGACAGACTCGGATCACCCCGCGCGAGCCACAGGCAGCGTCCGACCCGGTCAAACGAACGTCTCCATCATGCACAACACAAGCAAAGGAAATAAGATTAAAAAAAAAAAGCAATGACACAGCCAATTTATAAATAAAAAAAAAAAATAAGGAACAAAGACACACCCACAACTCCAACTATATAAAGGCCAGAAATCCCTACCATGATCCTTTGCAAACTACAGGCATAGGACAGCAGACAACCCCACCACACTGCAGAGACACACCACAACACACACAAAACACAACAACTACACCATTTGCACCACTCAAAAACTAAATCACATATTCACTGACAAACTCACACCCACCACACTCACTTACACCCTCACACACACATCAATCACCACCACCACCCAGCACCATGCCCCCCAAGAAGAATCCAAAGTTCACAGATAGTGAGTTGAAAGTCATGATAGACGAAATACTCAGGGTAGAGCCACAGTTGTTTGGCACATTGGTCCAACAGACCCCCATATCACAGAAAACCAAGATGTGGGAGAGGATTGTCGACAAGGTTAACGCACAAGCTCCTTGTCGGCGCACAAAGGACGACATACAGAACAGGTACTATGATGTGCGCAGGAGGGTCAAGAAGCTCATCAACAGGGACCACGCCTTGAGCACAGACACTGGCGGTGGCCCTCCTGCCAGACCAACGCACTTCAGGACCTGGGAGGAGAAGGTGCGGGCCATCCTACCACCGGAGAGCATCCATGGATTAACAGGAATACCAGAGCCTGGTGAGTACACAAACAATATACTCAATTTTGTGCGGCAATACACATATATCACTCTCAAGGGGACTGTTAAACCAATTCCTGCCAGCAAAGCCATAGCAACATAAAGGCAAGTCTCCTGTGATGTGTATGCCAGTTACCCAAACACAATACCTGCCATCCCACAGTAAAATGGAACTACGACATAACATGTACAAACCTAACGACAAATACTGCAAGGCATTAGCATAAATCCACAACAAACACAGTCATCCATTTCGCCAACAACGTCACACCACCTCACAGGAAAGCTGAGTCAAAATGAAAGAAGGTTGGGCTGCTGGGAATGTGCATGTAGCAGAAAGCATGATGGGAGTTGCAGTCACAGCCAACAACCCCCCCCCCGGCCCAGCAAGCTCACACTGAACCATGCTCACCTCACAGGGAGTGCAAAAGCACTGCCAAGATGGCTGACACTAGGCCGGCCCTGCTGTGGGGAGCAGAAGGCCCTGCTGGGACTTGGGCTCAAACAAACAACAGGACACCAATGCCTGACAGCCTGAAAGGTAACTCACACTCCCTGCAATGTAAGCATGCTGCATGGTGGGATAACTGGACTGGGGGAGGAGTACTGCCTGCTCTGACCACATCTACCAGCAGGTACTTGCACACACACACCCCTTAACACAAACGCAACACAACCCACCTGGTATAATGCATTCCCTCAGAATCCATTTAAATATCCCACAAAGATTAAACACACTGGGTTCTGCAGTGTGAAGCACATGGGCTTGTTGGTACTTTTGTGCAAACAAACACCAGGACAACACTGCCTGCCAACTTGTCAGCACAGGCACACCACCACATAGGGAAAAAGCTTCACAGGAAGTAAGGTCAGGTATTGTGGGAAGGTGGGTGTAGCCAAAAGCATGATGGGAGTTGAAGTCACAGCCAACAGTCCCCACCCATATGTCCCAGCAAGCTCCCACTGAACCATGCTCACCTCACAGGGAGTGCAAAAGCACTGCCAAGATGGCTGACACTAGGCCCTGCAGTGGGGAGCACAAGGCCCTGCTGGGACTTGGGCTCAAACAAACAACAGGACACCAATGCCTGACAGCCTGAAAGGTAACTCACACTCCCTGCAATGGAAGCATGCTGCATGGTGGGATAACTGGACTGGGGGAGGAGTACTGCCTGCTCTGACCACATCTACCAGCAGGTACTTGCACACACACCCCCCTTAACACAAACGCAACACAATCCACCTGGTATAATGCATTCCCTCAGAATCCATTTAAATATCCCACAAAGATTAAACACACTGGGTTCTGCAGTGTGAAGCACATGGGTTTGTTGGTACTTTTGTGCAAACAAACACCAGGACAACACTGCCTGCCAACTTGTCAGCACAGGCACACCACCACATAGGGAAAAAGCTTCACAGGAAGTAAGGTCAGGTATTGTGGGAAGGTGGGTGTAGCCAAAAGCATGATGGGAGTTGAAGTCACAGCCAACAGTCCCCACCCATATGTCCCAGCAAGCTCCCACTGAACCATGCTCACCTCACAGGGAGTGCAAAAGCACTGCCAAGATGGCTGACACTAGGCCCTGCAGTGGGGAGCACAAGGCCCTGCTGGGACTTGGGCTCAAACAAACAACAGGACACCAATGCCTGACAGCCTGAAAGGTAACTCACACTCCCTGCAATGGAAACATGCTGCATGGTGGGATAACTGGACTGGGGGAGGAGTACTGCCTGCTCTGACCACATCTACCAGCAGGTACTTGCACACACACCCCCCTTAACACAAACGCAACACAACCCACCTGGTATAATGCATTCCCTCAGAATCCATTTAAATATCCCACAAAGATTAAACACACTGGGTTCTGCAGTGTGAAGCACATGGGCTTGTTGGTACTTTTGTGCAAACAAACACCAGGACAACACTGCCTGCCAACTTGTCAGCACAGGCACACCACCACATAGGGAAAAAGCTTCACAGGAAGTAAGGTCAGGTATTGTGGGAAGGTGGGTGTAGCCAAAAGCATGATGGGAGTTGAAGTCACAGCCAACAGTCCCCACCCATATGTCCCAGCAAGCTCCCACTGAACCATGCTCACCTCACAGGGAGTGCAAAAGCACTGCCAAGATGGCTGACACTAGGCCCTGCAGTGGGGAGCACAAGGCCCTGCTGGGACTTGGGCTCAAACAAACAACAGGACACCAATGCCTGACAGCCTGAAAGGTAACTCACACTCCCTGCAATGGAAGCATGCTGCATGGTGGGATAACTGGACTGGGGGAGGAGTACTGCCTGCTCTGACCACATCTACCAGCAGGTACTTGCACACACACACCCCTTAACACAAACGCAACACAACCCACCTGGTATAATGCATTCCCTCAGAATCCATTTAAATATCCCACAAAGATTAAACACACTGGGTTCTGCAGTGTGAAGCACATGGGCTTGTTGGTACTTTTGTGCAAACAAACACCAGGACAACACTGCCTGCCAACTTGTCAGCACAGGCACACCACCACATAGGGAAAAAGCTTCACAGGAAGTAAGGTCAGGTATTGTGGGAAGGTGGGTGTAGCCAAAAGCATGATGGGAGTTGAAGTCACAGCCAACAGTCCCCACCCACATGTCCCAGCAAGCTCCCACTGAACCATGCTCACCTCACAGGGAGTGCAAAAGCACTGCCAAGATGGCTGACACTAGGCCCTGCAGTGGGGAGCACAAGGCCCTGCTGGGACTTGGGCTCAAACAAACAACAGGACACCAATGCCTGACAGCCTGAAAGGTAACTCACACTCCCTGCAATGGAAGCATGCTGCATGGTGGGATAACTGGACTGGGGGAGGAGTACTGCCTGCTCTGACCACATCTACCAGCAGGTACTTGCGCGCACACACACACCCCTCCCACCAACACCAAAATACACACCTAGAATTATGCTCCACAAGAGATTGAGTGAAAAGTCTCTACCAAGAACACAGACAATGGCCTCTGCTGTGGGGAGCACAAGGCCCTGCTGGGACTTGTGCTCAAACAAACAACAGGAAACTACTGACTGACAGCCTGAACGTAAATTGTGACTCCCTGCAATGGAAGCATGCCACATGAGGGATTACCTGGCCACTGTGGGTGAAGGAGGTCCTGCAATGACTCCAAATGCTATCAATGCCGCATCAAAACACACCTTCTCTGCTCGAACAAATTGCACCCTGGGACCAGTCACTCCAAAAGTAAATGCCTTGGCAAGATGTCTGACACTGGTCCAGATGTATGAATTGGCTGCAAGTCACACCTACGCACTGGCCAACTCAAACACATTTACACTCACAGCCATTGGAACTGTAGGTATCCTCCCACTGTCTGGAGAGTCAGTGTCCCTGGGGTGTCACCTGACCTGCCTGTAAAGGTGTGTTTCGTAGATGACAATTGGGGAGATGCAGACATAGTACATAGCACCAAGCACACACAATGTCACATATACATCATTGACAGTGGACACCTGACAGTGACTAGAATGGACACACACATATAGCTGACACTGTTGCATGGTGTCATACACAAAATGTGCAGTTGTGAGCTGCATGTCAATACCACATCGGTCTGCGTTGTACGCATCATTCACACAACACATCACTCACTGTCATGGACAATCCAAACACAATGACTATCCTGGACTGCATCGGATGACGCATGCAACTCACAGCAGCAGAACTGTAACACACACACCTCTGCCCATCACTGTCATGAGCATGGAAAAGAAAGAGTGCTGCTGTGCCCAATCCCTCTCACTGTGGAGGAAATAGACAAGATAAAAGACGTTAGCACTGACAAAACTCTGCACCAACATCAGTAGGCACGGTAACACCATGACTTGTTTGTAATGAGATGTGAACTAGGAACACAGATAACCAGAAAGTATCTCACATTGGATCACAGGCATACCGGACTGTGACCATGTTGCACAGACCCACCAATGTGACGCACAGAGCAACGCAACAAATTCCACCACACATGCACCAAGCTTGATACATACCCTAAGTGAAATTGTACGTATGTCATCGTTATAGCACAAATGTGGACAGGGATGATACAGCTGTGTCAGGCATGTGATGGAACCTGAGTAGCAATGGACATGTACAGACAATTGATCAATACATGAGCTGGTCATGCACACAGCTTGACGTGCACATCAAAATGCTTCAGGTTGCCATGACAAAGTGCTCCAACAATATCAACCTCAGTCTGTCACAACGTTTGACAATGCAATGTACAGACTCTCATTATGATGTCCAGTGGCAAATATAATGTGTGTGAAACGTTGATGTTGGTAGAAACATAACATACATTGTGTGTCTCCTCCAAACACAGGGGATGCTGGGGACACAGCACGACCTGAAGAAGAGTCCCAGTCCCAGACTCTGGCGGACCCTGAGCTCACCGGTGTGGATCAGTCCCTGTCCTCTTCGGACGACGACCCTGAACAACCTGGCACCTCCGGTGTGACTCATCGTGCAGCCCCAGCAGCAGTAACATCAGCACCCCCTGCAACCACACCTGCCACATCTGATACCACAACGAGTAGCCCTGCCGACACGGACAGGCCGAGGCCACTGAACAACAACGGAACAGGTACACAGGGCACCCTGGAATCAAGGGACAACACCACCGTCGCAAACACTCAAGTGGTCCCAGTGTTGCCTGTGCCGGCCACGGCAGCTCCTGCCCATGTGGGTAGGGGCGGTGGGAGGGTGGGCAGGCAGAGGACACAGCCTGCAGAGGGGGCTGGACTGCATGATGAGCCACACCTGGGACGCATCATAGATGCGTACCAGGAAAGCACCAGAGGATTTGGACAGGTAGTGGGGATCCTCAAGGACATCAAAGAACAGCATGCTGCACATCATGCCCGCTTGGACTCCCACATGTCCCAGATGGAGTCCAAGTGGGACAAATTGGATGAACTAACAGCGGTGCATAAGGACATACTGACCTGCCTCCGCCAGATCAGCACCAACATGTCCACACCTCCCTATGCGCCCACAACATCTGTTGCCACAACATCCGCAACTGCCACAGGGAGGGAGGAGGACTCTGGCGGAGAGTCCTCTGCACCGCAGCTGCCTGCACATGAGGGTCCCCCGAGAAAGAAGAGGGGTCGTCCAAAGAAGGGGAATTGAGACGCTGATGGCCATGCATATCCCCCAGGAACTCAACACCTGTTCTGTATGTCGTCCCTTGTGTGCAAACCAATTAACCTTGTCGACTGACACACAAATCTCCCACTTGACATGGAGGGTCAAAGCTGTGACAATGCAGCTAATGACTGTGGATTCTACTCTGGACATTTCATCTCTTAAGACTACCAACTCACCTGTGAACTTTGGATTACCATCACATTGTACAGCACTTCAAAATCCGTTCACCATCCTTACACATGTCTGTAAATAAAATCACATTCACACAATACTTGCCTCTGTCGTGATTTATACTTTGTCTGTGTCATGGCGATGATGATCTGATAAGGAACACTGTGCATGCAAACTACCACAGCAATGTGAACACCGTAATGTGAGTCATGGTAATGTGACACATATGAGGGAGACACACCACTAGGGCAACACAAGACATACTCACCATGTCCAGCTAACTCATCCTCATAAGTGATGTCAACAGGAAATACAGTGGAATGCACATACACCACACCCATCCTGGGTCAGTGGCAAGCATTCCACAGGTACAGGATGCTAATGTCTGTCTGATGTGTAGATACACACGGAGCACATCCCAAAGTGAAGCACAGGTTTATTACAGATTCACAACGTGAAAAGCCCACAACTGATGCAAGTTAACCTCACGTAACAGTGAGCAAACATTAACAAGTTGTAAACAAGGAAAGTCCAGGGGTGTGTGGCACATCATTGGTTGGGACAACGACTACTTGCAGTCTGGAACAAGGATCTGGGTTTTGGGGTTCAGACCTCACCATACAGCAGCCAAAGTACCCTGTGAAGGATAGACAGAAAACACAATCAAAAACCTTGAATTACAGCATACAACAACAATATACATGCCCACAAACGTAACAAAACTACGTACACACAACATATCAATCAGCTAAACACTGTTTGGGAGTACAGACTACCTGAAAGGACACATCACAGCAAGCATCCTGACAAGTAGCACACAGTCACACTCAAGCAGCACAAGTGCACCACCAACAGATATTAGGCAAACATAATACTTTGCAGACACATCAGTGTATACTCACATTCATGTAAAGAAGTTGAGGATCAGCTGGCTACGAACATCATCCTCACCCTCATCATCACTGGCATCATGCCCCAGCGCAGGATCCTCCCTGGCTGGCGGATGTTGGTCATCGTCATCTTGGCTCAGAGGCAACTCCTTCCTCACTGCCAGGTTGTGTAGCATGCAGCACACTATGAAGATTTTGCACACCTTAGCAGGTGCATATGGGAGGGCCCCTCCTGTCTTGTCCAGGCAGCGGAATCTGCTTTTCAGGAGACCAAATGTCCGCTCGATCACTCTCCTGCTCCGACCATGTTCCTCATTGTAGCGCATCTCCGCCGGTGTCACAGGGTTCCTGAGGGGTGTCAGCAACCACGGCATGTTGGGGTATCCGGAGTCACCTACATAAAGACAATAGCACATTAGATGAGCCTTAAAAGAGGGTGTAAATAAACTTTAGCAAAATCACATAATAGTAAACAGTCAGTACACACCGACAAGCCAGGCACGCTGGTGCTGCATCTGTGACATAATCGTTGGGATGCGACTACTCCGCATGATGTAAGCGTCGTGCGCTGAACCTGGGAAACGTGCACAAACATGTGAAATGGTCATGTCGGCCAGACATACCACCAGAGCATTGATTGAGTGGAAATGTTTCCTATTCCGGTAGGTCTGCTCATGTGCCTGTGGTGGTACCAAAGCCACATGTGTCCCATCAATGGAGCCAATGACATGTGGCATCCTTCCCAGGGCATAGAAGTCACCCTTGATGTCAGAGTCTCGTTGTGGTGTTGGGAAATGGATGTAGTGGTTGAGGAAATGCAACATCGCCTCCAACACATCTCGTAGCACACGGCTTAACATGGTCTGTGACATCCCACCAGCAGTAGCAACTGTGTGTTGGAAGGTACCGGTGGCAAAGAAGTGTAGGGTTGCCATCACCTTCACCTTGGGGGTCAGCGCAGTAGGGTATGTCCGGCCAGGTTGCAAGTGTGGTGCCAACTGCTCAGCCAAATCTTCAATCAGTGGCCTAGTGAAGCAGTACCGTTGCATGCAGTCACGTTCAACCATGGTGGCAAGGTCAGGGAACGGTCTGTGGACAGCTGGTCTCCTGCAGTACATAGATGAGCAAAAACAGTTTGTCAGTTCCCCTATCTAGGTGCCAGTGTACATGCTAAATAGCACATGAAACAACAGGACACAAAGACATGAATTATGTGCTGTAGTGTATGTGCACACATGTCAGATACATGCCCATCATCTGAAATCTCAGCTCTACAGGTCCACACAACAAGGTCCATGTTGTGCTGTGACCAATCTATGGGCTCTGCCACAGTACATCAGTATGAGTGTCACATACCAGACACACACCACAGTCACTAGAGGACAGATGTCTACCACACATCACAGGTTTTTGACAGACACACACAGGGACCTTGTGTCGCCACAAGGACCCCATCATGATGTAGCGTCTCATATACACACCACAACGCACACATGACACACACATGAAGTGCCACAACGTTTTTGCATCTCACACATGGTGTCTGTGACACACAGACGCCACATCAACTCACATTGACAATACACATGGATGTGGTGACCGTTTGACATTGAGCACATGAAATCAGAGTCATCTCCGTAGCTAAATGCACACATACTGTGGATGAACATCACAATTGTGGCACTGGGACACCCTGTGACACACATCCCATTCCACTTAAGAGTCAGGGTGTATGTCACATGTCATACACAATGTACCCCGGGAACTGTGTACATGCCTCATGCCCTGAACTGTACAGTCGTCAATCACAGTGGTTATGTGTCCAACACACAGCGGTATCTGTCCCCATGACACCTTGCCCTGCCTGGGAGTGGGTGCCACTAAGTGACACATACCAAATCACGTTTACCCACATATGCACAGACAGGTAATGCAGCCTGACATGCCCCTTGATATACTGTGTCACAGGCTGTATTGTTGTTGGTGTGCCCATGAGTCCATGGAAAGCTATTGTGGGTGGAACACTTAGCACATTGCCTGCAATGGTGACTGATGCGGGTGACCAATTCAGAAGACGCCTCGGACACCTAGGGAACGAGGCGAGCGCACGCCTTGCACACACTCCTTGCACATTGACTGCAATGGGGACTGACGCGGGTGACCAATTCAAAAGACGCGTCGGACACCTAGGGCGAGGCGAGCGCACGCCTTGCACACACGCCTTGCACATTGCCTGCAATGGGGACTGACGCGGGTGACCAATTCAAAAGACGCGTCGGACACCTAAGGAACGAGGCGAGCGCACGCCTTGCACACACGCCTTGCACATCGACTGCAATGGGGACTGACGCGGGTGACCAATTCAAAAGACGCGTCGGACACCTAGGGAACGAGGCGAGCGCACGCCTTGCACACACGCCTTGCACATTGACTGCAATGGGGACTGACGCGGGTGACCAATTCAAAAGACGCGTCGGACACCTAGGGAACGAGGCGAGCGCACGCCTTGCACATTGACTGCAATGGGGACTGACACGGGTGACCAATTCAAAAGACGCGTCAGACACCTAGGGAACGAGACGAGCGCATGCCTTGCACACACGCCTTGCACATTGACTGCAATGGGGACTGACGCGGGTTACCAATTCAAAAGACGCGTCGGACACCTAGGGAACGAGGCGAGCACACGCCTTGCACACACGCCTTGCACATTGACTGCAATGGGGACTGACGCGGGTGACCAATTCAAAAGACGCGTCGGACACCTAGGGAACGAGACAAGCACACGCCTTGCACACACGCCTTGCACATTGACTGCAATGGGGACTGATGCGGGTGACCAATTGAAAAGACCCATCGGACACCTAGGGAATGAGGCGAGCGCACGCCTTGCTCATTGACTGCAATGGGGACTGACGCGGATTTGGCCCTTGTACGATTCGTGTTGTGAAAAATCAGTTGGCTCCCTACAACAATGTATCAGACTCGTTGGTGTAATGGGTTTGAAATATTTGGAAGGTGTGTACGAGCCGTGCAATGCGATGGATTGGCCAGATTCATAAGATGCAAACGTGTTGGACCTATCGCTTTGGACGCATGGGACAGAATCTGCCTCAGCAGCACAGATATAAGGCTGTCTGTTCCCCTGAGAGCTCACTTGCCTGCACTACATGCTCCAGATTGACATCTCTGCTACCACTGCTTCTGTCTCTGCATCCTCTGGCTCCAAGAATGGCACGTACTGTGGATAGGGCCCCATCCTTCACAGAGGAGGAGAACAAGGCCCTGCTGGACAGCCTCCTTCCACAGTACAGCAAGCTGTATGGGACACCAGGGGAGCAGGTGAGTGTTCAGTCCACATCCCTTTTTCATTGTGCATGTTGTCTTACTGGCACTAATGGCATTGTGTACACCAGTGGCTAGCATGCTCACTGAGTAGTTGTTACCCCAAAAGTGTGTATGTACCTGTAGTGGACAGGTACTGTGCATGAAAAGGGCATTTTAACACAGTTATTATACTCAGGCAATGTTTCAATTTTGTAAATGCAGGACAACTGTCAATCACCATAGTTGCACTACCCGTGTACATCATATGCCCTTGTGATGAAGACATGTATATCCAACTGTGTGTTGCACAAACATGTTGCATTTCTGGTAATGGACTTTTATCCTTGTCATCCTCACAGGTTGATGCCCATCAGAAGCAGGAGATATGGCTGACCATTGCCCAGGCTGTTCGTTCTGTGGGGGTCTACAGATGCCGCATCCGCAACTGCCAGAAGAGGTGGCAGGACCTTCGTGGCTGGACCCGGAGGATCGCCAGAGTCCAGCTGAAGCTGTCGCCTCCTCGCAGAAGGGGCGGACGACGGACACTGACCCCCCACATGCACCGGATCCTGGCGGTGGTCTTCCCTGACCTGGATGGGCAGTTAAAGGCCAGACAGCAGCAAGGAGGGGGTAAGTGCATGCCTTTTCTGTGAACTATGTCTCACATGCTCTTTGCACTCCTTCATCCTGGTTACACTCCCACAGATCTCCTGTCTGCTTGAACAGGAGTCATGTTCCTAAATTAGTTCATGGCCCATCCTCATCTGATACACAGGTGTGGCCCTTTCAGTCTGTGACTTGTGTCACTTGTGTTGTGTGTCCCTGCTGTTGTCCAAAATTAAAGGTTGTAAACAGCATCTGCTACCGGTGCATTGTTTTGTCCTCATGAGTGAGGCAATTGATTGCCATGTGTCTGCACATTGCCAGAAATCAGACATGTACTCTATGTGGGCAAATTATATGTGTTCCAATTGATGCTTTGGCTCACCATATGTGTCTGTAGTATTTACCACACAGCCATGCAGCAGGTAAGACAATCTTGGGTCCTCATAATAATGTACATCATGTGTGTCACACATGCATGAACACATGCCTAGTGTTCAGGGTAATCCCATGTGAGGGAGAGGATCAGCTGGGTGTCATCGGCGTAGGAGATGATGTTGAGGTCGTGCCGACGGGCGACGTGGGCGAGCGGTGCCATGTAGATGTTAAACAGAGTTGGGCTGAGGGAAGAGCCCTGGGGTACGCCGCAGATGATCTCGGTGGCTTCGGAGCGGAAGGGGGAAGGCGGACGCTCTGTGTTCTGCCGGAGAGGAAGGAGGTGGTCCAGTCCAGGGCCTTCTCTTGGATCCCAGCGTTGTGGAGGCGTGTTCGTAGTGTGTGGTGGCAGACCGTGTCGAAGGCGGCTGACAGGTCCAGGAGGATGAGGGCCGCCGTTTCTCCGTTGTCCAGCAGGGTCTTGATGTCATCGGTGGCGGCGATGAGAGCTGCCCCTGGTTCACCCACACACCGATACCACATCCCCAAAATGATTAGGCCCTCCCCCCCTACCACATGCACTTCCACCCCCACCTCACACACTCGTGTGGAGTCCGTGTCTCCCCCCTCTGTCCTGCCCACCTCACCTGGACCCCATGACACTACTTTGGAGGTTGGCACTGCAGTGGAGAGCTCATCCACCCCGTCTTACTTTGGCACTGCAGTGGAGACCACGCCCACACCATCTGACCTGCCCACTGCTGTGGTGCCGGCAACCACCCCATCTGACTTCATCCCTGCAGTTGTGACGGTGCCCACTGTGTCAGACACCTCCACTGCAGTTGCCAGTGACACTCCAGCACCCACCACCCCTCCCCTGCCCCATTCTGCTGTCCCCTGATCCTCTCCCTGCGGTGCCTGGCCTGCCCCATGTATGCCCCTCCAAGGGGAGATGTCCCCTGGTCGTAGCAGTGCAGGCAAGCAATGGGTGACAACTTGTCACATGTCACCCTGGTTGAATTGAGAAATGGACTGGCCATTGGCCTTTTGACATTGTGGACTCGAATTACCAGTTTTGAGGAGTTTTATTTTTTAATAAAGCAAATTGTTGTTGCATCTAATGTACATGATGTTGATGATGAGTATCATGGACTTGATGTTGTACTTGTGTTTTGAAGGTACAACAGGATGATTTGTTGATGTGATGGACTCCATGTGGTCCATGGGATATGTGTACTTTTCTGCTATGTATCCATGACATCCTTTGCTGCAATTACAGGGTGTAATGATTGCAAAATGTTGTAACCAGGATTATCTCTTTGGGTTTGCTTCTTCACATCTTTGGCATACACTGTTGCACATATGTTGTACATTTGGGCACATGTTGAGATTCCCTGACTGGGCCCATCTACACTGGACAGGCAGGTTTGTGCATCCATGGTACACAAGTCATCTGTGTCATCAGTGCAACTATCTCTACATGTGTATTGCGTATGTGCAGATGACTGAAGGGACACTCCCGTACACATGTTGCTATGACCAGAGCTTTCATTGTGTTGTAATTGTTGGCTCACTGTGCAAGTGGTATGCTGGCATGACAGGACCCTGCACAAACAATGTTTTTCACAGCTGACATTCCCCAGGAGTGGAGACCCCTCATGGCATTGTGTCATTCCGTGGCATTGCCGGTGCACATGGTGTGTGTTGTGTGAGCATGTCTGTGTGTGTTGCCTTCCCTTTTTTCGACTCAGCCTGTGTTCCATGCAGATGTTTCTGTTATGTGCACTTGCTGAGTTGTCCTGTGTTCATCAGACTTCTTTTCCCCGGGTTTACTGGGATGTAGGTGCATGGCAGACTACTGGTCATTAGGTTGTCATCCATGGCTGTTTTAGTTGTAATTTCAGGGGGTGTTGTCAAACGCACATGGGACACATTCAGGATTCCCATTGGCACTTATGTGTTTCAAACATCATGTTGTTTTCCCTATGTGGTATCTGTCAGTGTGAGGCTCACTCGTATGTGTGTGTGACTACTCCCACTCATCAGGGTCATTGCTGCAATGTTGGAAGGTGTCAACATGTGTTCTTTGTGGGTATCCTTTGGTTCCTCATTGGTGTAGGTGTGCGGCAGGGTTCCCAATGAATCGTGTTGTCTTCACGTTATGCCCATGTTCCGCATACTGTGCAGTGTGGCAGACATTCACAGCTGTTGTTGACAGGCCATGTGTGTTGATTTTTGTGTACCTTAGATCCTCCCACCACCCCTGGGATTGTAATGGGTGCTTGAGCAATGTCAACAGTCCCTGTGTGCCTAGCTGATGCACCTTGTTGCAGATCAGGGTGTGTGGTGTTGAGGGTGGCCACATGTGAGTTGTTTCATGTCTAGGCCCCTACCTACATTTTGCACATTGGTTGCAGGACATGGCCAGTGATTTGTGTTTATGGAGGTGTGATGTGAGTTTGTTGTTCTGGACACATGACCCAGTATGCACAGCTGACTGTGCTCCACAGTATAGGCAAAACAGACCTTTGTCATCACAGTGGGATTGGCGTACAGGCTACTGTCACCACAAATTAGGGTACTAGAGGGTAGTGCTGTAGTGGGTCTGTCTCTTGCTGTGTTGGTTGCTGTTCCACCCAGCTTGTGTCACATGAATACGTTGCTATACCACTCATCTGACGATGTATGCTTGACCACAAAGGGGTGCCCAGTTCATTAGTTACTTTTTGTATGGCACTGTGGACACATCGGTGTGATTGGAGTTCATCCCACCATCATGTGTTGTGTACTAGCCTGGGGACACTGAGACAGACACACGTGTTGTGTATGATATGCAGTGTGGGTCTGCCTGTCTGTGTTTGAGCATCGGTACCTCTGCATTGGTATTGCTTTTGCGTTCCATTGTGTGGATGTAGTTTGGAGGTTTTTCCCTAATGTCCATGCAACTTGTAGCTCATCATCCTGCACATTGCTCATGTTTGGTATGTCCCATTGCTGCCATGGTATGGGACTTTGTCACCTAACATCGGCAGTCTCCACAGGATTCCTCAGTTTGTGTGTCTGTTCGTAGAGATATGTGTGTATGCATCATGATGCTCACTTTTCACATAGTCTAATTGGACACTGTGGGCATTGTCAGGGCTCATGGCCAATGCTTGTCTGCACATGGCAGAGGGAGTTCTTGTGATACACAGCAATCTTTGCCTCTCAAATCTATGTTTGTATGTGACACAACCACCGCATTGCCACTACATTGGTTGTGGATTTGGGACCAGTGAGCACAAATGCTGGTCTGGTGATGCTGCTATTATTTTGTCCACACTCACCTTCTGATCACTGTAGTGATGTGGGCTTTGGAACCCATTACCACAATGTTCCTGAGATGCTGGAGTTTTGAACCCCACACTCATCTTTTGGGCACACATGTGATGGGAGTCACATTATATGTTCACTATCAGAATCAGTGGTGTGGGCATTTGGCACACACATACATAGAATCTTGCAAAGATGGTAGGGGTGGGGGTTTGCTTAGTGACCCTATGCGTGTGAATGCTGGTGGTGCAGGGCATCCAGTGGGGATGGTAGTGCTGCAGGGCATCCAGCCCCCTATGAGTGGGGATGGTAGTGGTGCAGGGCATCCAGCCCCCTATGAGTGGGGATGGTAGTGGTGCAGGGCATCCAGCCCCCTATGAGTGGGGGTGGTAGTGGTGCAGGGCATCCAGACCCCTATGAGTGGGGATGGTAGTGGTGCAGGGCATCCAGACCCCTATGAGTGGGGGGTACTGGTATTGATGGACATCCAGCCCCCTATGAGTGGGGATGGTAGTGGTGCAGGGCATCCAGCCCCCTATGAGTGTGGATGGTAGTGGTGCAGGGCATCCAGACCCCTATGAGTGGGGAGTACTGGTATTGATGGGCATCCAGCCCCCTATGAGTGGGGATGGTAGTGGTGCAGGGCATCCAGCCCCCTATGAGTGGGGGGTACTGGTATTGATGGACATCCAGCCCCCTATGAGTGGGGATGGTAGTGGTGCAGGGCATCCAGCCCCCTATGAGTGGGGGTGGTAGTGGTGCAGGGCATCCAGCCCCCTGAGTGGGGGGTACTAGTATTGATGGACATCCAGCCCCCTATGAGTGGGGATGGTAGTGGTGCAGGGCATCCAGCCCCCTATGAGTGGGGGTGGTAGTGGTGCAGGGCATCCAGCCCCCTGAGTGGGGGGTACTGGTATTGATGGGCATCCAGCCCCCTATGCGTGGGGATGGTAGTGGTGCAGGGCATCCAGACCCCTATCAGTGGGGGGTACTGGTATTGATGGGCATCCAGCCCCCTATGAGTGGGGAAGGTAGTGGTGCAGGGCATCCAGACCCCTATGAGTGGGGGGTACTGGTATTGATGGGCATCCAGCCCCCTATGAGTGGTGATGGTAGTGGTGCAGGGCATCAAGCCCCCTATGAGTGGTGATGGTAGTGGTGTAGGGCATCCAGTCCCCTATGAGTGGGGATGGTAGTGGTGCTGGGCACCCCCCCCCTAGGTGTGGGCACTGCTGGTGGTGTGGACCATGCTACCCCTGTGGTTTTGCTTTTGCTGGTGGACGGCATGTCCCCCCCTATGTGTGTGTAGCATTTTGCGTGTTCGTGACGTTTGTTTCTGTGGGTGTCTGACTTACCGTCTGCGACGTACGCGTCTTTTCATGATCCGGTCATAGATATACAGTACTGGGATGACCTGAGCGATGGGATTCATCATTGGTTTGTCTCGTACTTGCTGATTGTTGCTCCGTCTCGTACACGTTGTGAGTTGGTCCGTTTCGTAGCAGTGGATCGTGTTGTGGCGCGAATCGGACCTGCTATTCATCTCTCCCGGATGCTGTGACGTGCTGCTAGTGGCGACCCGTTCGGCGCGTAGGATTTGCGCGTAGGATTTGCGACCGGTTCGTACTTGTCCGGCCGGAAACTATTGTAGAAACTGCTTCCGGGCGACTCGGATGGGCGTTTGGATAAGCGGCTTGTATGGGAAATGTTGCAGGAATCGAAGCCTACGTGTCGTTCGGAATTGTGGCACTTTTGCGCATCGTACTTCATCGCCCGGACGGTCCGGCTCCCAGTACGAGTCGGTCGCAAGGTAAGGCTACGGACAGCTCTCGGAGGGCTGTCCGAGCAAGATCGGAATCGGCCCCTCAGTGATGATTTTTGTAGGTGCCTCCATAAGCATTGATTAAAATGGTAATAACACCCTTGAATGGAGGTATGGGGGTACGTTTTTAGTATGGCGTTGATCATTGATTGCTCAAAATCTATGATAATTTTTTGAGGGAAATATTCATTAGTTTCTTGTTTTACTTTATTTAGCATTTCTACGTATGTTGAATTTTGTTTGTTTGGTAGTAATGCATAAATAAAGGGTATATTACAATTCTGATGTAGCCCATGTATTGTGTAAAGTTGGAAAAATGGTTTGGGACATGTTGTAAAAGTCCCATCCATCATCCATATTTGAGCCTGTTGTAGTTTAACTAAATTAGTTGCTGTTCCAAACATTATTAATCTATTTCACTGCATTTATTATCATAAATGACAAATGGTTCTTTATTGAAAGTTATAGATTGTTCAGGGCTAATTATAACTTCGTCAAATGTTTTAGGAGTTGGGGTGGAAGTAGTTGTAGCTCTTTTAGTGCGTGCTATTGTTCTTTTCAATGAAGCTATGGATGGCATTTGTGAAGTAGCTTCTTTGGGAATTTTAGGCAGCTGTTCTTTTAAAATTACACTTGTTGGTTTTTGTGAACTTGTGCTAGCCTCCTTTATTGTTTCAAGTGCCCCTCTAACTTCTATTTCTGTAATGTTTGGGGGGTGGTTGTGTTCTCTGGTGTAAATTACAGTGGTTTCCCTTGTTGTAGCACGGCCGTAACATTTATTCGAACAGTATTTTGAACATTTCCAATTAACTTTTAATCCAAATTGTTTCTCCTGTGTATATACATATCCCATATAGCACAATAACATTTTTCCTTTCTGGCTTGTAATAAACTGTGCTCCTTCAGTCATTTTGATGCAGGGAAATCTATAATAAATGTACATCAGAATTATTAAATATGTTGCTATATGTATCTTAATGTTTAAAAATATACATTTTGTCAAAATATACTTACAGAGTTAGTCTTTATGTTGTTTAAGTTGATGCTGTTTATTCTTTAGGTGTGAAATGTTCTTTCTGTATTTTCTTTGTCTGAAATAAAATGCAAGTAGATTTTATTATTTGTTCATAAACATTTTATATGGGGTGGGGAGGGTGTTTGGGATGGGTTTTGAGTTTGGGTGGATGCTTTCTCATTTTATTTAAAACAGTTTTGAAAATACTTACTTTGTTAGTTGTATCTTTTTATGGTGTTTTCTGTAGTTTGATAGTTTTCTTTAGAGTTGTCTGTAGAGAAAATATAAAATAGAATAAAGATATAAATTAGTGTTTAACGTTTGTATATTGTTTCATGTTTGTTACTTTTAGTATTATTTATTATATTTTAGTTTACTTACTTTTGATAGAGTTTAGTCATTTTTATATGTTGACCTTCTTATTTTTCTGTCCAATTCCTGCAGAGTTTCTCCTTCCTTCAGCTTTGTTTATTTGAGTTGTGAAATAGGAGTTAAGTTTGTTCATTTATATAGTGGTTTGGATATTGTTAGTTAAATTTTATTGGTTAGTTTTAAATTTGTGTGTTTTTATTGGTTAATTTGAATTTTTTTTACATAGTTTTGGAAGTTTTTTCCCAAATATGGAAAACGCTAATTAGTAGTTAGTTGTGTATTTAGTTGTATATATATTAAACTAGTTATATTTATATGTTCTATTATATATTTAAATAATAATACATTGTTTTTATATTAGGAAAGTTTAATGTAATAATGTTGTTAATAATGTTTTTTATTTTATTCATTTTATCATGTTATTTTGATGCAAAAAGAATGTTTATTTACATTAATTTATTTAGTAATGTATTTTTAGGTATTTATGTATATTTAGGTTGTTTTATTGTAATGTTTTCTATTGCTTTGTATAGTCGATATATTTCAAATGACGATATTTGAAGGGTCGATATTTTTGTGGTCGATATTTTCTACCTAGTTAATGCTTTTAAATGATGTGCGATATTTTTAAACTTCGATAAGTATGTTTACGATATTTTTAATGTCGATGTTTATGTTGTACGATATTGTTGTTTCGATATTTTTGTATGTTGTTAAATAAGGATATACTGTCGATATTTATGTGGTCGATATTTTTGTGTCGAAATAATTGTAGGTCGATATTGTGTCAGTCGAAATTATGTCAGTGATTCACCCAGAACGCAATCGGCAATGTAGCACACTGTGACTGGATTCCCACTAGATGAGCATCATTGACGTTGGGGGGAATCACTGAGCCTACATTCATCCACACATTCATACATGAATGATGAAAGACATGACACAGCAGTGCGTTTCTGAATGTTTAATGCACATCCAGTGGAGTTTTGCAGCTGGAGCAGTCCAGGGCCATGCCAACCCCACTACACAATATGGGCCCGTGGAGGGCCAGCCAGAGTCCATCGGGGATTGACAAGTACAGCGGAAGAGGAAGGGTACAGTCCGCAGTGTGGTCGCTGTGTCATTGGTCACCAAACAGGATATGGCAGTCCATGTCGCGGTCCAAGGTGAGTGCAGCAGAGTGTATCGGGGGTCACTGGAAGGTCATGGGGCGATGTGCGGCAGCAACAGGCCAGGTGGCGGACATGAATGCTAGTGCCTCCTTCTGAACTCAAGCCCATCCATGTCCTCGTCCTCGGATGTGTGCTCTGCCCCACCTGTGGGTGGTGCAGTTCCGGCTGCGGCACTGTGTGCCACTGACACATCAGGGGTCGGAGGTGGATTGTCGGCCACACTGTGTGGCAGTGACACATCAGGTGCCGCAGTGGAAATGCCTGCCGCACTGTGAGGCACTGATACACCAGGGGACGGAGATGTGGATGGTGTAGGGACAGCAGCATTCATCTGCACCACGCCTTGTGACAGCAATGCCATGATGAGGACATGCAGGGCATGGTAGATCCCAGCTACATTTCGCTGATGTGCAGCGGTGGCTGCCATCCTTTCCGCCTCCATCCACACCATGTCCTCCATAAGCCTCCGCATGTGTGCCATCTCACGGCTGAGATCGCTGGAGCCACTCTGAGCGGACAGGTGTTCTTGTCTCAGAGTCATGACTCCAGCGATGTCAGCCAGGGCTCGTTGGAGACCATGGAGCGGCGTGTTGGTGTCCGTTAGGGACTGGAGGTGGTCCCTGATGGGACTCAGACACCCGTGGATGGCGTCAAGTTTGGTAGCCATGAGGTCGAACCCCACCCGCACCTGCTCAGCCATCTCCCTCTGGACCTCCAACACACGGCGTTGGAAGGCCATGTGTTTTTTCGGGGGGGTCTTGGGAGACAGCCGGGGTTGTGGGTGCCTCCTGCTGGGTGGTTTGTGGAGTGGGTGGGGTCTCCTCGATGCAGCTGGGCTGCCATGGTCCTGGAGGTGATTGGCGGATGAGTTCAATGATGTCTTGGAGGGCTTGGGTGTCGATGCTGGTGGTGTCCTCCTCGTCATCAGTGAAGAGTGGCTGGGACTGCTCTGCAGGTGGCGTTGACGGTGCCTCTGAAATGTGAAGGGGAGATGCTGTGTTACAATGTGTCCACATGTATGTAGCCGCATGGTACATGTTGACATTCAGACAGCATGGCAATGTACATTGTGACAGTCTGTAGATCAGGGCCATGATCCAGAGTCATTGTGGGTGTGCACTGTGCTCTGCTTGATTGTGCATGTGTGCCATTGTGGCAATCTCCCCCCGTCCCCCCAGTACCTGGTGGTTACTCACCCCGTTGCTGTTGTGTAGTGTCATGTCGAGCAGTGTCCGGTGCCCCGACTCCTGCCACGGTCTCCACACTGATGACTGTCGACACCAGGTCATCCAGCTCCAGCTGTGGCGTTGGACTCCCACCTCCAGTCTGCATTGCTGCCTTCTGGTTGCCTGCGAGTTTCTCCTTGGTCTTGCGCTTGATGTCAATCCATCGCCTCTTGACCTCGTCCATTGACCTCTTGTGCTCTCCGACGGCATTCACCTTGTCCACGATGGACCGCCATAATACATTTTTGGTGCCCAATGACACATTGGAGGCGACGAACAGTTGTTGATGGTGTTCTATCACCTCCGTGACCAGGATCCTATTCTCCTGCGGACTGAACTTCGTCTTCCTCTTCTTCTTGCCCTTGCCCTTCCCTGTCACCGAGGTCCCAGGCTGGTCGTCTGGGGTGCTTGTGGGGTTCCGCTCGTCCTCTGCGCCTGCTCCGGCAGCCTCCATGGTGCTTGGGTGTTGGTCATTTTGTGCTTGTGTGTTTGTTCTACTTTTGTAGTGATTTTCCCGCCTGCTGTGTGTGTATGGCAGGCCTGGCGCTGATTTCCTCATCGCGAATCAATCAATCAATCAATCATGTCACTTATAAAGCGCACTACATACCCGCGAGGGTCTCAAGGCGCTGGGGGAAGAGGGGGGTGGTGCTGCTACTGATCGAAGAGCCAGGTCTTGAGGAGTCTTCTGAAGGCCAGTAGGTCTTGGGTCTGTCGGAGGTTGGTGGGCTCATTGCACGTTTTTTGGTGTTGGGGTTTGTGTTTTTGACTCCGTCGCGGTGGTTGTATCGCGGACATTGGCCGCGTTTTTGGAGGACTATCGCATGGTACCGCTGTGTTGTGAATTCCAGGTTAACACGGGGTTATTTTCCCGCGATAGACTGCGATGTGTAAAGTTGCGTTAACATTTTCTGGAGATGTTTAGCGCACGTTCTTGTGAATATCCCCCATAGTGTACAGTGGGTCTCGCCCAATGTTCCTTTGCCCAACCCGACAAGGTGCTAAATTTCACCATCAAAACTTCAAACAATCTTTCCAGGAGAATTCATCCCGCTCATATCTACAGCGAATTGCCTGGATCTCCTCAAAAAGAGGGCCAAATTCAAGCTGCTGACAATTGTATATAAAGTAATTAATGGCATGGCCCCTAAAAACATCTCTAACGTCATTCCTCGCTATAGACCAACTCAGAAACTAAGATGCACTTCCAATATCTCCCAGTCACACCCAAGCTGCTATGCACTACCTCCAAGTTCTGGCCCTTTTATCTTTTAGGCCCTCTTCACTAGAGCTCCTTATCAAGAGGTATTCAAGCAATCCTCACTTTTTTCTCTCTCTGTAGGAGTTATAAAACATCTGTGAAATGTTATATATTGCAACTTTGGGGACATGTGATTACTGAGCCAGCCCCCCACAGGTGTAAATATGTATATTTCATGCCTGTGTGTCCCATTAGTTCTAGAAATCCATATCCTGTGTCTGCCACAATAAAAGTCCATGCAATTTGTTAAATACATCTAATTGCTTCTGTTTGGTTTTATGTTAAACAACCTATGCTAATTGCTCTATATATTCTAATCTTATTTTCTAGATTTTTGATCATGATGTTATTGTTGCTAAATAAATAAAATATTCAAGTTGCTTTGGGGGCAAGACAAATTATCTTTGTAGAGCTGTCCATTGCCTCTTGATGCCAGATAAATTAATGAAGGCTAGGAGACCGATATGACACAGTTAGGCTTTGTTCAGCTATGAATCCCGGAATAGCCCAGCTGCTTGAAATAACTGACATAGACTAAATTAAAGAGTTATATTTCAAGGAGACTCTGCAACCATTCATGGCTTGGTTACAGTTGACTTAAATGGCAGGACTTCGCCGCTTTTCAGTGGACAACTAACAAGTGAGCGAACTCCCTAGATTTACTTCGTGATTATAGAATAGTACGGTGTGGAGGCTGGAATACCTAAGGTTGCCATTCCTAAAGGTCATCCTGGAATCAGCAGATAATAAGTCACTTGTACAGACTGCTTGTGATGGAAAACCTTTCTTGTGAGTGGAGGACCAGCTACAGCCCTAAACACCATCTGACACTGATTAACTAAGATAATTTACATATTTTACCATGACAACGAGGGGCAGATGTACAAGGAGTTAACGCCACTTTTTTGACGGTACTGCGGCGATTTTTTGATCGCCATATGTACAAGCTGTCGCTAACCTCAGTTAGCGGCAGTTTTCTGGTGAAAACGTGCATTTTAAAGGTCGCCACTTCTGTCAGCGATAGTTAACAAAAATGAGATGCAAGGTAGGCGTTCCCGTGCAAAAACGGCCGCAAACCCCACTTCGCGATATTTACAAGGAATTCCTTGTATGGAGCAAGACCAAAAAAGCTGCCTCTAACTGCAGTTAGAGGCAGTTTTTTAAGCTGGTCTTAAAAATGGTGCAAAGACTTGGGGCCTAATTTCTGCAGGTTTTGGTGCTGGACAGCGCTGCAAGGAATGTTGCTGCGCTGCCCTGCTACAAAACTACAGGGCAGGAATGCGCACCATCAATAAGATAGGGCACATTCCTGGGCCTCATACATGAAAAGTGTTGCAGCGCTGCGACAAAACAGCGTTGCAACACTTTCCACTACGCCCTTCTTGCGACACCATGGATGCGCTGTATGCACTGTAAGGCGCTCCATGTCGCAATTAATGACAGATACGTCTGGAATCCTGACGTATCTGTCAGCGCTAAAGTCATGCATTGCTGCAGTTGTGTCACAAGCATGACGCAACTCAAGCAATGCATGGGGCCAGCCTATCCCTGTGGCACTGCGTCACCTTTACGCCTGCCATCAGGCAGGCGTAAGGTACTGACACAGTGCCGTCCTACAATTGTCGCAGTGAAGTTTGATGGATTTCACTGTGCCACTCCTATGAGGCTTTGTTGTGTGGGAACGCACACCCTGCATACATCATACCTGATGCAGGTATAATGTGGCACAGGGCTTCACAAGGTCAACCACATGCCTACATGCGTCACTTTGCAAATACGGTGCAACGTGGTGCAAGAATCACGCTGCAAGGATGTCAAGAAACTGACGCACTGTCAGGATGAAACTGTCAGAAGGGGCTCATGAATAAGCCCCACTGTCTTTTTCACCTACGTTGGCGCCCATGGCTGCCTTGCGCCATGGGGCAAGGGTAACTGTGTTGCGGATTTGATTGATGTTGTGGCTCCATCACTTCTCGAGATGTCTGCAGGGCATCTGGACTAGTGGAGGACGGCAGTGAACCAGTAGGCCTTCTTGGAGTGTTGTTTGCCTGGTCTTTTCTTGAGGGGTGCCAGGGTGTCGGCGCAGTTGGAGATCCATCGGTGGAGGTTGCGCGCTGCGTTGTTATCATCTGTAAGCGTTGGCAGAGTGGTGGTGCTGAGGGAGTTGACGAGAAGTTCTTCCGTGGCCTTGATCCAGCTGCGAGGGGGAGCGATGATGGCGGTGGTGTACGTTGGCATGGTGAAGACGTGATGTATACAATGATAGTCGGTCCAGGAGAGTCCGGTGGTGTGGCTGTAGTTGAAGTTCCCGCTGGCGGAGGAGACGGGCTCGAGCGTGTGTCCTGCTATGTGGGTTGGTGCGGTGACTAGCTGATTGAGTCTGATGTTGGCGAACTTCCCCAGGAGGGGGTGGTATTCTGGTCACTGGGGTTGTCCAGGTGGAACTTGAGGGCTCTGAGTAGGATGGGAGAGCCTGGGGTGCAATGAGGTCTACAATGGTATCAGTGAATGGGGGTCCATGGCCCGGGGGTCCTGCAGATGAGGGTGCCTGCAGAGGATGGGGTTGGGGTTGGTCCGGATCTGGAAGTGGAGGTGTTCCATGGTCACAGTTGGGTCATTAGAGTGCATGGTCAGTCGGAGTGTGCTTTTGGAGGAGATGGCAATGCCTCCTAATGGACAGTCGGGGTGGTCCTTGCGGATGATTTAGTAGCCGTCAGGGATGGCATGGCGATGTCCGGTCCGGAGCAGAAGTTGGTCCAGGTTTCCGTGAATAAGGCGATGTTTGAAGAGGTGCCTCCCCCTTTATGTTACTCAGCATTATTGCAGAGACTTGTGCAAAATTACCCATCAGTTTCATTCCCAAGTACAGGGCAGATCCTCCCCTGTACTCGTTCTGTATCTGTTTCAATACATCAGGAACAACTGCTAAGGAAGGGGTACCGTGTACTCTGACGTAAATGGCAGCAAAGATTGTTCCCCAAGTGGTGCAATCCTCAATCGAGGGAACCATCCCCATTGGCAAGCAAATGGTTAGCATTCTGTTTTTCCTGCGGACCCCTATGGGGAAATACTGCTTCCAGCTGTGCAAATTTTGTGCTATCCAGAACGGAATTTGCTCCCGTTTGGAAGGAATTATCCCTATTACTGATTTCAGTGTCTGTGGGTTAATCGTAGGTGTGGTCTGGTGTGGACCAGTTGGAGTATTTCTCGCAGGTTGGACTGTTAATGTTCGCATGACAAACTGGACAAATTGTCTGTATAGCCTGACTATGTCTTTGTATATTGCACTGACTTTATCCACTGGTAGTATATCTATCTCGGGATGTGGAGTGTATGTCACTAAGACCGGCCAGGTTGCTCCTTCTATGCTGAGCGGACCGAGTCTCACGATAGATGTTGTGTGTGGGATGGCGCCTTTAAACCAGTTTCTGTGTTGCTGGTAAGTTAACGGGACTTCAATGTCTTCGTATGGAATGTATTCATCTGGTGGTTTGACTACAATGTATATGTGGATCGATTTAGTCACCGAATCTGCAGGTGGGAACTGAACCCAAGAATAGAATACCTCTGATCCGAACACCTCACTTGCCTCAATCACGAAGGTGAGTTTTAAACACAGTGGTCCCTAAGCAAGGACAATGGAGTTTGAAAAATGAATATAGAACTAGAATCAACACTATATTTGAAGCTGTCCAGCCGGACAGATATACTTTTAATTTGTAAAATGGAAACTCGAAACAATAAAGTGGGACACAAGCCTGCGTCCTACTAGGTGTACATACAGTAAAACAGAAAAACAAACAGGAAAGCTCAGGCAGAGCGACTTACTTGCATGTTATACATTTGATTAGTGCAAGCAGAGATATGGTGAGACACCGTTACACATAAGTTATATACAATGAGAAAGTGTTTACGGAGTACATATGGTCGACGACGTTTCGATCCCTTTTAGACAATATTGGTATCATCATCAGGACATTGTATTTACATACCTGAGTAAAAGATGCCTGAAAAAAATAATGAGAGAAGGAAAGATTTAGGGAAGACAGTTAGAATGAGCTTTAAAAACGGCATAAAAAGGCATGCAGACGCAAGTGAGCGGCAAAAGGGTTTGCAGCATATTTAACATTCAGCTCGGGTCGTCGTGTTGTGAGGACGACTGGTTGTGTCATGCTGAGAGGAGCTCCTATTAAAAAGGGAGAACACTGAGTGGCTACGGAAGAGGGGTGCAAATGCAGTGCGTGGAATGTCCGGATGCACAAAGCGGAAGATGAGCATATCCTCATGCTGAATTCTATTATAAACATGCCTGAAAATTGCACCATATATACGTATTAACATGCCGTAAGGTTGTTGGTAGTGAAAACAAGGTATTGATGAGTGGAGGCAATTTATCATGCTTAATGACAGAAGGTCTCTTGTTCCGGTGCTGGGGATTGATACGGCAACAGAGACACTACACAAATTGACCGAAGAAATTAATGATTTGGAAAAACAAATCAAAGACAACAGCCCAGTTGCTGATTGCATGAAATTGCTGGAGCAAGTACAAAAGACAGTAGATAAATTTCATCGAATATAACAAAACAAGAAAACCCTTAAAGTTAAAAAAGATATAAAGTTGTACACACTAGAAAGAACATACCCATATCTACAAAAGGACTTCTATTTGAACAGATCCTACAATAACCCTCAGAACACACGCCCGTGGGGACGCTTTAATAGGCGCGATAATCTGGTAGGCTTCTCAGATACATCTGCCGAATCATCAGACAACTCTGACCAGGACGAAGGCCCTAGCACCTCAACTAGGACCCCAAATCAACCTTTTTTAGGACGAGGCCAGAACGACCCTCCAAAACGAGGCAGGGTAAAACAGCAACAACGTTGGTACAGACCGCCCGGGGAACATCAGACACGCCACAAGCACTACCAATGGTAGAAGAACCGGCTACTATGACCGAGCACTGCAATAGTGTGGCCATCCCTGTTTTCAATCTCTCTAAACATGCCCTCTCTGAATCTGAGCATACCTTACTCAGCAAAGGCCTCTCATTCGTGCCAACCATCCATCCCAATTCTCTGGATCTCCAGACAGAACTACTTAGGTTCTTTTGGAAAATCAGTTTACAGACTTATTTCCTCCAAAATCCCACTCCCGGAAACACGGCCAATACTCCACTGCGTCCCCCTTCCACTTTCTCACCATTCTCCAGTATGGTACCAGGTGAGGTATTGACCTTTGAAAAGATGGTCCTCAATGATGTCTCACAGCTTGAAACTACTTGCAGATTCATACCATACAACATCACACTGGAAGAGAAGTCCGCCCTCACTGACCTAAAATCCAGCCAAACCCTTATTATCAAACCTGCTGATAAAGGGGGCGGCATAGTCATTCAAGATAAAGACTAGTATAAAAATGAGATACTGAGGCAATTGTCTAACACGGACCATTACTGTAAATTGCCCACCAACCCTACTAGGGAACTCCAACAGCTGATCCTTCAAGTCACTGATGATGCAAAAGAGCAAGGGGTTTTGAGCAAAAACGAACTTCTATTCCTTAACACCAAATCACCACGCACCCCTGTCATTTATACCTTTCCAAAAATACATAAAAATCATGAGAATCCCCCCGGAAGGCCCATAGTTTCCAGATGCGGTTCAATTCTAGAGCCATTGGGTCAATATATTGATTTCTTTATTAAAGATTTTGTTCCGGCCACAGACTGCTACATCAGGGACAGGATGTCAATGATCAACCTGGTTGAACACAATCCTTTCAATTCAGATTCCAATATTCTGTGTACACTGGATGTCGAATCCCTTTACACAAACATGCCCCAGGTGGAGGGACTTCGAGTAATTGAACAAGTCCTTAACACCAGACCCCGTCCCCATGTAGTCCCGACCATTTTCATCCTACAACTTCTGGAAATCTGTCTCACCAGAAATTTCTTTCTTTTTGAAGACCAATACTACCAATAGGTCAAAGGTACTTCAATGGGCGCTGTCTTTGCATCGAATCTGGCCATACTGTATATGGACCATCTTGAAATGACAAGAATCTTGACTCCTTGTAACCCTTTCCACACAGGGATCTCCGTGTGGAAACGGTACATTGACGACATTTTTCTAATATGGCATGACTCAGAGAACACCCTGTTACAGTTCTTACATTGGCTCAACAATAACTGTTAAGGGCTTAACTTTACACTGGCACATAGCAGAAGTGAGATTCCCTTCCTAGATCTTAACATCCAACAAAGGGATGGAGAATTAATCACTAGCCTTGTCCATAAACCCACTGAACGGAATACACTTCTAAGGTATGAAAGTAACCACCCACGCACCTTGAGAGATTCACTCCCTTATTCTCAATTCCTACACATCAGGTGGAATTGCACTCTCAAGGAAGATTACTTCCACGAGGCCAAAGTTCTGTCCAATAAACTTACAGCAAAGGGCTACCCACACAGACTGATACGGAATGCATCAAAAAGGGCATGGTACTGTCCGAGGGAATGTCTTTTGTCTCCCAAAGAGAAATCCCCCCAAAACCCGCTTGTGTGAGTTACAACCTTTTCACCGGTGTCAAACACCGTGCGCAAAAGCATTCTAAAACACTGGGAAGTCCTTAATGCAGGAAACCTTAAACTTGAAAGACCGCTATTTGCTTTTCGTAAAAGCAAAAATATAAAAGACCACTTGGTACGAGCTGCTCTGCCTGCCCCCAAACACACAGGGACATTGACCGAACATTGGGGTCTTGAACCTATTCTAGGCCATGTGAAATGGGGTAACTTTATTGTGCGTAAATTCACAATTGAATGTAAGGAATTTTGTTTTGCTAAAATTAAGGTACAGTTAAAACAATTTTCTAATTGTAACACCTGTAATGTTATTTACGCCATTCTATGTCCCTGTGACAAAATTTACATTGGACAGACCTCTCAGAAAGCACATATCAGGATTTGCCAGCATCGCAGACGCTTACGTTGCAAAACGCCGAATGCCCCCCTTGCTGAACATTTTGTGGCCACTGGGCACACTGAAGATTACATCCGTTGGACCATTATCAGTGTGATCAAACCCCAGCGAGAGGTGCGGACATTGCGCAACTGCTCAACAAAGAACTTAAGTGGATTTTACGCACAGGCAGCATACGAACAGGACTCAATCACCTTGAGGATTGGACCACTCTGCTTTAAACCACACTGCATTGGTTTGTCCCACCTATGTTGCCACGGATTACCACCTGCCTAGATTGTGTCACTTATGATTTTGCTACTCTAGGAAAGTGGCATTTCTGATTTTATTAACAATGGTCTGTCTGAATTTTTCTCAATGATGTTGTCCGTTAAACTCAACCTTTCATGTGCAATGCCCTCAGGTGTGCTCTTAATATCACGGAATATCTGTCAGAAATTCCACATTACAGAACGCAATATTTGAATCATTCTCAATTATGTTGTCCGTTAACTCATCCTTTCATGTGCAATGCCCTCAGGCGTGCTCTCAATGTTACGAAATATCTGTCCGAAATTCCACGTTACAGAACAGAAGGTTTGTCTTATATTGAGTTATGCTTCTTAATTGTTCTCATTGATTCACAAACATCATCACTACCCTGTGTCTTGTTGTTATCTTTGTGCCACGCCGTATGGTTTCCAAAACCATGTTCATTGCAATGTTTAAAAATATTTCCATGCTCCAACCTCCTTAAACCTATGAGCCACTCTCAGACCCTCTGATCTCCATCTCACCACCTCTCCAATATGGCTGCCGTATTGAGCACAAAATCACCACACAATTCACTCCGCTCACATGACTCGTCACGTGACTCCTTACTTCCATTTTTTCATCTGGCCGCACGGCGGGACCATACTTTTACTGTAAACATCCTCTGGAATACATGCTGTGAAGACGCTCCATCTCATCAGGGCTCCGTGCCACCTAGTAAGCTTGATACCGCACCCCTCGCACCTCCCAATTATTAGCATGATCTATAGCTTCTGACAATCACCTGCTCCCTACAGGTTCACTGAAACCACTGCTTCGAGCGGTTAACCATGGACGCGGTTCATCTACCTTCAGTACGTACCCTTACAGGGTTAAGTATGTACACGACCCCTACTCCTCCATTCACCTCAACGTTTTCGTTTTTTCTTCACTGCACTTACTTCCACCAGCCCCCTTACAGATTCACGATACAAAAGGGGATGATGGACGGAACGTTTGAGCCAATCAAACACTCACCCCCAGTCAACTGATCTGGGTTTAATCCATCATCATTCTTTAGCTCACTCCACCACCCCAGTTCAGACATGGCCATATGCAAATCAGTCTGACCCTGTGCCTCATGGGAACAGTCCAGCCCGAACTGCCAAGCCATGTCTTCCCTGGACCGGAAACAAGCATCCTAGGACCGGTTTCTGGCATTCCAGCCGTCATCAGCCAGGCTTGCTTGAATCCAGTGGCAAAGTGAGCAAGGGACCCACGTCTGGGCATACCCCCGCCAACTTAGGGCGAACAAAGCGATACAAAAGGGGATGATGGACGGAACGTTTGAGCCAATCAAACACTCACCCCCAGTCAACTGATCTGGGTTTAATCCATCATCATTCTTTAGCTCACTCCACCACCCCAGTTCAGACATGGCCATATGCAAATCAGTCTGACCCTGTGCCTCATGGGAACAGTCCAGCCCGAACTGCCAAGCCATGTCTTCCCTGGACCGGAAACAAGCATCCTAGGACCGGTTTCTGGCATTCCAGCCGTCATCAGCCAGGCTTGCTTGAATCCAGTGGCAAAGTGAGCAAGGGACCCACGTCTGGGCATACCCCCGCCAACTTAGGGCGAACAAAGCGATACAAAAGGGGATGATGGACGGAACGTTTGAGCCAATCAAACACTCACCCCCAGTCAACTGATCTGGGTTTAATCCATCATCATTCTTTAGCTCACTCCACCACCCCAGTTCAGACATGGCCATATGCAAATCAGTCTGACCCTGTGCCTCATGGGAACAGTCCAGCCCGAACTGCCAAGCCATGTCTTCCCTGGACCGGAAACAAGCATCCTAGGACCGGTTTCTGGCATTCCAGCCGTCATCAGCCAGGCTTGCTTGAATCCAGTGGCAAAGTGAGCAAGGGACCCACGTCTGGGCATACCCCCGCCAACTTAGGGCGAACAAAGCGATACAAAAGGGGATGATGGACGGAACGCTTGAGCCAATCAAACACTCACCCCCAGTCAACTGATCTGGGTTTAATCCATCATCATTCTTTAGCTCACTCCACCACCCCAGTTCAGACATGGCCATATGCAAATCAGTCTGACCCTGTGCCTCATGGGAACAGTCCAGCCCGAACTGCCAAGCCATGTCTTCCCTGGACCGGAAACAAGCATCCTAGGACCGGTTTCTGGCATTCCAGCCGCCATCAGCCAGGCTTGCTTGAATCCAGTGGCAAAGTGAGCAAGGGACCCACGTCTGGGCATACCCCCGCCAACTTAGGGCGAACAAAGCGATACAAAAGGGGATGATGGACGGAACGTTTGAGCCAATCAAACACTCACCCCCAGTCAACTGATCTGGGTTTAATCCATCATCATTCTTTAGCTCACTCCACCACCCCAGTTCAGACATGGCCATATGCAAATCAGTCTGACCCTGTGCCTCATGGGAACAGTCCAGCCCGAACTGCCAAGCCATGTCTTCCCTGGACCGGAAACAAGCATCCTAGGACCGGTTTCTGGCATTCCAGCCGTCATCAGCCAGGCTTGCTTGAATCCAGTGGCAAAGATTCACTGCATTAGCCGAATCTAGCAACTAAACCGCAAACGCGGCTCACCGCATTCCAGTCTTTCCCTACAGGATTATGGTACGTTTCATAGCCTCACTCCGCATGGAACACGGCCGCTCCAACGGCCTCTACCAATTACACCTCACTTTCCATTTCAGATCTACGGATTAACTAGATCCAGCAGTGTAACCGCAGATGCGGTACACACCATTTCCAGCCTTTTCTCTACTGGAATCCGGTACAAGAGACCTTCTGTCACTAAGCATGATAAATTGCCTCCACTAATCAATACCTTGTTTTCACTACCGACAGCCTTTCGGCATGTTAATACGCATATATGGTACAATTTTCCGACATGTTTTTAATAGAATTCAGCATGAGGATATGCTTATCTTCCGCTTTGTGCATCCGGACATTCTACGCACTGCTTTTGCACCCCTCTTCTGTGGCCACTCAGTGTTCTCCCCTTTTTAATAGGAGCACCTCTCAGCATGACACAAGCGGTCGCCCTCACAACACGACGACCCGAGCTGAATGTTAAATATGCTGCAAACCTTTTTGCGGCTCACTTGCGTCTGCATGCCTTTTTATGCAGTTATTAAAGCTCATTCTAACTGTCTTCCCTAAATCTTTCCTTCTCTCGTTATTTTTTTCAGGCATCTTTTACTCACGCATGTAAATACAATGTCCTGATGATGATACCAATATTGTCTAAAAGGGATCGAAACGTCATCGACCATATGTACTCCGTAAACACTTTCTCATGTATATAACTCCTGTGTAACGGTGTCTCACCATATCTCTGCTTGCATTAATCAAATGTATAACATGCAAGCAAGTCGCTCTGCCTGAGCTTTCCTGTTTGTTTTTCTGTTTTACTGTATGTACACCTAGTAGGACGCAGGCTTGTGTCCCACTTTATTGTTTTGAGTTTCCATTTTACGAATTAAAAGTATATCTGTCCGGCTGGACAGCTTCAAATATAGTACTGATTGTGGTTCTATATTCATTTGTCAAACTCCATTGTCTTTGCTTAGGGACCACTGTGTTTAAAACTTATTACTACCCAAGGTCCCTGACCAATCATATTGGGATCCCTTGTCCTTTATAAACGTGTCAATCACCAAGGTAACACAGTCACCTGTTAAAGGTACACCGTGTTGTAACAATTTTATAGTAACTGCATGTCTGCAGTTCTCTGTGATGTTGAGAGTGTTAGCCAATTAGTCTTCCCCCGAGCCCGAACCACCACTCAATGACTCAGTCATTCCCAGGAGAAGAAAAGCTCTAGTAAGTAAGGGTTTTGCACAATATGGGGAACCTTTTATCCTTACAAGCTTGCTAAACCTTCAGCCAATACACAGAGTATATCTGCTCAGCTGAGGCGGATTTCCCTTCCCACTTCAAACGTCTCTGAAAAGGCGCGAGTAAGGCTTTCTGAGAAAGCACGCCTGAATTACTCAGATTTTCACTGTTAATATAAGAACCAAACCAACGTTGGCAGTCCCATGTCGTGTAGTTCCTGGGGGTCCCCTAGGACCTGTGCGTTTTGGATGACCTAAACTGAGGACTTCGTGTCCCAACCGCTTCCGGACACCCCCACAGGCTATGGCAGCAATTAGACCAGCTAGCTCTAGTGTCACAACCACCCCCCCTGTATTCTACAGTGGTGTAGGTAGTCTCTGGAAACCACTGAACATGAAAACCCTGATTCCTCAGGGATTGTGGAAAACAGTACAGTACGTTTCGCTCAGACACTCGTGCTTGCTTTCTCTCAAAAAATACACAGGATGGTGATTAGGATGTTTCAATCAGTATTTATTGGTCCAGCGACAGACTGGTGTAAAACATATGTGCTGTGACAATCAGGAGACAGAAGCATACCAAAGAGATTGCTAGTACCAATATAGTAAATAGTAGATACATTTGTACCATAGTGCTAATAAGATGAACATAAGCAGTTCAGATAAAAACAGTAGCACTTGCATATTTCTAAAATGCGCACCCTAAGTAATTCGCCTAGATGTACCTAGCCTAACCTGGATATGTAGGTACATATGCGTATAGCTATGTGTATCTGTAGCCGAGAAACCCCTAGGGATGAACCAGCCCCCTCAACTGATGGTTAGGAATGAAGGACCCCGTCTCTGCTTCGAGGATGACAACAATCATGGATGTGTTGAAAACAATCATAAATGTTTTGAAAACAATTACCAATGCTTTTCTAAACAAATGTGATCATGCACAGCTGGCTGTTGGCCAAGGATGAAAAAAGTGGTGACCCTTATACAGAATAATTCTGCCGTGCCTGAGGACATGTTTATGTACGTCAGGTACAGGGATTATGATAGAGTACCGAGAGCCTGGTGTCGAAGAGACAGTAGCAAGCTACTAGGTAAAAGGTCACCTGTTTAGAATCATTATTGTCGTGTGGATGGGACAAATGTATGTAATAGGGGTATACATGAAAGGACTAGACTAGAGGACATGACACTTGCCCCAGCCATTTGGTGCCTGAAGCCTCTTTCCTGGGTCACATGACTAGGAGTAGCTGGCAGTTGATTTTTGTGTATTAATCCCAGACAGTGAGGCAAAGGGGGAAGAGTTGTTGGCAGGGTGGGCCATCCCTGACTTGATAAGGGGAGAAGCTGTCATCTACCACACTTGAATATCACAAAGGCTCTGCACGAGCACACTCACAAGTGGTTTGACACTAGTCTTTTGTGACCCCAGACAAGTTGGAGCCAGGGAGGCATGACTTTCTAAATACCTCTGGGAGGGTGAAAACCTCCAGAACCCTCTCCTGCGTCAAAGCTGGTAACAAGTATAAATATTGGACCATGAAGATCCAAGGTTTCAGTATACCTCTGGACCTGTGGAAGACTCAGAAGGACTACTGTGCTGCTCTGCTGCAAGAAGGACTGCCATTCTTCTGCCCTGATGCCCTGCTTCCAGAGTGAAAAAGACTGGAACTGCATCTTGACCCCAGGACCACTAGAGTATCTCAAAGGGCTAGTTGTCAGGCCTCCTGATCTTAGCCTCAGGGACAGACAAGGCTCCAAGCACCTTGAACCCAGCACCTGCATTCTTTCTGCTGTGAAACTTTCCCCCCAAGTGGTGCCACCCCTGTCTTGGACCCTTGGAAGTAGGCCTAAAGGAGCTCTGCCAGCCCAGGTGTGGTCCAAGCTGAACCAGCACAGCGTGGCACATCATCTCACAACTCCACATCGGGACCTCCTCTGTGCGACATATCCCCACAGCTCCTCAGAACTGCCACTGTGTGGTACTTCCTCAATGCAGGACATCGCATTGCAGCCCTACAACTCCTCAGAACTGCTGCTGCGTGAAGCATCCTAGATGCAGACCTCTCATTGCAGCCCCGCAGCTCCCCAGAATCGCTGCTGTACAGTGCATCCTTGATGCAGGACCTCACATCACAGCCTGCAGTCCATCGGAACCTCCACTGCGCAAAGCATCCTCCATGCGGGATGTCGCAATGCTCCACAACCCGGATTTAAGGTACTTTACTCAGCGGGCCTAACTTGGTCCCTGTATCCGGCCAGCACTCCATCGCGGTCAGCCTGAACTTCAGACTTCGCCCCAGTCTAACTATAGTTGGCACTTTGTGCTTTTAGGCACTATTTTCACTTAAATATTTACAATTGCATATCTCCAGTTCTACTGATTGGATTTTTGTTGTTTTGATCTCAATAATTTATTACATTTTACACTATTTTTCTAAATTGGTATGGAATTTTTCTGGAGTTGTATTTTCAATTAATTACTGTTGCAAATGCTGCATAAATAATTTACACATTGCTTCTAAGTTAAGTCTGACTGTTTTTGTGCCAATCTACATAGGGTTAAGCACAGGTTAATTTGGGGTTTGCTTATGACTTCACCCAAACAGAAAATGTGGTTACTGCTTGAGTAGGGATTCACCCGCCTCAATCAGTAAGTAACCCAATGTCCTGCAATAAGTAACTGTGAGTTGAAGCTGAGGTTAGCAGCCTAGTGATCGAGCCACTCAAAGTTTCCAATGGCCCATTTCCAGCATCTCCAGTGTCAGTTCCTGATAGCTCACCTGAATCCTGTTACCCTGCCACTGGATAAGACTTCTGATTCTCACATGCCAATGCTTTTCCTGATACTATGGCATGCAGAATGTAACTTGATAGAGAATACCGTAAGCACTGAGAGGTCTGTGGAGAATTCAGCACCATAGCTAGTTTCCCCAATTCCCCCACTCCCAGGGCGGTAGCAGATGAGGGGCCAGCCAGTGGTGAGGTGGTGTATTTGTGAAGAATCCTGTATGCTTGCGAGTGTTGGGGTGTGTGTGTGTGTGTGTGCAAGTGATGGTGTGTGTGTGTGTGCGTGTGCTTGTGTGTGTATGTGCATGTGTGTGTGTGGTTATATGTGTGTGTGTTTGCATTTTTATTATGGAGGCAAGATGTTACAAGGATCCTCAAAGATAAACAGTCATTACTAAGGCCCCCCTTAGTTCATCTTTGGTCTGAGTACCAGTGCAGAGAAAACTGTCTTCTGTGTAAGAAACCAATAAAACAGCATTCATTTTGAAATAAAAGTTAGTTTTTTTTTAGCAGATTTTAATAATAGATCGACAGTGTTCTAAATTTCTTGCCAGTTTGAAGACAGTTGAAGTGTAGGTCAGCAGTAAAGATAACAATTTCAGGTGCAAACACTGCTGGGTGACGTGCTATTTCTTCATAATGTCAAGGTATTATCCTAACACTAGATAGAGCTTTTGTACAAAGAGTGATCGCCACAGAAAGTGCAAACAGTCATGGGATTAAAGAGAACCCATGTTTGGTGCCTCATTGAATTTTAAATATTTCGAGTATCTTCATATTGAGACAGTGTGTTTGGTGATAATGCTACAATTGCTTGAATGAAGTATTCTGGGTAGCATATCCTTTTAATAACAAACAACAGAAAAGACCATCAAAGAATGAGGAAGGCCTTCACACCATCCAGGAAGGCAATACACAATGAAGTGGGCTGCTCTTCTGCCGTAATGGATAGTGCAGTACATAAGCTCACTCCATATGGCATTCAACCATATTTGTACTGCCTGCAGGATCTCAGCTGCGTATAAAGCTATGTTGTTTATTAGATATTAAAGATCACAAAACAGAGGTCATGTGGTTAGCGCCAAGACGCCACGGCAATCGAGCGCTTTATAAATGTATCAGTCAGTCAGTTATATTTTGGATTAGGTTTTACTTTCTGAATTTAATAATCATAAAGGTTGATAAGATCCTTGTTCTGTAGAATTTTTGCCTTTTTAGAGAAGATATATATGCAACCATGATAAGTTCCTGTCTCTCACAATGGTAACATGGACACATTCTAAAAGGAAGGGGGAGAGCTCAAAACAAAAAGTCTTACACAATTCAGCTGAGATTCCATCTTCACTAGCAGTCTTGCAATTTAGAAGCTGTCCAAAAGAAGACAGAAATTCATATAATGCAACTGGTAAAAACATATCAAAATAGTGACAGCACACTAAAAGACTTTTACAATAGCAAATATTGATAATAAACACATCAATACAAATTTTAAAAACATTTTTAAAGAGAAAATACACTACAGCACAAAATTAAAAGTAAATGTATCAAAATAATATAATAAATACCAAAAGAACATTTTAATTGGTATCTTCCATATATTTAATACCTACAAAAGATGACTCATAACAAATACCTTTACCAATCAAACTTAAGGACAACATGGTTTGAAATAGAAAACATGACAAATTTAAAAAGAGTTAAATACAGAACACTCGAATTTCACAAACTGCCCACTGTAAAGGAGACCATGTTTAGGCCTGAATGGAAGCCCTCCAGTCCCTATACCAATAATCTGCACAAGAAAGAAACTGCATTCTGTAAAAAGTAAGCTAATGACCAAGCCCTAAAGCACAATTGTTTCCAAAATTATAACTAACTATAAATAAAAATAATAAATGCATTTTTTCATATATTCTCAGTACAGAATTAAATGTCTGAAAAATGAAAAAACAACTCTAAGAAAAGGGGAAAAAACTATAAAGTTCTGCACAAACCCTGGGCATATCAAAAAAGTAGACAAAGATGGTGTCATTAAAATACTAAAACTTATTAAGGGCCTGATTACGAGTTTGGCAGTCCATTGGATCAATGAACCCGTGGTGGAGGTGCAATGGCGGTCTGGGACCGCCGCACTAGGGGTCCGACCGCCGTATTACTATTACGGCGGTCGGACCGTTTTGGGACCACCGCATTTGCCAGGAATCCGTGATCCCTGGCTGTGGTGCGAAGGTGTGAGGCCGTAATATGCTTGACGGGCTGCTGCGGCCCGCCAAGCATATTCCGAGTTTCCTCACTGCCAGCGGTCTCATGGTGGTGTTCATGCCATGAAACCGCTAGCAGTGAGGAAACTAAGACAGCCCTACAGGACCCACTGGTGCCTCAGGCCATTGGGATGCATGCAGGGGGGCACATGGTGTGCCCCCCGTCTGCATGCATGCCTAGTTCCTGCATGGCATGGATTTAACAGTCCATGCTGTGCAGGAACTTGCTTTGGGGTTCCCACTGCAATGCCTTTTTCAAAGGCACAGCTCTGGGAAGGCCAAAGGACTGCCTGCAAGAAAACGAGAAAACTCATAATCAGGCGGCCAGCCGGATGTCAAGTTTGGCGGTGCAGGAGGGGGGCAGGGGCGTGCTGCCTCACTCCCACACTGCCAAACCTGTAATCAGGCCCTAAATCTTTACCTTAATATATTTAATTTAAATTTAAAATATTTATATCATACAGAGATTCCAAAATGTCCAAAACAGCTACCTACATAACTTGCCAAAAAGGAAGCACTACTAATTCATATTGGTAATACATTCCATAAACATAGACCTGCCATAGAAAAAACCCACTAGAAGTGCTCCAAGTACTACCCTAACAGCTGTTATGGCTTAGAAACAACCATTAATGGCATCATTGAGAATGTAAAAGAGGCTAATCACCCTCTGCAGTAAAAGTTTGAAACATAGTACAGTACGTAGAAGAAGCTAGCACTAGATATTCAGCACAAATAGGAACTTTTTTTAAAGACATAGACCTAGATTTATTATTTGTTGGCACAATGCAATGCATCGACCAAAGTTGCTACACTCTGTTTTACAATGGATAGAAAGCAGTGGAGAGCTATATTTCTTTACAATGACCTGCTACAGCTATTCCTCCTGCACTAAAAAGGCTGCCTTGCGTGGTGCAGAAACTTTGCACCATGGTGCAGATGTGTGCGCGTGGTGAATAGCATAGGATTCATACTTTAAACATACCCTTCAACTACAAAATCTCAAACATTCAACACATTGTATGTGTGATGTGCACTGCAGCATTGATGCAATGTGTGGTTGCTTGGAGAAATTAATGCATTTCTCCTTTTAACTGTCTGCTTCAAGATGGTGTTATTTTTTTACGCAAAGCCTGGTCTGCCTATCTTAGTCGATTAGACTTTGCAGCAAAAACTATGGGTGTTTGCATTCTTCGGCCCGAGTTAAATGCCCCTTAACACAAAGTGATGCAAAGCAGCACAAAGTGCTATTTTGGCTAAGAAAAGGGCATCTCGCCAGGGCAATGAAAAGAAAATACTGTTGGACAATTTGCACAGACTTGTTTTTAATAAATCTAGGCCATTATTCCTAACGTTCCTGAGTAACTAATGGGTTAGTTACCATCAATACAAAATATAAAAAGGCTAATTACTTGACCCAGATTAACATTAAGAAAGACCACGCTGCCCAAAGAAGATCTGAGGACATGGATATTTCTGACTGCCTAAAAGTCACTCACACAATAGAGAGCTTCATTCTGTATGATAATGAGAACAATTTATTATGGGTTTCGGCATAGCAAATAACAGGCTCACCCTGACAGAAGGCAGTACCTGGTTAATGGGCAGCACTTTAAAATATTGTCCACCACCCATTAAACCGAAATGCACTATTCTCAGGCAGCATTAAAACAATAATATGCCACTATGTTATACACTATTACCAAACCAGCAAAGAACCACACTAACAACTATAATAGGGAAAACTAATAACTACTACTCACAAAAATAATTATGAATTTTCAACAGGCAGGCAATGGTTCAAACATTCCTTAGAATATATCCTCGAACAGAAATGCAATGTTGTTATTTCCATTTCAATCAAGCATTATGGAGAAATCTCTAAAGTCCACATTATGTATAGACTATTCTCTCAATACTCAATTCACCTTTGAAATCTAAAAGCTAATTGTACTAGTATATGTACCACCAACAGAGGTTACAAAAGATATCAGCTTATTACTAATTACTGTCTTGGACTATTTCTAAGATATTTGGGTTAGATGCATGCAATTTTCAGGGAACAGATGCCAACCAAGTTCCACATTCCCTAGTGGAATGTTTACAACAGTATATTTACTATTCCAGGAAGCCAAAACAAACAACGCACAACAAGGGACGCACAACTCCTTCAAAAGCACTCTTAGAAAGAGCTCCTTTACCCGACACTCATTTTTTGAAATCTTAGAAAAGAACATTGCCATCAAGAACTACACCAAACACAGTACAAAGACAAGTCCAATTGCAACATGTATTGCCTACATTATCCAAAGAGGCTTGCCAAATGCATGATATGCTAGCTAGCAAAGTATTCTACCAAATCAACAGGACTTCATTACCTAGAAACATTTGTTCAAACAGTACCATAATCTTTTCCATCATATACATATAAAAACTCATTACTAAGACAACTAACTAAACAAGAAATTCAAAAATCCTATGTAATTAAATATAGCTGTTTAACACTACTAAAGTAATAATTTTTTTTATCATTCTGAAAAATAAAGCTCCAAATTAAAACCTAGGATGATATAAAATAAAGTAATATTTTTAATAATTAAAAAAATATTATAATCTAAAAGAATTCAAATAAGACAACATAGTATTTTAGAACATTAAAACATGACTAACTCTTTAGCAACTCTTTAAATTAAGCCGTAATAAAAAATAAACAAACATTATTGTAAAAGATAACATAAAAACATATATCAATAGTTAAAACTACTACTACATAGTAACACAGCTAACATAAATAACCCATAAAAATAAAAACTACAAAAACAATTAAAATATAATGTATTTAACATAACATATATTGTAACATATACATGAAAAATAAAAAATAAATTTATTTCTAAAAAAAGTACAAATACTTGAATAAACAAAAAAACATATATAACACTAACTAAAGTAAAAGAAAGGAAACATATACAATACAAATAAAACTGACAATTTACATTACATACAGCAATATCAAAGTAAACAATTTTGAACAATAATATTTTTTACTAAGATAAAAGAAATATTATAACCTTTGATACTATGTCCCTTGATGTTCCGGACAGCACAATATTTTAAAGTTGATATTATTGCGAACAATATTGTTGAGTCGTTGTTAAAGTGCAACATCCCGCATGGAAGTGATGAAGTTCAGCAATTAGTTCTTTTGCAACATATTACAAAGGATTCATGGATTCTCCTTTTGACCGCTTTCAAACCATCCCAAATGTTCATGATGTCATCTTTCCTCTTATTAAAATCGTCCTACTCTCAAAAAAGAGTATGATATGGTGAATTAATTCCAGATGAGCAAGTGAATAGTGAAGTCAAGCCTATCTACTCTTTTTATCACAGATAGCATCCCTACTAAAAGTTCTATTATTTTGTTAGTATTTATTTAGTAGTTTTAGGTAACATGAGTAAAAATCAAGGGATGTGAAGGTCAAAATCAGAGAAGCAGCAGATAGTCTCAGGAAAGGGGTACTTTGTCATGGAGAATGGGGGAGGGGGTGCATTGTGGAAGAAATTATATTACATAAGGTCATAGAAAGTAGTCTAATTGGCACACGAGGTCAAGTTAAGAGGTGAATTGTTGCAGGAAAAGAAATACTTTTAATGCCCTTTTTAAGGCTTTGAAAGAGATAATAGTTCTGATTGATGGAAGTAATGAGTTTCAGGTCTTAGAGGTACATCCTGGAAAGCGCTATAGATGACACAAGCTAGTTTGAATTTGATTCTTGCTTCAAACCATAGCAAGTTAGAGATAATTAGTATGGGAGATATATGATTATATTTCCTCGTTCCTACAATGAGTTTTCTTCTGCATGGTAAGTCGTTCTGAGAGTAGCTTGATTCATTTTCAGATTTGCCAGAGTAGGGCATTCCGATAGTCAAGTTTTGATAAGACAAGAGTTTGAGTCACCCATTTGACTCCTTCATCTGGGATGAAATGTTTAATGCCTCTAAATAGATTCAAATGGTGTTGTCCTCCTTTATAAATTGTGTTTATTGTATTGGAGATTGATATTTTAATCAAAGAACAAGCCTAGGGATATTTTATATTCTAAACTTTCTGATGTGAAGACTAGAAACGTGCAGTTGTTGACCCATTGTTGGACCACAATGGTGCAGTTAGGTGTTGTCAAATACAGCTGATAGGTCAAGCAGGATATGGAGGCAGGAGTGGACTGTGTCAAGGATATTGAGGGTGTTGTCCACTATGTATAGCATGGCTGATTCTGTGCTGCAGCCTGCTCTTAACCCTGATTGATAGTTTTCTAGTAATTGGTTCTCCTTGATCAATTAGTTGGAGGGAATGGCTTTCAAGGACTTTTGCTATTAAAGGTAGTCTAGAAATAGGGTGGTAGTTGTTGAGGTCATCTGTATTATCAACTGCTTCCTTTCATAGGGGTTGTACCTGCCCTATTTGAGACTGAATGGGATTGCTCCCTGGATTACAGTGGTGTTTATTAGTTTAGTCCAGAATGGAGTGATGGAAGGGTTGATGTCTTTAAGGAGATTCTGGCTCGGGAGTTCAGAGAAGTGAGAGGATGATTTGGTTTTGGATATGGTCTTAAAGATCTCAGATTGAGAAACTTCTCTGAAGTTATACCATAAGATATTCAATTTGCGCGGAAGCTTGTATATTGGAGGGTCTTCTCTATGCACAGTGAAGGAGAGTTTGATTTTATTCTATTTTCTTAATTAAGACGTTCCGGAGATATTCACAGCTTTCATCAAGGTTTTTAAATGTATTGGTGTATGAGTGGAGTCTGTTATTTCACAATCGAAAAAGATTCTGCTTTTGTAATTCTTTTTTCCCCCTTTGTAGGTATTCAAAGTTCTTGGGTGAGAGCTGCTGCCACCATTGTTTTTCAATAAATTTCAGGGTTTTTCTTTTTTCATTGAGGTCTTTTGAGTAGCATTATATGGATTTCTTGGTTTGGGGTTTGTTTTGGTTTAAGAAGAGTCAGGTTATCTACAATGTTAGAAAAGTGTTGATGTAATGCATGAGTGATTGGATTTCTTGGTCTAGCTGGATGTTTTGTAGAGAGGAGGAAAAAATGTGTTCCTGGTTAATCAAATTGATGTTTGTTATGTTTTAGATGAAGGCTTCATACCAGGTGTTGTTGTGGGTGAAGAAGAATATGCCTGTTTTTAGTTTTCTTTTTCTAGTGCACATGTATTTGTCTAGAATGAGAGTTTCAGGAAAGATTCTTGAGGTATTGTGTTTAAGGTTTTTGGAGGCAGTCTTTGAGAAGCTGTGGGGGTAATTAATAGTGTAGGAGTAGGTGCTTGCTCTCAGAAGTAATTCTTACTGAGAGCGTGCCATATTTGTTGGCCAGACTTTGGAATCGTCCTTTGGTTTTACAGTTCTTATCATTGGTGTTCAGCACCCCATGTAGTTTCAATGGTCAGCAGTGTGGTTGTATCTAGGCATTGAATTTCAGTGTCACACTGTGGTTAGAGTGCTTCTTAGTAGTATTTTCCCAGTTAGAAGATGGGTGTATTGACAAAGTGATGTCCTTTTTTGGAGACTGTTGAAACTTTCCTTGAAAAATGTAACATTACTTTAGTTATTCTGATGGGTGGGCTTCCATCAAGAGTTCCATTTTACATTTCAGTGGAGATATTTCTTCTGATTATTCTATCTTTATTTATGATAGCTGTTTTACTATAGTCTTATATGACTGTTTTATAGTCCTATCTCTATTTTAGTGGGGAGTGGGCTGATATTCGGAAGTCCTGTCTCTATTTCTAGTAAGTTCAGTTCAGTTCAATAGTCTTTATTCAGTCATAACAAGGACCATAAAAACACAGATTTCAAAATATATGTATATCATGTAATTTTTCTATTTCAGATATTATTGAGAAAACTTCACACATCAATTAAAATGAATTTAAAACATCAATGCATAAAATGTATGTATACATTAAAAACAAAATAGTATAAAATTACTTTATGAGCACCAGTGGTGATTGGCCTTCATTTGAAACTATTAACAATCTATTTCTAATATGAGCAGGATGATAAACAAGTAGTTCTTTTATAGTTTTGAGGCACATAGGAGAGGTGACCTAGAAGAATGACTACTATAGAGGAGCTCCACTAGGATGTAATGGGTAATTATTGAGAACATTCTTGTACTGAGTTGTAGAAGTCATGAGGCTGCTCCATCAGCCAGCTGTGGAAATTGGTGTGCCTCGTGAGAGAAGGTGAATTTGGTCACTGATACAAGATTAGTTATGGAAATACGTATATTTATAGAACTAGCCAAGTCTATCAACAATATTAAGATAAGAAAATAGCCTATACATTAATAGTTATTGCAATTAGGGCCATAGATAGAATTGAGAGAAACAAGTTTGTGCTCTATTTACAAGGGTACACATGCAAATAGTTCACAAAGGAGTTCTTGGCAGGAGTAAATACATATAATAGGGCATATTTCTCCTCAACATGTATAGAGAAATCTGCAGTGGTAAATTTCAGTCAAAGGGTGGGAAATCGAAGTTCCAAGGTGTTATACACCTTGGAAGTTTTGGAAAGCCTACCAACATGCAAGTCTGTGGACATTCCCAAACTCTTGACTACCACCTTGTATATGGTCAGAGATTTACTCCAGCCAATAGATCCCCTACCAGATTTTGGGCCTGATTAGGAGTGTGGCGGTGTTCCGACCACCGCACTCGCGGTGGTGCAGCAGTGACAGTCTACCATCTGCCGTATTACGATTCTCACCATCGTACTGGTGGTGAACTGTGGACTGTGCCAGGGAACCGTCGTTTCCTTACGCTGGTGCGGCATAGGGGCAATGTAATATGCTGAGCGGGACTGACACAGTCCTGCAGAGCATATTACGAGTTCCTCCACCCCCAGCCTTATCATGGTGGTGAGCCCACCACGAAAAGGCTGGCAGTGGGGGAACAAAGGTGGCCCTATAGGGTCCCCATGCCCCCTGCCATGGGGATGCATTCAGGGGGGCATAACATGTGCCCCCCTGTCTGCTTGCACCCCCAGTTCCAGCATGGGATGGACTTTACAGTCCATGCTGTGCTGGAACATTTTTGCTGTTCCCATTGCGGTGCCCTTTTTCAGGGCAATGCCGTGGAAAAGGCAAAAAGACCGTACGCCTGCAAAAGTTGAGTTCGTAATCGGGCGGTCTTTGTGCGTCTTTGGTGCAGCCACACTGGCGGAGAGGCAACGCAACTGCACCAAAGTCATAATCAGGCCCTTTGTGTGAGTGTAGGGGAAAAGCTGTCACCATAGGGACAAATGATTTCACACAGGAAAAAATGTGCATTTGAATAATGTGCTGTATTCTCCCTATGCAGAATTCTAATCTATGTACAACTCCACACAGCATGAATAAGAGTTTTTGAAATTGATATGGCATTCCCAGTAGTAGCCCGGCATAGCTGGGAATACAGTACTGGGAATGTTGGTCAATAGGAAAAATAGTAAAATTACGTTCAACCGGAGATGTAAATCCCAACCTGTAATCGCATGTTTTCTGTGACTAAGGCCCTCTTTTGTCCAAGAGAGAAGATGGCTAATGTTTGAACACTGATTCACATTAACTTCTGTGGTATAAGGGGGAAACCCTGGCTTAGTCTCTTTCCCTTCATTGTGACTATCACATACTGATGATTGAATTCCTTGATTGTCCTGGTGGTGCTTTGCTGGGTGCTGCTTGCATTCTCTGGAATAATACTCTATTGCTATCGATCTGCTGACCTGTTCGTATCTAAAATTGACTCTATTTGGTGACCTTTTTTGAGCCACCTTCCCCCCGACTAGATTTCAACATTGGTCCAATCAGTCATGGTTTAACAGCTGTCCAGCCGGTTTCTAAAAGTAGCCTCTAACCAAATTAATTGCTTGGTCAATCCTACTACAGCCCATGCAGGTTTGTTTATAAAATATGCTTAGTTTCTTCTGCCTCCTCACCATATATCTCTATTCAACTTCTCTTCCAAACTGCCATCTAATCAGCCTTCTTCAAGTCTGTTATTGAGCTTCCATATTTTAAAAAAATCCACACTTGATTTGCTGCTTGCATTTAACAATTTTGATAGTGTTCTGTTTCCTTATCTCTACTTAATCGTTGAAAGGTATTGTTCACTTTTAGGTATCAACTTTCCTATATCCTGCTTCCTTCTCTCCAGTCATGTTTCTACCTAGGTATATTCCCTGAAGCTTCCCTTCTTGCTTTCTTTTACACAAGCTTTGCAACGCAAACACTGATATATTCTAATCTCACTGGTTATATACATCTGTCAGTTTTTTAGATCACTGTATTACTCTACACTGCTTCCCCTTATTGTTGGTATATTTTCCTGACCTCCTCTTATAATACTCATGTTCAACTACTTTGAAAGGACATTTTGTCCTTTTGGTGTTCCATCAAGCATAAATTCTTAGCCCAGGTTTGTTTCTCTGTTCTTAAATATGTTGCAGCAGAAATGACACAAGCATGGCCCTCTAGACAATGCACCCCTGCCTTGAGATCCACATGTAGTGAGTATCAGGCTATTTTCGCGTTTTATCCCCAGAGCACATGACAGTCTTGTGTACAGTGGTGGCTCGCAGAGGGAGTGCTGTGGGGCGGTGGATGGGCTGGGTGGGGGGTTAGTGGAGTCGGATATACGACGGGCTGGAGTAAAGTAACTAAATAAATAAATAAAAGTATTTACCTTGCCCTCGCTGCATTGTGGAGTTGGCGATGCAGCGAGCACAAGGTAAATAGTCTTATTTATTTACTTTACTCCTGCCCGTCGTACGTCCGACTCCACTATCCCCCCACCCAGCCCCTCCCCCGCCCCGCCCCACGCCCCGCAGCACTACCTCTGCGAGCCGCCACTGCTTGTGTGTATGCTGAGGCCCTGCATAGGAATGGATTCAAAACTAGAGCTGGGTTCAGTGATCTTGAGGGACACCCAATGTGCACCCTTCCTTATCCAAGTATGACTAGAACCAGCTCATTTGACTGTGGAGAACTCTCAATGATGGCAACAAATGATTATAACTAGTCATGACCTACCCCCCAAATCCTTTCTGAGGTCCTTTGAAAAGGGCCTGAATCTATGGTGTGGATGATAAGAAATAGAAGGCCATTTTAAAGTACAGTGACTGTCCTTGTATATACATCTAATACTGCATATTTCTTCTCAACATATGCAGAGAAGTATCCAGTGGTAAATCCCACTCAAAGGGTGGGAAATTGAAGTTTAAAAGCCTACCGGCATGTACGTTTGTGAACATTCCCAAACTCCCGCTCAGTTTTTCCCCGGAAGTGTTCCTGCTCAGTTCTTTTTTCCTGCTCAGTTCTCCCCCAGAAGTTTTATCTCCAACATGTGGTTAGGTAGCTGAGGATGAAACCTTTTTAATATTTGAACTTGTGTTTTGAATGTGTCCCAGCCCTATGCACATTACTGCTGACAACAAAGGATAAAGACCATGATCTGACCAGTCTATGAGGAATACACAACAATTTGGGAACAGCCTGAACCCATTCCAAGAGCTAGACCTGTGGAATCCTCAATGTATGTCTGCAAAATGAGTATACATAGGAGGCAGACACTCCCAGTTGATGTGCCAGAATTTCTCATTGACCAGTGTCCAGGATCACACTTCAGTGGAGACCAAGAAAAAAATCTGGGTTCCAAGGTTTGGTCACTAACCGTCAACTTCCCTTTCCAGGTTCAGGAACAGGAATGTGGAAGTTTTACATCCTGCTTGGAGAAACTATCTTCAGGGAAAGAGCTCAGTGATGCTGAAGAGAGGTGCTGGAGTTACCCTGGCAGGAAAGAAAGAATGGCTGAAAAGGAGGACAGTGATGAAGAACTGGACAGTGGTTCGCTGTAGTCCATAACTCATCACAGGGCAGCCAGAGGATAAGAAATTGACCACAGAAGGCAAACAAAAAATACAGCACCTGTGATCCTTTGTGTTAAGGAAATTCATGACTGTGATCTGAGGTTTTACCACCAGCCAAATAAGCACATGTGACAGCTTGGTGCATGGATAGATCACAACCACATTCTACATTTTGTTCATCACGGACCCTTGACAAGTATCACTTCTGTGTCTCATGGAGGGTGGTGGACTTCAGTTTTGGGGCTGAGGAAGATTAAATAGCAAAGATTTATCAACTTGTCACAAGTGCAAATGAGTGTGGACTCTGCCCATTTGTGCCCGAGAAGGCCCTCCCCTAAAAACTCGAAAGAATGTGCCTGTGCAAAACATAAACCTCTGAGGTTAGAAGTGGATTCAGAGCTACTGCTCCCCAGGACCTGTGTGCAAGAGCACACACCAGCAGGAGAAGCAATTCCACCTCAGTCAGCTGCATATTACGGAGAAACACCATATTTTACCATTCAAAGGTACAGGGTACTACCAAAGTCGCTGGGACCAGAATAACTTTAACGGGCACTGGGGCAAAAAGTAGGTAGATTAGGAACACCGATATTTGACCAGTTTTAGCACTGGCTTAAAAACAGTCTTGGGAAAGTCAAAGGATATTTTATTGCTCAGGCTTAGGGTGGTTCAAACGTTTTACCCACTGATCTTGTCAAACATCTTGTAAGAATCTGGGGTTTGTCCACAGTTAGAAGGGGCTAAATCCCTGCTGCCAACAACTTTTTTGCACTCAACCTTTTATGTGTGGTACTCAGCGATTTGTCACAATTAAAATGTTTTATTTTTTCAGTGAGAAGCAATAGTTAGAACATTAGTTTATTACCTGTTTTTAGATGCTTAATTGTTTTCTGACTTTCTACCGTATAATATCTCCCTAGGTAAACTTTGGCCTGCTCTATCTCGCTAACCTGAGGGTTGTGTTAAAGGAGAGTACTTGATTGTCAGTTTGTAGGTTCAACAGTAAGGTCAACTGCAGGACACCAAAGGTAAAAAGCTCTCATTTTTTAAAACTTTGAGCCCAATAACCGCTAATTTCCCTGGGACTCCTAACCAAGCTTCACAATATCCTTCTCTTTAAGGTAATGGTTCTTTGCCTTTCAGTATTTGTGAGGTGACGAATTAGAGGCAGGAAGGCAGCAAGTATCCAAAGAGCCAGATGAACAGGAGCCCACGTCCTGTAGGCCCTGCTCCCATGAATTCCAAAAGACAACTAACTCAGTTGTAGTTGGAAACCATGGAGAGGGAATACAGAACAGTGAGCCATAACAAATGTAAACATGGTGCGAGGCAAAGCATGTAGCAATGTACAACATAAAGTACAAATAAGATACTCTAAATACTTTTGCTCCTCTGCACTTCTCCTCCCCTCTTTTTTAGGTCTGCTTGACAGCACAGCTGTCTGCAGTCCCAGTGTTACCAATTCCTTACACCATACATAGATTAATTAGGCTTTGGCACCTCCGAGAGGAGTATGTCTTATCTCATTCTATTGGTGATTGGATTGATGTGTCTTTCCACCTCCTATCGAGTGTTCATGCTGAAATGCATGAAGAACTAATTTACATTTCAAACGTACACTGAATAATTGCAGGTTATGGGGCTTCTTTACAAGCCCCTTGCACTGCCGGTATGTCACTTTTTCCCATATTAAAAGTGACCCACTGGTGCGCAAGGGGCTTGTAAATAAGCCCCTATATTCTTTAGCTCATGCACGCATACTATAGAAAAGGCAATCTTTTCTGGATTTTTCATAAAAGCAGACTTTAAAAAACAAATCTGTTGGCTAAAGCAAATGCCACTAGCATCTGTTTAACGTTCAGATAGCTCTGCTGTCTAAAACTGTTCTCTGTGGCATCTAGATTCTTTGCTAAACCTGCCTCCTTGAGCTGTGAGAATGGAAACCAATCTGCCATGCAGAAGATGACATTATGCCATTCCTTGGCCTTTGTTAGAAATGGGATTTCTGGTTGGCTAAGGCTTGCGCCAAAGCCAGGCAGAAACCACCACTCTAGTCAGGGCAAGGGAGTTACACGCTGAAGATAACCCCTGCTCACCCCCTTGGTAGCTTGGCACAAGCAGTCAGGCTTATCCCAGAGGCAATGTGTAAGGCGTTTGCGCAACACACACACAGCAGCAACACACTAGGCACACCACAAAAGAAACTCCACACAAGGTTATATATAAAAATAGCCTTTGTATTATCCAAAACACATTAGAATAGTAATCACACAATATAAACTGTGCCAACTGGCACTAGGCAATATTTACAGGGAATTATATACACATGGCAGGGCCAATTGGGCCACTGTCAGAACCATCACAGAGCACAAATAGTAAATGTACAATACAACCAGTAATTACTGGCGAAATACTGTACTCAGCATTATATCCTGCAACATAAACCACATTATGCAATCAGCATCATATTAGGCGTAAAACACATTATGCACCAACCTCATAAGTATAAATCACATTAGGCAATAAGCAGCACCAGCATAAACATAGTATGCAATAACACCATAAGCATAAACATCAGAGGCCTAAATCATGGTGCATAAATCACATTAAGGCCTGGCGCCACATAAATCACATTAGGGCCTTGCGCCCTACCAACCTACAACTGACCCCCTGGCCAACTGGCCTTCTCTCTGGGGCTCAAATCCCCTATGTCCAAAATGTCAGGGCTTGGCTGCCAATGCAGCAACATCCAAGGGCGCGCAATGCGCTGGGGCAGGGCAGGAGTGTATCTCACTCCTTTCTCATCAAAGGAATCAAAATGCCCCCAAAGAAATAATAGCACTGGCACTCACTGTGCCTGGAGTCCCCCACTGGGACTTTCCAAAACAAATGTGCCCAACGTTGCAGCTGCCCGCGCTGGTGGGGTGCAGCTGGGGAAAATAAACAAGTACTGGCACCACAGTGCCGCCCGAGCCCCACTCCGGGACTCTATAAAAACAAAAGTGCCCCCTTGGTGCAGCTGCCCGCAACGGCGGTGCAGCTGTGGAAATCCATGCGGCACTGGCACTATTGTGCCCTCTGGACCCCCACTGGGGCCCTGAAAACAATGTGCCCCACATTGGAGCGGCCCGCTCTCCTGCAGGACCGCTCAGGCACCGACAATGTGCCTCGGGGAGCCCCTCTCACCTGGACTCTTTGAGTGGACACCTCCGCTCTCCTCTGGGCCGCTTCTGGCACCCGGAAGGCCTTGTGGAGACCCCCTTTCGCCGGGGATCGCCTCTGGACTCCGGTCAGGCCTCTCCAGATCGGGTCGGGTCTCCTGGGGCACCGAGACAGCTTGACGGAGCCGGGACAGGCTCCGCCCCAGACCAGGCAACCTCTGCCTGACTTCTGGGTCGCGTTCCCGGTGCGGCGCTGTCTTCTCTCGGCCAAATGCGGGGTGGGCACCCGCTTCAAACAAAAGCAATTGCGGGGTGGGCACCCGCTCTTCCCCTGAAACGCGTGCTGGGCTCCCGCTGCAATCAAAACCAAAAGCGGGGCGGGCACCCGCTTCGGTCAGCAAAGACGCAGGGTGGGCTCCCGCTCCCCTCACAATGCGGGGTGGGCACCCGCTAATAAAATAGGCATAAAGCGGGGTAGGCTCCCGCTCTGTTGGGCAAAGGAATGCGGGGGAATCCCCACGTCGGGACTCCCTCTAAATGGGATGCAGCTCCACGCTGCAAATCCAGACAAACATGCTCCTCTCGTCCTGGAAGTAAAAGAAAAGCGCTCACATGGCGCAAGAGTCCTTCAGGGTCCAAGGGGCATAGCTGGGCCCAGGGAGGCCAGCACACAGGGCCCTCCAGCAGGGAGGCAAGCCCTCGTGGTGGTTCCTCCTGGGCCCCCAGCAGCAGCAAGCCCCAGCAAGTACAGGAACAGCACCCAAAAGCACAACTTTCATGGGGTCACAGCCCCTATATTTATAGTACATATTTGCTTTGTCTGCCCTGGCACAGGGCTTGGGGGAACCAGCCTAAACTGGTTCGGGGGGAATTGGAGCACTTTGTTTACAAGGCTCCTCTTCCCCTTTGTCAGGTGGGGGCTCGTCATCAGACACACCACACGGGGGCGGAGCCAGCATTCACTAGGGCAGGCACAAGCCTATTCAGGGTCAGGGGACTACTCCTCCCGCTACTCCCAATGCAGATGCCTTATTCAGCCTAGCGCTGACTCACCCTGCCCCTCCTGGAGCCACACACACCTCACCAGCCCCTGTCACTCAAAAGCCAGACATGCAATTCAAATCAGGCAGGCAGACACATAGCACACAGAAATGCCAACTTCTAAAAGTGGCATTTCTAAAATAGTTATAATAAATCTGCGCACACCATTGCGTAGCATTTATTATCACTATTCCAAATATACCAAACTTGACCACGCTGCTCCTCTCATATCAGGAATTACCACTGACACACTTATCAGGGAATCCCCAATGCATTCCTATGGGAGGGCAGCCTCACAGTAGTGAGAAACCAAAATGGCTGTTTGTCACTACCAGGACATGTCACACACTTAAGGTACATGTCCTACCTTTTACCTACAATGCACCCTGCCCATAGGGCTAGCTAGGGCCTACCTTAGGGGTGACTGACATGTAGTAAAAGGGGGGTCACAGACATGGCACACACTTTAGGTGCCACGTCACAGCGGCAGTAACACTGCGCGCACAGGCCCTGCAATGGCAGAGGCCTGAGATAGGTTTGAAAGGCTACTTTGGTGGGTGGCGCAATCAGCGCTGCAAGCCCACCAGTAGCATTTAATTTACCAGCCCTGGGTATATGAGATACCACTTTACAAGGGACTTACAGGTAAATTAAATAGGCCAAACAGGTGTAGACCAATCCTTACCATATTTATCACAGAGTGCACACGCACTTTACACTGGACAGCAGTGCGAAAGTGCCCTGAGTCCTAGAACCACCAACACCATGTCAGAAAAAAGGCTAGGAGAAAGGCAAAAAGTTTAGGGATGACCCTGCAAAAAGGGCCAAGTCCAACAGCCTTGTACACTGATTTGCCACCCCCAGCAACTTCTCCTGCTCCTATAGTGTGTGAACTTCACACAGCTTTACCAAAACTCAATCTTGACCTAAAGGTTCACCAACTCTTCTACTGTGGACCACACACAGTTTTTCTGATTTAACACATTTCTAAGATGCAGCAGCTGAACAACTCAGTAGCCCACTGCAATGAAATTATTGCTGAAACAATTTGGGAATGATGAAGTCATACATTAGAACCAAAAAACTAAATCCAACAATAAGAGCCCTAGAGCACTATGAGATTAAGTGTACTGCTTCACACCCAGTAGCTTTAATTTGATTTCTAGGAATTGTATATACGGAGTTAAAACATATGCACACTTTAATAAATCATCAGACATAGATTTCACTTCAGCTTCTAAGAAACAGCTTTCAAGGCATCTGCCAAACAATATTCTTGTCACTAAATGGCAATTAGAAAATGTCCATGCAATTGCAGTTCTTAGAGAATTTGCGATTCATCTGTACCACAGGTATTTATTTATTTATTTATAGAGCGCAACATTCATCCGTAAGGATATCACGGCGCTAAGGAGAGCACATCCTAAGTGAGGGGGTTCAAGGGAAGGGTTCCTAGGTGATAATTCAGTCATTGGGGAAAAGATGCGTTTTTAGTTTTTTCCTAAATACCGTGTAGTTGTCTGTGAGTCGAAGTTCCAGAGGAAGTTCATTCCAAAGTGTTGCCGCAAGATGAGAGAAGGAACGACCCCCCACTCTGGACTTCCTGAAACGTTTGGTTACTGCCCCCGCCTGATGGCGTGACCTCAGGTTTCGAGTGGGTGCATAGAATTCAACTGTGTCTTGTAGAATTCTGGGTCAGAGATGATGTAAGACCTTATGTGCATGACTCAGCAGCTTGAATTTGGCCCTTTCTCTAACTGGGAGCCAATGGAGTGTCCTCATACACTCAGATGCTGAGCTGTACTTACTCTTGTTGCATACCAATTTGGCGGCCACATTCTGGACTAGCTGCAGTCGAGAGAAGAGGTAGTCCGCCTTGCCAACAAAAAGAGCATTCCCATAATCCATCCTACTTATAAGCAGGGCTTGGACGAGGGTTCTTCTACACTCTATAGGAATCCATTGGAAGAGTCTTTTTAACAACTTAAGAGTTGCAAAGCTCTTCCCGCAGAGTGCACGTACATGGTCCTGCATGGTGAGTGCACTATCAACAAGAATGCCCAGATTTTTTGCAACTTGTTTGGGGGCAGGGGCATTGCCCAATGAAGAGGGCCACCAGGTTGCATTCCAAACTAAATGTGCTCCTCCGAAAAGAAGACTCTCCGACTTGTCTGCATTTAACTTCAGACAGTGGTCGGACATCCAGGCTGCCATTTCTGAAAGACAGCTAGTGAGTCTGATCCTTGGGTCTTTGTGTCCATCAAGAGCGATCATCAGTTGAGTGTCGTCTGCATAAGAGCAGATACTGATAGGTATAGGTGATAATGAGTTGTAGTCTGGAATATTGAGTAGGGAATAACGCTATATCGGAACCAGAATATCAAGGACAAAAATATTGAAAGGTTTGTGAATAAAAAGAGGTATAGATTTGCTATTCTTAACTCCACATATCTGTACCTTGACGATATATATATCTTTGAGGTACGGATAAGTGGACTTAGGTGTAGAAAACATATACATACTTACAGGTTGATATTTTGTTCTCAATATTTTGGCTATGATATTAAGATATAACAATATTCTATACTCAATATTGAGGGCTAAATCCATGATGATGATGTTGCTAATTGCCTGTGGTGATTAACATTAGCAACCATACAGTATTCATATGGGCAAACTGATCTGAGGGGCTTGTTGCTAAATTTGGTCAGTTTTTCGTGAGAAGCCAAATTCAATGAATAGCCATGTGTAATCCTCTCTAACAGACACTCTGTTGGTGTGAATTTATTTCTACCCATACAAACCTTTCTTAGCAACATCAGGATAGAAAGACTGGGGAAAAACATAACTTTCTAATCTGTACAATGCAGCTCGCATGCAGCTGTTAGATGGCAGATCATAGCATACTTTGCTAGATAACGAATGTAACTTATGAATTGCACAGTAACAACAGAATCTCTGTGACAATCGCTGCAACCCACTGCGCTATCCACATAAAATACTGCTATTTGATATGCATGATACACGTTCTTTGCAGCAGGCATATTAATCCTCTGCACTACCTTAGATAAGTGAAAACTGCCACTAGACAAAACTTCCTTCTCTCTCCAGCAGGTACAATAATAAATCTCCAGAGTTAACTTGACACTTTTATTGTTGCCTGAAACTGCTGAATATACAAGGAACTTTGCCGTGCTTTTAAAACTGCTCCCCTGCTACAAAAACTGCCCTAGACTCTGCCAGCCTCCAGGGGAAATACTTACCAATAGACCAATGCTTCTATGGCCATTCTGGCCTTGGTGGTGTTCAAAACAGACAATGTCTTATTGAACAGCCCACCAGCACTGACTGGCGTGAGCATGCTGAGGCTACACAGATGCAGTGTTCGACATAAAACAATGGCAATTAATGTGTTATTCACATTACCTAAACGATGGCTAGACCACTAGAAGGGTTGAACCTGAAATGTGTGCTCTTTAACAATCATTTCTGATGTTTTGCAGGGCATTTGAAAATATTGTGTCAACTCCAAAAATAGATAATCTTATCTTACTTTACTTGTTGCTTCTGTTAGAGGTTTGTCCAGGGCCCGCAGCTCACAGGAGTCACAACGACCAGCAGCACCACAAGGAGAGTCTGAGAGCCGAGATTCTAGTCCAGTCAATGTGATGACTCAGTCAATCTCACTCTCACATGACCTCATCTGCCCTGCGGCCCAACCACGGTCCGATCGTCCGACTCAGTCGAAGAGTGACAATTAAGTGAAGCAAGTCACTCATGGCCCTGTCCTACACTTGAGTTGATTCTAGTCAGTCACTCTAGAGTCTTGACACCCAGCACCCACACAGCAGGCAGAAGTCCAACTCGACTCCAATTTCGAGGCCACACAGCATCAGCGCAGCTTTTACTGCCACGCGGGGCAGGCCAATAAATTTTGCCTGGGCCGTCATCATTGGTAGCGCTTTCGTGCGCTAACAGAATGTCAGCCTGGGACCCGCAGGGCAGTCCCAAACACAGTGGTGCACATACCGCACCAGGCACCAGGTTCTCAGCTATGGTAGGGAACAGCAGGTGCATGCTTGCACTTACACACATGTGCTGCTAGCTGCAGCACGTGTAGTTAGTCACTGTCTAATCATGCGCAGCCATACTGCGTGCACTACATGCTCATTCGCTCAGCTTCCTGGCCTAGGCCAGCAGCAGATACCTACACTGTATCAAATCAAGCACTGCCCGGCTGGCCCGGGCCCACCATAACAATGAGTGAAACAAGCTCTTTCCCCTACCCAGGCCCAGCTTTTGATGTCTCTGCAGGCAAAGCTTCAGAATAGCAGTGAAATCAAGCACTGCTCACACTGTGGCTGATTTTTTGCCACCATAGTGCTTGCTAAGGCTGACAAACATCCAGGGGTTGCAAGCAAGGTAGCAGGGGTCGCAATGCACAGCTTAGGGGTCACAGTTGTGACCCCCTGGCGACCCCTAATTGACGTCCATGCTTAAAACCTTGTTTTCTCAGCATTGCTCTTTCAATAATATATCTTTCAGACTGACGGCATAGTTCAGTTCTACGGCCTCTATGTTATAAGGATATTAAAACATACAGCCCCCTCAGAGCCCGAGGGAGTCAAAGCAAACACTTGGTAGACGTTCTAAAACTTACTTTGTTGCAATGACCCTTAGAAATATTTCCTTCAGACAGAAGAGGGCATTGAGCAGACCACATGTGGTGTATTTCAAAGGAGAGGCTTGGAGTTTAGACCAAGAAAGTAAGTACTCACTGCTGTGTAACACATTGAACGGAAATGCTGCAAAACCATTTGGTCTGTATAAATATTTTCTAACCTCAAACCTTGATAAATGCAACTGACAGCTTTGGTAAATGATATTGCAGAAACATGTTGACTTGAAAGAAGGATGTAAGAGTTTTTAATATTTTGAATTAGAGACATTAAAAATATGCATTAATCCATTCCAACGCAATTTTAAATTATGTTTACAAGTAGGGAAATTAATGGATCACACTTCCTCATCATTCTTACTAAGGATGAGGCTACACTAAATCAACAGGTGGCAACTACATCAAGTGGGCTTTTACTGCAGTAAAATACATACGAAATACATAACTGAATGACAGTAATTTGTGATTATTTTTGTCCTCAACACCACTGGGTGGAAAATGTTATTAAACAAACTTGTATATGTTTCTCCAACTTTTGAAGCAAATGCAAAAAGCACACTGAAAGGGGAAAATTCCTGTGAGAATATCGGAGTCATCTGAATTTGGTTGTAATTACATATTTTTAAAGTGTGAAAAGTTTAAAAAACGTTAAAAAAAAATGTCTGGGGGTGTGACCAGGCAAGATGGCCGGGTGGACGTGATTCACCTCGGCTCCGTAGCCCTTTGGTTGTCCCGGGGGCTTCCTGTGGCAATATCGAGCCAAAACACAGCCGGCATGAGTGGGAAGTCATGCGGTGATGTTGGTGATCTGCAAATACGACGGCGAAAGCGGATTTGAAACCTCAAACGGGTGACAATGGGGAAGAGTTGCGGAGCAGCGCGACACTCAAAATGACAGCGCCGTCAGAAGTGCCTGATCTTCCCTGGCTGAGCAGCAGAGGATCCACATAGGCCGCGACGGTGACCGGACTCGGAGCCTCGGAGTACCTGATGCGGGCGGCGTGGCTCGACGGAGTGAAAAAGGAGTGACGAGCTACGGGGCTCTGGTGCTTGAGGCCACACCCGCCATCCGCACTTCGGATTCAGACGGTAAGAGGAATCCGTCCGACAACGCTGGAGACACCCATTGGAATCTGGGGCTCCCCTGTAGTGTGATTCGAGACTGTAAATAAGCGGCCTGGGGGCAGAGATGCTGTGCGGGGCTCCCCGGACGTGGCATTGCAAAATGCAGGCACTGTGAAAGAGAGTTCCCACTGTGAAGAGACACCATTAGGCTGGCCCCAGGGGGGGTCAGAGGAGCCAGCAGAGGGTGAGCAGCAGCTCAGGAAGCCACTATCCTTAACAAACATGATCACTCGAGACTGGTGTGATTGGAGGACTCTGTTAAGGGGCTGAAGGACGAGCCATCTATACAGCTCTGGTGAGGAGTTCGAATACGCTTCTTTTGGTGGTGAGGGTGTGACCTAAGGGATCATTAGAGCACCGCGACAGGAGGAAGCATCGCCTGGGGGAGCCTGACAACAAGGGGTGAGAGCGGGCCACCCACGAAAAAACAGTCGCAGGAACGAGGCGGTGATACCACCATGTCTCTCACTAAGGATGATCTAATAGCATCCCTCAGGGAATTCAAAATGGAGCTCCGCTCAGAGATCAAAGTGGATATTAAGACCTCCATGGATCAAGTAAAAGCAGACCTATCTGAGCAAATGTCAGCGCTCCAACAAGACCTAGACTCTGTGGGTACACGGGTTCTGGAAGTGGAATCTCAGGCTCAAGAGCTGGATACAAGAACAACAGCCACCCAGGATAAAATGCAGGATCTCCACACCCAGCTACAATCAGGCCTGCTAAAGACAGAAGATTTGGAAAACAGATCAAGAAGAGACAACATCAGAATTAAGGATCTAGAGGAACGGGCGGAAGGGCCAGACCTGTAAGCTTTCACAGAAGGGCTCTTTGCAGAAATACTGGGGTCGAGTCAGACGAAGATCAAGATTGAAAGGGCGCACTGAGTGGGGATCCAGCCGGTAGGAGAGCATCGGCCCACCCCCGACGTCCTTTTCAAACTCCATTCTTTTAAAGTAAAGGAAGCAATCCTGCAAGCGGCCAGAAAAAAAAGAGGAGATATCCTTCCAGGGCTTTCGTTGCAGCCTCTATCAGGACCTGGCACCCTCTACACTACTACAACGGCAGCAGTTCAGACCCATCACAGCGAAGTTAAGATCAGAAAAAATCAAATATAGATGGACATACACCTTCAGGCTGGCTTTGGAGCTGAACAATAAAATGAAACTTCACGGTCCTTGAGGAAGGATTAAGGCCCTTGTGTCTTCCCCCTACTGCAGAGGAACACACCGGGGGCGCTTCAAGAGGGAAAGAAAGCAGCAGACCTTCACAGTGGAGCGTGAGCTCTAGGGGCCGTCACTCTAAGGACTAGAGTTTAATGCAAGTTGGGAATCTTAGCTGCAAGGACGCCGTAAATGGGTCCCTTCTTGGATAAAAGTCTCTACAGAGAGGAGAGTTCCGCCTGGGAAACTGGGAAGTCACATAACGCTGAAGAGTGCTCACCTGCACCTACTCTCGTACCATGCAGTTCTATAAGACGTTTTGGTGATCAATACTCTTTAAGAGAGACAGCCGAGGCTTCGGACCTGAGCCTGGCACCCTACGCCACAAACCCTACCTTCTAGGACGCTTCAGCTGGGGGCACACGAGCTGCCCGGCGCAGGATTTGTTTGCACAGTTGTTTTAAATGTTCGGGAGGGGGGGTTACAGGGGTCGGAGGTTGGATACTTAGAGGTAATGGACACGCAATATCACTGGTCCAAAGAACACTTCCGAGAGTCGAAATATCAATGTTTAATCCTTTAATAGTAGAGCCTGGAGGGAGAGTGGTATGTATACGACAGTTCCAGCATGCAAGGGTGGGGGTTGGAATAAGATCATGCCAATCTCAATAGCTTCCTGGAACGTAAAGGGTTTGAACTCACCCCTCAAAAGACATAAAGTGTGGAAGTATCTGACAGATCACAATTTTGAGGTGGTGGCCCTACAGGAAACACACCTAAAGCGGGTGGAGGAGCTCCGACTGCGCCATAAAAGCTATGCACTAATCTATAGGTCTTTGGCTAGCACAAAACATAGAGGGGTAGCTCTATTATTTCACAACTCTACGAAATTTCAACCTGCAGCCATAAAATCAGATAAGGAGGGTAGAATTATCATGGTGAAGGGGAAACTGAAGGGGCGGCTTTGTACATTCATTTCGGCATATGCCCCCAACACAGGGCAACCGGCTTTCCTATCCTCCCTGCTCAATATAATAGGCGGATTTGCTGAAGGTCCGACAATACTGATTGGGGACTTTAATCTGACATGGCATGCAGAAATCGATAGTACCCATCCTCATAGAACGTCCACAGGTAGCTTTCCTAAGAGCATTAAACACTTCATACACACACTGGGATTATTAGATGCATGGCGACAAATCTACCCTGACACCAAAGACTGCACATTTTTTTCCCACGTACACCAAACTTATTTGAGACTCGATTACAGTTTTATAAGCCAAGGGCTATTAGGGTCGCTCCAAGCTGCGAAAATTCTCCTGATCTCTATATTGGACCATAGTCTAGTCAAGATCTGTTTATCTTGGGAGGGCGGTGCACCCAAGACACCGAGATGGTATTTCCTGGTCTCCTTGATGAGAGATAAAATACTAAGAGATGAATTACGAGGGGCCATTACAGAATTCTTCCAACTAAACCAACCGCAGGATATTTCCCCCCTGAATAACTGGGATGCTTTTAAAGCGGTTATACTGGGAAAGTGCATGGAGCTTAACTTCGCATTAAATAAACAGAGAGCCAAGGAGAGGGAAACTTTGGAGGCGGAACTGGAGGGTATCGCAAGGGAACATAAAAAGAACCCCTTGCGGGCGTTGCAACGCAAATTGAGTGTCTTAAAGGGGAAAATTACAGCAATCAATTCCAATAGGGAAGAATTTACCCTTTTACGGCTGTGCCACATCTCTTACACACAGGGGAACAAGATAGGAACCCACCTAGCCAGACAGCTATGGGAAAAGAGGGAGAAAGAACACATCAGTAGTATAGCTGACTCAGTGGTAACCATATCACACTCAGATGCTGATACGGCAAAGGCGTTCGGGGCATTTTATAAGGATCTGTATACAAGGGATCACCTCGATACAACAGCACAACATCACTACCTACAGCCGCTAAACTTACCACAGGTCTCTCAGGCCTGGAACGATATTCTAAATGCCCCCGTCACTGAGGAGGAGGTAGGGAAGGCGATTGCAGCACTTAAACCTAATAAGTCTCCGGGGCCCAATGGCCTGACGGCCCATTTTTACAAAACCTTTGCGCCGGGCATCATCCCACAGCTTACTCAATTATTCAATGTAATGGCAGAGGGCCCATCCGTCTCACAATCAATGGCGGAGGCCGTTATAACGGTCATCCACAAGCCCGGGAAAAATCCACAAAAGTGTGCCTCTTACAGGCCTATTGCGCTCCTGAACCTAGACGCTAAATTATATTCCACAATACTGGCAGCGAGACTGGAGGACCTGATGCCAATTTTAATCCACCCTGACCAATCAGGCTCCATAAAAGGAAGACAGACCCACGACTGGTCGTTCCTCTTTCTCATGCTTGAATACTTTGGTTTCGACAAGCTGTTTATAGATATGGTTAGAGCTAATTATGCGCACCCGCGCTCTAGAGTTCAGGTTAACGGGACCAGCTCTGCCCTTTTTTCACTAGAGAGGGGGACAAGGCAGGGTTGACCGCTCTCGCCTCTACTCTTTGCCCTAAGTATAGAACCACTGGCATTACGGGTCCGGGCGGCACCAGAAATTCGGGGCATTCCTTTTGGGGGGGAGGAACATAAAATATGGCTCTTCGCAGAGGATGTGTTGCTGTCACTCACTTCCCCTGACCACTCACTGCAAGCGCTTCAGGTTGAACTGCGGGACTTTGAAGAGGTGTCGGGCTTTAAAGTAAACTTGGCGAAATCGTACATCCTGAACCTCACATTGCCGGAGGAAGAAACCGGCAGGCTTCGGGAACACACCTCCCTTCAATGGGCCAAGCATTCACTTAAATACCTGGGTATTCAATTAACTCCCAGATTGGAGGACTTATTTAAAGCTAACTACCCCCCACTTTTGCTTCAAATACAGAAGGATCTCAAACGCTGGAAGCCTCTCTTTATCTCATGGTTGGGTCGCATACACGTGATAAAAATTATTGTTTTACCCACATTTTTATATTTATTCCAGGCCCTACCAATAGATCTGGACAGGGATTTCTTGCCCAGGCTGCATTCTCTTATTATACGATACATCTGACAGAACAGCAGAGCTCGGCTTCCCTTTCTCACATTAAGACGCGCACGAAACGAGGGGGGGGGGGCTCAGCCGGACTTTAATCTATATTTTAAAGCTGCCCAGCTAAGAATCCTGACAGAATGGTCCAAGAGACAATCCGAAAAGCATTGGTTGCACATGGACAGGGCAATAGTGGGGAGAACAATCTGGGATGTGGTATGGAAACCTAAGAAAGGTTGACCTCCGAACGCTTACATTAACACCCCTACACGAACCACACTCAAAGTATGGGATGAGGTATCCAGAGGGCTGGATTGGTCTACATTCCCTTCACCCTAAACGCCGATCCACATAAATCCGGAATTCCCCCCGGTGATGCACGAAGGTCCGTTCGATGCCTGGAGAGAGGGAGGATGCCTGATGCTCTCAGATTTATTTCACAACCATGATATTCTCACATTTGACAGCTGCCAAAGGGATTTTATCGTCCTGCCTAGTGAACATTTCCACTAACTTCAACTTAAACATCGGGCCCTACAGCCACAGGTCAGAGAAGCAGCAACACGAGAAAGGACGCTAATAAAAAAAATTGTGCAGCGGGTGGGTTTGATGAGAGGAGTGATCTCCTTTTTATACAGCCTGCTTCTCTCCCCTTCACACGCACCGAGACCACGATAGATGAACGCATGGGATCAATGGGCAGGAAGAGATATCTCAAAAGTGGAATGGAAGCATTTATGGAAGGATATTGCTAAAGATAACAACTCCCTAGATCTAAGGGAAGCACACTATGCAATTCTCTTTGATTGGTACCTGTACCCAACCAAACTCAAAAAGATTTTCCCAGAGACATCAGATTTTTGCTGGAGGGGATGTGGTCTCCTAGGGGACTTTTGTCATATATGGTGGGATTGTCCAACGATTACAACATTTTGGGAGGACATTCTATTCCACATGAAGGACATCCTTGGATATCTTATTACAATATCTATGGAGGGTGCACTGCTGGGGATAAGAGACCCAGAGCTAGAACATCAAACAAAAGCAGATAGGGCCATAATGTGGGCTTGTCTATGGGTCGCCAAAATAGCAATTGCAGCGGCATGGGAAAAAAAGGCAGCACCAGTGCTTTCCCAATGGCACTCACGTCTCTGGTGAATTTTGACCATGGAGAGGATGGCTGATATTTTTAGAGATGAATATAAAAACTTCGAATATAAATGGGGCCCTCTCGTCGCTTACCTTACAAGTGGCCTTCCTTTGGCGGTATGCCCACCCTCGTTGCGCGATATGCATCTATTCCAATTCCAACTATACAAAACAATGATGTGGAGGAATAAATACATTCACATTAATACTAGGACTTCTTAAATTAATCCTATTCTGTTACAAAGTCCCATTCTATTTATTTTATTCATAATAAGGCACATACCAACTCTTATTCCAAGTTGGAACAGTTAGTAAGATCTTTTAATTGTTCTCAAATTAAAGCAGACACAAAACAGTGCAAAAAAGAATGTTTTACAAAGGAACATTGTTTACACAAACAATTGCATACAATCACTTCGTCGTTCTACTATACATAATCCTGTATTCCTTCCTACCTCCCAATTTTGGAGTTTCGTGTTTGCTCTATAATTAACAGCAGTCCACTGTGAAGTAATCCTATACACACATGAGGTACGAACTACACCTCTGAAACCATTTCGCAGTGCGTATGTACAATTTCAACACAAAGTTTTTTTCAACGGACTCCTCTATGTTCAAGCAGTCGAAGCATTTCGGCCCCTTCATCCGGGCCTCATCAGGACAAGGGTATGAGGAACAAACCTAAAAAGTGATGAACCAAACTCACCATCAGTTGCCTACATCTGTGTAAAATCAATGTGCTGATACACCAAATGTGTACATGTGCCCCAAAGTGAAATCCAACCTAACACTACACTCGTGCAGGGTTCATACAAATCAAACGTCCCAACAGTTTAGGTGACCACCTTTATTCTATACTGCGTGCCAAAAATCAAATCACTAACCAAATCCAAACTTCTAGTAAAGTCACCATCCACAATTCTTTTAAGGAAATGCGTAAGGCACCATTTTCGTCATGCACCCAAGTATCTGAGCACCCTAAAAAACCACTAGCTTGAGGGGAAGACACTGAGCTCACTTACATTGCCCCACAGGGGTAGTGAAAAACATCAAGGCGTGGTCCGCAAAATCGGGACAATCTTCGTGGTTGTAGGGCATGTACTATTACAAAATGAAGGTACGCTGGAGAAATAATAATATAAAGCCGTAATTGTTACACCTATCTAATAGTTCACGCTTACGAAAAAGACAACTCTATATAGTTAGAGGAGGCGATTACACTAAACTGCGACTGCGTACCTGTGTCTTCATAGGTACAATCAATCCTCTTCTGCGCACTAGGCGTCATATAATTATATCCACCATAAATGGAATCAATCACCACGCTGCCCTCTTGGCGTGCTGTAGTGAGAGATGGCAACGGGCACCCATGATTATAAAGCCAGTGAGGTCCTTCAGGCCCCACCACGTCCCCTGAATAGCTATCTGGCACTTACCTACACGGGCAAGTACCAGTAGCAGCAGCCTTCTCTCCCATATTGCACGTTTGTGCCAACCGCGTGGCAGACGCTATTAGAAATGAATCACGTCGGTGATGCGTGGTCACGTGCTGCTCCCCGGTCGTAAAAATAGAAGTAGTGCCACATCCCAAGTGGATACCTCCATACTACCAATGACTCTCCCCCTCATTATTCAAGATACGACTCAGCCCTAACTGATTACTAGATCAAAGGACAAAAAAATGTTTGGAAAATACCTCAAATATAAATCAAATCAAACTCCACACTTACCAAATAATCTGACAACTATGAACACCACCACCAATTTTATCAGCACATTGAGGACACATGATCCGCTACATTTAGTAAAACACTAATATACACATAAGTAATTAAGCAGACAGTCTAATACACATATTTATATGATACAAAGAACAGTTATTCAAGCAGAAGAAACTTTATCAATTGTCATATCATGTTGCACTCAGATTTTCAAAGAGGAAAAACTTTATCAACAGTTACATTATATCACAGACATAAGCAACATGTTAATGGAGGTGATATATTACTTGTGTGTCAACAAACTGCAGCAGCGTGCAGGTACCCAGAACATATATATTCCTTATGTACACCATACATTTATTTTCTACCCCCAGCCATATCGCGCATCTTATTAGGCCAATGCAGGTCTAGGTGTAATCCTGGAGATGCTGTATTCTCAGTATGGTGCGGTAACTACCTTAGATATAGTGTGTTAGGTGTGTTCTGTCATATCAATGCCCAGATTTCATCATGGTCATTGAGCCCTTGAACTGCCGTTCTGTATTTTTCAATCATACGTGCCTCGAGTTTATTGAGTGTCACTTGAAGGGTTGCTCTATTGCTATTCTTGACTACCAATAGCACTGACCATTGAATGTCATTTTCACCATGATTGCACTGCTGATAATGTTGAACTAACGGGGCACCCTGTGTATTGCACCGTACTCTAGACTTATGCTGCAAAATGTGCATTTTCACGGGTTGGGTTGTCTGCCCTATGTAAATTTTTTCACATGGGCATTTTACACAATAAATGATGTTTCTTGTGCTACAGTTGGAAAAACTGTGTTGGACATGCTTTTTTATCATTAAGCATAATGAATTTAGAATCATTTGTCATGGGGCAGGCTATACAGTTATTACACCTAAAGTGTCCGACCAATGGTGTAAGTCCCATCATCCCTCTTAAATCCCTGCTGATTTGTGACAGACATGTGGATTTAACCAAGTGTTGTCGAAGGTTCTTTCCTTTACGGAAAGCAAACAAAGGTCTCGGAATGCCTAGGTGATTCACCAACCTCCAATTGGGCAAAATTATCTTTTTAATTTTGTTTGCCTTGGGATTGTAGGTGAGTACACACGTCAGTGGGTTCAAATCAGGTTTAGACTTAGGGGTCAATAGTTCTTTTTTCGGCGTAAACCACGCTCGTTTGAGTGCTGCTCTCACCAATTTTTTCGGATACCCTCTCTCTGTTAATTTATTTTCCTGTTTGTACAGTTGCGTCGAATTCTGAGAAATTGCCCATAGGGCAAATACTCTTTCAAACTTCTCGGATGTCCGCTCGTAAAGTGCAATAGCGTGTTACAGTTGTTGGACGTAGTATACAGACTGACCTCTAATCTGCCATCGTTACTGATAATCCAGACATCCAAGAAGTTAATCCTGTCATCACTGTATACCATAGTGAAATTTGAATCCTGAGATCTAGGGGTCGATTCCGATCTCGGTGGGAGACGCACCCAACGCCATTCGGTCGGGAAAAAAGCCATGCGAATGCCTGTTTCCCGACCGATCCGCACATGAATCCGAACGAACAAGTACGATTCGCACAACAGCACAGATTCCGACCCAGTCGTACTCACCCAATCCAGGTCCTGATCCCCGACCGAGCCGGATCCGTAAACGCAGATACGAGTCGCCCGGAAGCCAAAAAGCAGCCCCGTCCGGCCGGACAAGTACGATGCGCTTCCCGTACGCGCCGAACCCGTCGCTACGCACGGCACGTCAAAGCATCCGGGAGAGGCGCACATAAGCTCCGATTCGCGCCAGAACACGATCCACGGCTACGAGACGAACACGCAAGCGACGAGGATGAGGCGAAGCAACGACAAAGACGAACGAGACGAACCAACAATGAATCCCATCGTTCCGATCCTACCAATATTCTACATCTACTACTGGAACAGGCACGGACGCGTACGGCGCAGAAGGTAGGTCAGACACCAACCACAAACACAAACTACACGTACCCGACATATCACACACACACACAGGGATGCAGAAATTACTTACTCCAGAAACAGCAGCACCATAGGGGCGGGATGCCCATCACCAATGCCACATATACACATAGGGGCCCGGATGCCTGTCACTACTACCACCCCTACCCAGGGGGTGCCAGGTGCCTACCACTACTACCACCTCTACCCATGGGGGTGCCAGATGCCTACCACTACTACCACCTCTACCCAGGGGGTGCCAGATGCCTACCACTACTACCACCTCTACCCAGGGGTGCCAGGTGCCTACCACTACTGCCACCTCTACCCAGGGGTGCCAGGTGCCTACCACTACTACCACCTCTACCCAGGGGGTGCCAGGTGCCTACCACTACTGCCACCTCTACCCAGGGGGTGCCAGATGCCCACCACTACTACCACCTCTACCCAGGGGGTGCCAGGTGCCTACCACTACTACCACCCATACCCAGGGGGTGCCAGGTGCCTACCACTACTGCCACCTCTACCCAGGGGGTGCCAGATGCCCACCACTACTACCACCTCTACCCAGGGGGTGCCAGGTGCCTACCACTACTACCACCTCTACCCATGGGGGTGCCAGATGCCCACCACTACTACCACCTCTACCCAGGGGGTGCCAGGTGCCTACCACTACTACTACCTCTACCCATGGGGGGCTGGATGCCTGTCACTACTACCACCCTTACCCAGGGGGTGCCAGGTGCCTACCACTACTACCACCTCTACCCATGGGGGTGCCAGGTGCCTACCACTACTACCACCTCTACCCATGGGGGTGCCAGGTGCCTACCACTACTACCACCTCTACCCATGGGGGTGCCAGATGCCCACCACTACTACCACCTCTACCCATGGGGGGCTGGATGCCTGTCACTACTACCACCCTTACCCAGGGGGTGCCAGGTGCCTACCACTACTACCACCTCTACCCATGGGGGTGCCAGATGCCCACCACTACTACCACCTCTACCCATGGGGGGCTGGATGCCTGTCACTACTACCACCCTTACCCAGGGGGAGCTAGGTGCCTACCACTACTACCACCTCTACCCAGGGGGTGCCAGGTGCCTACCACTACTGCCACCTCTACCCAGGGGGTGCCAGGTGCCTACCACTACTACCCCCTCTACCCATGGGGGTGCCAGGTGCCTACCACGACTACCACCGTTACCCAGGGGTGCCAGGTGCCTACCACTACTACCACCTCTACCCATGGGGGTGCCAGGTGCCTACCACTACTACCACCTCTACCCAGGGGGTGCCAGGTGCCTACCACTACTGCCACCTCTACCCAGGGGGTGCCAGGTGCCTACCACTACTACCACCTCTACCCATGGGGGTGCCAGGTGCCTACCACCACTACCACCTCTACCCAGGGGGTGCCAGGTGCCTACCACTACTGCCACCTCTACCCAGGGGGTGCCAGATGCCCACCACTACTACCACCTCTACCCATGGGGGGCTGGATGCCTGTCACTACTACCACCCTTACCCAGGGGGTGCCAGGTGCCTACCACTACTACCACCTCTACCCATGGGGGTGCCAGATGCCCACCACTACTACCACCTCTACCCATGGGGGGCTGGATGCCTGTCACTACTACCACCCTTACCCAGGGGGCGCCAGGTGCCTACCACTACTACCACCTCTACCCATGGGGGTGCCAGGTGCCTACCACTACTACCACCTCTACCCAGGGGGTGCCAGGTGCCTACCACTACTGCCACCTCTACCCAGGGGGTGCCAGGTGCCTACCACTACTACCCCCTCTACCCATGGGGGTGCCAGGTGCCTACCACGACTACCACCGTTACCCAGGGGGTGCCAGGTGCCTACCACTACTACCACCTCTACCCATGGGGGTGCCAGGTGCCTACCACTACTACCACCTCTACCCAGGGGGTGCCAGGTGCCTACCACTACTGCCACCTCTACCCAGGGGGTGCCAGGTGCCTACCACTACTGCCACCTCTACCCAGGGGGTGCCAGGTGCCTACCACTACTACCCCCTCTACCCATGGGGGTGCCAGGTGCCTACCACGACTACCACCGTTACCCAGGGGGTGCCAGGTGCCTACCACTACTACCACCTCTACCCATGGGGGTGCCAGGTGCCTACCACTACTACCACCTCTACCCAGGGGGTGCCAGGTGCCTACCACTACTACCACCTCTACCCAGGGGGTGCCAGGTGCCTACCACTACTGCCACCTCTACCCAGGGGGTGCCAGATGCCCACCACTACTACCACCTCTACCCAGGGGGTGCCAGATGCCTACCACTACTACCACCTCCACCCAGGGGGTGCCAGGTGCCTACCACTACTGCCACCTCTACCCAGGGGGTGCCAGGTGCCTACCACTACTACCACCTCTACCCAGGGGGTGCCAGGTGCCTACCACTACTGCCACCTCTACCCAGGGAGTGCCAGATGCCCACCACTACTACCACCTCTACCCAGGGGGTGCCAGGTGCCTACCACTACTACCACCCATACCCAGGGGGTGCCAGGTGCCTACCACTACTGCCACCTCTACCCAGGGGGTGCCAGATGCCCACCACTACTACCACCTCTACCCAGGGGGTGCCAGGTGCCTACCACTACTACCACCTCTACCCATGGGGGTGCCAGATGCCCACCACTACTACCACCTCTACCCAGGGGGTGCCAGGTGCCTACCACTACTACCACCTCTACCCATGGGGAGCTGGATGCCTGTCACTACTACCACCCTTACCCAGGGGGTGCCAGGTGCCTACCACTACTACCACCTCTACCCATGGGGGTGCCAGGTGCCTACCACTACTACCACCTCTACCCATGGGGGTGCCAGATGCCCACCACTACTACCACCTCTACCCATGGGGGGCTGGATGCCTGTCACTACTACCACCCTTACCCAGGGGGTGCCAGGTGCCTACCACTACTACCACCTCTACCCATGGGGGTGCCAGATGCCCACCACTACTACCACCTCTACCCATGGGGGGCTGGATGCCTGTCACTACTACCACCCTTACCCAGGGGGCGCCAGGTGCCTACCACTACTACCACCTCTCCCCATGGGGGTGCCAGGTGCCTACCACTACTACCACCTCTACCCAGGGGGTGCCAGGTGCCTACCACTACTGCCACCTCTACCCAGGGGGTGCCAGGTGCCTACCACTACTACCACCTCTACCCATGGGGGTGCCAGGTGCCTACCACGACTACCACCGTTACCCAGGGGGTGCCAGGTGCCTACCACTACTACCACCTCTACCCATGGGGGTGCCAGGTGCCTACCACTACTACCACCTCTACCCAGGGGGTGCCAGGTGCCTACCACTACTGCCACCTCTACCCAGGGGGTGCCAGGTGCCTACCACTACTACCACCTCTACCCAGGGGGTGCCAGGTGCCTACCACTACTGCCACCTCTACCCATGGGGTGCCAGATGCCCACCACTACTACCACCTCTACCCAGGGGGTGCCAGGTGCCTACCACTACTACCACCCTTACCCAGGGGGTGCCAGGTGCCTACCACTACTACCACCTCTACCCATGGGGGTGCCAGGTGCCTACCACTACTACCACCTATACCCAGGGGGTGCCAGGTGCCTACCACTACTGCCACCTCTACCCAGGGTTGCCAGATGCCCACCACTACTACCACCTCTACCCAGGGGGTGCCAGGTGCCTACCACTACTGCCACCTCTACCCAGGGGGTGCCAGGTGCCTACCACTACTACCACCCATACCCAGGGGGTGCCAGGTGCCTACCACTACTACCACCTCTACCCATGGGGGGCTGGATGCCTACCACCACCAACACCCCCACTCACAGGATGGCAAATACATGCCACAAGAAGCACACACCAGCAGAAAGAATGCAACACAAAGACATCCCCCCCAACACCATGACAAGCGTGTGTAGACTGTGTCAAATGCCTACAACACTGAACAGGACTGTGGACATACAATGTGACCCCCTATCACAAGTGCCACACATAAATGTGTGTGGCACCCACAATGCAAGCAGGCCATGACCATTGTGGCAATGGGGTCCAAATCCCCATCATCACAGTGCCCAAAATGTAAGTGTGGGGTCCATAGCTGAAGCACATATTGAACATTGTGGCAGTGGGGTCCAGACCCCCATCATCACAGTGACCAAAATGTGAGTGTGGGGGTCCATAGCTGAAGCACATATTGAACATTGTGGCAATGGGGTCCAAACCCCCATCATCACAGTGACCAAAATGTATGTGTTGACAAAGAATAAGCTGCAACTGCCAAACTGCATGGATGATTCCTGGTCACAGAACAACAAACACACCAGTGGCAAAGTAGTGCTTGTGTCCCATAGCAACATAGAATGGGGGAGGCAAACAGTGCTGTGCAAACAAGACATACCTTTGGCCATGTGCAGACAAACATCACCCATGAGGGCTGACACTGTCAACATTCATCAATGACTCAATGACAGAAGTGACCATCAGAATGCAGACCCACATATTTGCACCAATGGGCACACAAATTCAGATACCCAGTGGAGACTGTAGAAGGGAGGTGAACAGATACCATACCATGGCAGCAATGGGACACACACACAATGATCATTGTGCTGACTGATGACCTAGGAGTCCCAGGGACAGCAGGGCAAACACACCAAACAACATACAGCCAATGGCACACCTAAGATTTGCCAATGCAGTGGTGCCGATGCACATACACAAACAGGCAGACCCACACTGCACATCAAACACAACAGGTGAGGGGGGTACCAGTGTCCCCAGGCAACCACACAACACATGAGGAGGCCTGAATACCAATTACACAGATGTGCATACAGTGCCACACAAAGGTAACTCATGGATCCAAATCCCCTATGTGGGCAATCAGGCATTGTCAGATGAGAGGGAGCACAAATCACACATGTCACACAAGCATGTAGGAACAGCAACTGACACAGCAAGACACACAGACACCACAGCACCACACCCATGGCCCCCACAATGTGGTGACCCTGGGCTGCATTACAATCCCACTGTGATGACAAAGCTAGATGTCGTTCACACTGTGAACCACAGTCATGTGTCCTGAGCAACAAACTACCATCACACCTACACAAGCACAAATCAACCAGCACGGCCTGTCAGCCAAGGCCAACATGGAGGCAGGGGTCTAGCCGGGCAACAACTCTCATCTGCACACACTCAACACCACACACCTCGACCTCCAACAATGTGCAGCAGTGAAGCTCACATGCACTGGTGACATTGCACATGCACCCATGACAATCCCAGGGGGGTGGTGGGAACCAAGGTGCAGAAACACATCACACATGGCCACTCTACCAGACTCCTGAATGTCTGACACACTGCACACTACGCTGTACATGGACATGACGGCAATACCACACCAACCAATGGGATCCCAGCCACAGTCACACACCTATGAAGAAGCCAAGGTCACCCACAAAGAACACACATAGACAACTACCAACATTGCAGCCCTGAGGAGTGCCAGCAGTCACACACACAACGTGTCACAACCAATGAAAGCTAACACAAACCAGAAATCACATGACAGGTGTAAACAACAAGTGCAAAGGGGAATCCTGACTGTGACACATCAGCGTCTGCCCACAAACTCAGCCCTGACAGCAAACACACCTATGGGTGACACCCTGATGACCAGTAATGTGCCATGCACCCACATCACAGAGAACCCAGGGAGAAGACTTTGGGGGAACATAGCTCAACTCAGCAAGCATCACAAACAGGAACATCACTAGGGATCCCAGCATGCACAGCAACATGGAAGTGAACACACACACATGCTCATACAACACACACCTTGGGCGCACGAGATGTCACAGGAGTACACACTGCCATGAGGGGACTCCACTCCTGTGTGAGGAAAGCTGTGCCATATGTCGCATCAGTAGGGCTCCATCATGTCAGCAGAACACTTGGTCACACAGTCAACAATTAGCACCAAATGAAGGCTCCCGTCACATCAGCCTGGTCATGGGAATGTCAACGAAATCAACAGCACAGATCCAACACACATGTATAGCAAGTTGCACTGACAACACAGATGAGTCCTTCCCCATTGATGCCCAAACCTGCATGTCCAGTGGAGATGGCCACACGGTCAGGGAACTAGACTAATTGAACAATGGCAAACACAACAGATGTGCATGGGTGGAACCCACAGATGTGACATTGCTAATGTAAGTAGGAAATCCCATTGCCAAATATTGAAAACATGACACCCTCAGATGCTGCTAAGGACGACATGGATTCACCACAGGATAGGACACTGTCCCCCTGGAACACATGGGTTCCTGCACAGTAACACTTCATTTTCATGAGTCCAAATATCACCATCACTGCAGCAAGGGCATGGTTAGCATCATCAACATCATGTACATCAGAAGTAAAAGCACTAGAGAACAGAAAGTTGCTTTATTCAGCATGTGGGTTCAAAACTTGGAAGAACTGTAAGGTATCAACAAAGGCCAATGGCCAGTCCATCAAGGAAGTCTATACAGGGTGACAGTGGCAGATGTCACCCTACGCATGCCTGCACTGATCACAACCGGGGACAATCCCCTAGGAGGGGCATACGGGGGGCAGGCCAGGCACCGCAGGGACAGGATCAGGGCTCACCAGGAGGAGGCAGGGAAGGGGTGGTGGGTGCTGGAGAGCCACTGACAACTGCAGTGGAGGTGTCTGACATGGTGTGTGCCGGCACAACTGGGGGCATGACTCAGATGTTGTGGGTGCCGGCACAACTGCAGTGGACCCTGCAGATGGAGTGGACAGGTCCGCCACTGCAGCGCCCAAGTCAGACAGGGTGATAGTGGACTCCACTGCAGTGCCCACCTCCAGGGGAGGAGAATGGGGATCAGGTAAGGTGGGCAGGACAGAGGGGAGGACACCCTCACCACATCAGTGGTACAGACAAGCGCAGCGGGGGGTGTGGGGCCGGAAGAGCAAGTGGCAGGGGGAGAAGGCCTGACCCTTCTGGGGATGGTGTATCTGTGGGTGGGGGAACCTGGGGCAGGGTGTGGTGGGGGCACCTGTGGAGTGGGGGCCTGAGGGATGGAGGAAGGAGACTTGGTGCCTGAGCTGCAGGACGGCGGCGGGGTCTTGCTCTTCCGGGACCGGGGGACTTGCGGGTGGGGGCCTCAGTCGGTCTGCGCCTGGGGGATGGTGTCCGGGGGCCAGGGGCACTCTGCTCCGTGTGGGTGGGCTTCCTCTTCCCCCTGAATGCTGGATCAGCTGGGTCGGAGGGGAGAGGCCAAGGTCACAGAGGAAGAGCCGCTGTGTCTTTGGGGTTGCAGCTGAGGCAAGGGAGGGGTCTTTGGAGGGAGAGGCAACTGAGGACTGCGCAGTGCTTGTGGATGCGTGTGTTTGTGCCTGTGCCCCATCCCCTGTGAGTGTGGTTGCAGTCCCCTGACGGTGCGTGCGTGTGCGTCTTGTTTGTGGCGTGTGTGTACGTGTGCTGCATGTGTCTGTGCTGGTGTGTGCCTGTGGCAGTGTGTGTGTGCTTGGGACGGGTAAGGTGCTGGGGAGTGTGGATGGGGCAGAGGCAGGAGGGGTGAGGGACTGTCGGAGGAGGGACACTGCTGCCGTCAGGGAGGAGTCCATGGACCTATTGCCCCTCTGTAGGTCAGACATGCCCGATGAGATGCCCTCCATGAATGACACCAGCTGAGTCAACAGACTGGTGTGTGCATGGAGGACACTCAGCATCGCTGTCTGTCCTACATGGAGCTGGCGGAGGAGGTACACAGACTCCTCACTCAGGGCAGCAGGGGACACAGGGGCAGGGGGTGCGGTGCCTGGCCCGAAGGAGACACGCTCCCGAACATGGGAGCCTCCACGGACCTCGGGAATGGGAGCCGACGGGAGGGCGGTGGTGGTGGTGGTGGTGGTGGCGGGGACAGCAACACTAGCTGGGGTGTGGTGGCTGCTGACACCCGCCTCCATAAGGGAGTCATCGTCCGAGTTGCTCTGGTCCTCAGCTGAGGTGGATGGTGCTGAGGACTCCTCGGTGTGGCTCCCCTCGCCCTCCGTGCCACTGGGTCCCTCCGACCACTCCTCGGCTGCTGACCCAGTCTGGCTCTGCGGCTCCTCCTGGTCCGTGGAGCTGTCCCCTCCTGTGGCCGTGGATGTATCTGCAATCAATAGGGACACAGACAGACATCAGTCACCTGCACCGAACGCACACACCACAGTAAGTACAGCACATTACAGAGCAAGCCCTGGCATCCTTAGTTGAACATTGCTAAAACTGCACAAACAGAACAGGAGAAGTCAATTGTCAGTCTGATGGTCAACCATGGCACTCACATCCCACCTGGCCTTGCACCCATCTGTCTGGTGTCTGTTGGATGGCAATACCCCAGTGTGGACACATGCACCACCTACACAGTATTTGGACAGTGCAGAGAACCCGGTGAAGCATGTGGACATGCACACATCACAACTCTTGCCACTGAGTCAGTGCAGGTGTCCGGATGAAAGGGATGCCCAGAGTCAAATAGGAAATGCATGTGATGCATACCAGCGACAGACACCATGATGCACCCATGTCCTGATAGCCATTGCCACAATGGTGTGCATGTAGCACATGTCACTCCCCTGCAGGATCACTAATAGGAAGTCACATGCCATGGCACAGCCATGCCTGCTAAGTCATACATCACTGTCTCCAGTCACATGGGCAGGGCAGCCAGACAACAACACTCTGCACTGTGTCACAATAGTAGATCATGGGGAATGCAAGTCCTGGAGCTGAACAAGTGCACATGTACATCCCCCACACACCACATCATCTGTACCCTCATCTGTCCAGGTCATACCCATTGGACATATGGGAGACCTGTAACACTACCCTCTGCACCTGAGCACATCACAATCTGCTGTGAATGGGAAACAGCTGCCTGAACCTCATATTCGCATACCCCAGTCTGCACGGTCAGGTGATCAAACACCTATGTGTCACACATGTATCATCTCCTATGGTCACATCTCCGGTGGCATGCGGAGCCCCAACCGAGGAACACCCCAGCAGACCTGACAACGAAGCCACAGCACACTGACACAGAGGCAGACACCTGAGGGGACAAATCACTGAGCAAAACGTGTCAGCTGATACACGGCAGTGGGAGTACAGAGTGTATTGTATGGCCTGGAGTAGGCATGACTGTCCTGTCCCACATGAATGAGGGATGAGCCCTGGACAGTAGGCAGCTGGCTAAGTATGTGTGACACACGTTATATACACACTCCTGGGGCACAAACATTGTTCCCACCCGCAGCATGGGTGTGTGCCAGATACCCCAGGCACATGTGGTGGATCAGCTCAGCAATTGGGCCACATATCAAAATGACACGCAGAACACATGTCAGAACACAGGCAATGTGTAAGCAATGGACCCACCCATGATGCCCACCACAGAGTCAGGGAAACAGATGCTGTCCCCCACCTTGAGTCAAGCAAACTGCAAGGACACAGTACCCAAGTGACACAATACCCTGACTGTAAGGGCCACACCTGGGTATCAGATGAGGAGTGGGCAGTGCACAATAGAGGGACATGGGTCCTGGACCACAAGACTGATGTACTGTGGAAGTTTAACCAGGCCAGAGGAGGGCACATAGCATGGCAGACATAGTTCACAATGCAGACATGGACTCACCCCCTCCTTGCTGCTCTCTGTCCTTCAGCTGCCCATCCAGATCAGGGAAGACCACCGCCAGGATCCTCAGCATGTGGGGGGTCAGGGTCCGGTGTCTGCCCCTCCTGCGAGGAGGCGACAGCTTCAGCTGGACCCGTGCGATCCTCCGGGTCCAGCCCCGAAGGTCCTGCCACCTCTTCTGGCAGTTGCGGATCCGGCGCTTGTAGACCCCCACGGATCTCACTGCCCGGACGATGGCCAGCCATATCTTCTGCTTCTGGTGGGCATCAACCTGTGAGGATAACAAAGTGAGAATGCCATTACTACACATGCAACATATCCGTGCATTACACAGTTGGATATACATGTCTCAATCACAGGGGCACATGATGTACACAGGCAGTGCAACGATGGCTAAGGACAGTATGCCAGCAGTTACTACATGGTATCATTGCCTGGGAAGTAAAACCTTGTTTAAATGCACTGTCACTGCACTATACCTGTCCAGTGCATGTAACTACACACTATGGGGGGTGACAACTACTCAGTGAGCCTGCTAGCCAGTGGCATGCAGACTGTTAGCCTTGCTAGTCAGACAACATGCACATTTAGAAAGGCAGTGGACAGAACACTCACCTGCTCCCCTGCTTTCCCATACAGCTTGCTGTACTGTGGAAGGAGGCCATCCAGCAGGGCCTGGTTCTCCTCAGTGCTGAAGGCTGGGGCTCTCTCCACAGTACGTGCCATTGCAGGGTCCAGAGGGTGCAGAAACAGCAGCAGTGTAGTGGCAGATGTCGTCCTGGAGCATGTAGTGCAGGCAAGTGAGCTCTCAGGGGAACAGCCAGCATTATATGTGTGCTGCAGAGGCAGATACTGTCCCATGTGTCCAAAGTGATAGGTCCAAGTCGTTTGCATCATCTGAATCTGGCCAATCCATGGAATTGCACCACTTACACACGCCCCCAGCATCCTTCAAATGTTCAACTTCATGACACCCATGAAATTGCAACATTGTTGTGGGTGACCAACTGAATTTACAGCATCAGACTCGTTCAAATTTTGAAAACGCGTCTGTTGCCAGGCCATAGCCAATGGGTGCGCACGATCGGACCATTGCTGTTCAACGCGTACATGGGATACAACGCGTACCCGCACACATTGAATGCAATGGGCCGGACGGGAACACCGATCGGACCATTGCTGTTCAACGCGTACATAGGATACAACGCGTACCCGCATACATTGAATGCAATGGGCCGGCCGGGAACACAGATCGGACCATTGCTGTTCAACGCGTACATGGGATACAACGCGTACCCGCACACATTGAATGCAATGGGCCGGCCGGGAACACCGATCGGACCATTGCTGTTCAACGCGTACATGGGATACAACGCGTACCCGCACACATTGAATGCAATGGGCCGGCCGGGAACACCGATCGGACCATTGCTGTTCAACGCGTACATAGGATACAACGCGTACCCGCACACATTGAATGCAATGGGCCGGCCGGGAACACCGATCGGACCATTGCTGTTCAACGCGTACATAGGATACAACGCGTACCCGCACACATTGAATGCAATGGCCAATGTGTGCGCACTGATCGGTCCATTGCTGTCCAACGCGTATTGCCAATACAACGCGTACCAGCGCACATTGAATGCAATGGCCAATGTGTGCGCACTGATCGGTCCATTGCTGTCCAACGCGTATTGCCAATACAACGCGTACCAGCGCACATTGAATGCAATGGCCAATGTGTGCGCACTGATCGGTCCATTGCTGTCCAACGCGTATTGCCAATACAACGCGTACCAGCGCACATTGAATGCAATGGCCAATGTGTGCGCACTGATTGGTCCATTGCTGTCCAACGCGTATTGCCAATACAATGCGTACCAGCGCACATTGAATGCAATGGCCAATGTGTGCGCACTGATCGGTCCATTGCTGTCCAAGGCGTATTGCCAATACAACGCGTACCAGCGCCCATTGAATGCAATGACCAATGTGTGCGCACTGATCGGTCCATTGCTGTCCAACGCATCCCTGTACAAGTCACTGGCATATGTCACCATGCCTGTCACAGGTGAACATATGCCAGCCACATATACTTCCCAGGCAGTGAGGGGCACACCTACAACACCACAGCCTGTCCAAACTGTATCCTAGGGCATGTAAGGCTGCATTACCTATTCCGTGTATGGGGGTGAACATGTTGTTCTGTGGGTGTCACTTGGGGGCAGCCACCCCCAGGCTGTGCACGTGTTTATGGGGACAGAATCCTTGGTGTTTCGTGTACATGACCACTGTGATGTGCAACTGTTCATATCTGAGCATGTGGCATGGTCACAGTTCACGGTGGTGTATGTGTATGTCATGTCACATACCCCCTGAGTCCCATGTGGGACGTTATGTTCAACCCAGGGTGACCCATTGGCACAATGGTGATGGTCCTCCACAGTCTGTGTGCATGTTGTGATTACAATGTCTCTGATTTCATGTGCACAATGGGAGGCAGTCTCCACATCCACGTTGTTTGTGCATGGACTTTGATGTTGTGCGTGTGTGTGTCACAGACGTCCATGTCTGTCCTGCTGAGGCAACAGGGACCACTACCTGTGGGGCTCATGGTTGTTTTGCTGAGGTGTATACATGATACACCATGTCATGCCAGTGTCCATGTGGCAATACAGGGTCCCTGGGAATCTACCTGTCGTTGAGCTGTGATGCCTGGGGCACATCAGTCCTCACATGTCACTGTGGCGTGTGTTTGTTATTTGGCAGCAGGAGATGGGTACTGGGACACGGCCTCATGGTATCCAATGGCACGACCTGGGACTTATTGATGCCACTTGTTGGACTGTGATGTTAGATATTGGCCATGTATGTGCCATACATATCCGTACGGAACTGCACACATCATGTACTTGTGCCTCATTATGATGTATCATGTGATGTTGAGTGTGTTCAATGCCACATATGTGGGGTGACTGACAATCTTGCTTTCTTCACCTATGCACTGCAGGGCACCAGCTGTCCATAGACCATTCCCTGACCTGGCAACGATGGTGGAACGTGACAGCATCCGACGGTACCGCTTCACCAGGCAGCTGATTGAGGATTTGGCAGTGCGCTTGGCACCACATTTGCAACCTGGCCGTCCGTACCCTACAGCGCTGACCCCCAAGGTGAAGGTGATGGCAGCCCTACACTTCTTTGCCACTGGTACCTTTCAACACACTCTGGCGACTGCTGGTGGGATGTCACAGACCATGTTCAGCCGTGTGCTCCGGGATGTTTTGGAGGCTATGTTGATATACCTGAACCAGTACATCTATTTCCCTAGACTCCAACGACTCACTGGCATGAAGAGTGACTTCTATGCCCTGGGGAGGATGCCGCATGTCATTGGCTCCATTGATGGGACACATGTGGCTTTGGTACCACCACAGGCCCAAGAGCAGGCCTACCGTAACCGCAAACACTACCACTCGGTCAATGCACTGGTGGTCTGTCTTGCAGATATGAGCATCACACACGTGTGTGCCCGTTTCCCTGGTTCTGCACACGATGCCTACATGATGAGGAGTAGTCTCATCCCGAGGATGATGGCACAGATGCGGAACCAGCGTGCCTGGCTTGTAGGTGTGTACTGACTTTGTACCATTGTGTGTGTTCTGCTATGTAGTGTTCCACCCTCTTTTCCAACTCTGCTAATGTGCAATTGTCTGTATGTAGGTGACTCCGGATACCCCAACATGCCGTGGTTGCTGACGCCCCTCAGGAACCCTGTGACACCAGCCCGGATGCGTTACAATGAGGCACATGGTCGGACCAGGAGAGTGATTGAGCGGACATTTGGTCTCCTGAAGAGCCGCTTCCGCTGCCTCGACAAGACAGGAGGGTCCCTCCCATATGCCCCAGCAAAGGTGTGCAAGACTATCATCGTCTGCTGCATGCTCCACAACCTGGCAGTGCGGAAGGAGTTGCCTCTCATCCTGGATGACGATGACCAACGTCCGCCACCTGTGGAGGATCCTGGCCTGGACCACGATGCCAGTGATGATGATGATAATGTTGAGGGTGATGTCCGCAAACAGCTCATCACCAACTTCTTCAGCTGAATGTGAGTATCCAGAGATGGCATGTCAATGATGTGAGTTTGCATGATATGTGTTGGTGGTGCTCTGGTGCTGTTTGAGTGTGTCCATGGGCTACATGTCTGTATGCGTGTAGCGATGTGTCCTTGCAGGTAGTCTGTACTCCCCAACAGTGTTGACATGCTAACTTGGTTCTGGGTGGGTATCTTGTAACATGTATTGTGCATGAGTATTGCAGTTCTGTCCTGTTCTTCAGTACTTTTGACTGTGTGTCATTTCTGTCCTTCACAGGGTACTTTCTGAGTCATTTGGTCAACTGTGATCCCCAACACCGTGATTCGACTTCCCGGGTGGTAGCTGTTGTGTCCCTACAGGTGATGTGCACCACACCCATGGACTTCCTTCCTTCTACACTTGTTGACTGTGTGCCCGCTGCCAGGTGGGATTACCTTGCATCTGTGGTGGTTACAACATGTTGCAAATGTGTAATAAACCTGTGCTTCACTTTGTGATGTGCGTTGTCTGTGGTCACACATCTGACTGACATTTGCTTACTGCACCAGTGGGCTAGTTAACACAGACTGTGAATAGGTGTTGGGTCTGGGCAATGCAACGTATTTCCTGGCAACACCAGTGTAGGCGATGAGTCAGATGTCCATGGTTTGTATGTGTTGTGTAGCCCTGGTGGTGTGCCTCCCCCATATGTGTGAAGTCGCCATGACTCACATGCCGGTGTTGTACTTGCTGTAGCAGTTAGCATGCACAGTGTCATTTCCCCGATCATCATCGCAACTTCTGAGACAACATAGGAATCACAACAGAGGCAAGTATGGTGTATAAGTGAGTTTATTGACATACATGTGTGAGTATAGTGCACAGGTTGTTGGGTGCTGTACATTGTGATTGTGATCCAAAGTTCCTAGATAATTTGGAAGTCCTGGTAGCAGAAATGTCCAGAGTAAAGTCCACAGTAATCAGAGACATTGGTCCAACTTGAGCTCCCCATGTCATGTGGGAGAGTTGTGTTGCAGTCAACAGGGTGAACAGTTTGCGCACAAAGGTTATTCTCCAGAACAGGTTTTGGCTTCCTGGGGGTTGCACATGGCCATCGGCCTCTCACTTGCCCCTCCTCGGACGGCCCCTCTTCTTTGGGGGGCGACCCTCAAGTGCAGGCTGCTGCGGTGCAGGGGACTCTCCGCCAGAGTCATCCTGCCTCCCTGTGGCAGTTGCAGTTGTTTCGGCAGCAGATGTTGTGGGCACACAGGGAGGTGTTGACTGGTTGCTGCTCATCTGGCGGAGGCATTGTAATATGTCCCTATGCACCGCCATCATCTCTTGCAGTGTGTCCCACTTGGACTCCACGCGGGACATGTGTGAGTCCAAGCGGGCATGATGGGCAACCTGCTGCTGTTTAATGTCCCTGAGGAGCCCCACTACCTGGCTGAACTCTCCGGTGCTGGACTGGTACGCATCGGCTATGCGTGCCAGTTGTGGGTCATCATGCAGTCCAGACCCCTCTGTGAGCAGCGACCTATGTCTCCTACCCCTCCCACCACCCCTGGCGACACGTGCAGTACCTGAGGTGGCAGGCACAGGTGACCCTGGGCAACCTTGTGGGTTGTTGGTGGTGGTGGTGTCCATGGCCCCACGTTGGTCCAGGGTCCCTGTGCTGGTGGTGGTGCTGCTCCTTGGTCTGTCCATGTCGGCAGGGGTGGTATGTGTGTTGACAGTCGTTGGAGGGGTGGGTGCAGGGGGTGCAGCTGGTGGTCCTGCTGGTGCTGCATGATGACTTGCTCCGGAGGTGCCAGGTAAGTCTTCTTCATCCGAGGAGGGCAGAGGCTGTTCCACACCAGTGAGCTCCGTATCCTCTTGAGCCTGGGACGAGGACTCCTCAGCATCTGCTGCTGTGTCCCCATCATCACCTGTTTTTGGGAGACACACACAATGTATGTTATGTTTCTGCAGGCATCAATGGTTGACACACCTGACAGTTGTGACTGTGCCTCTGGATGCGGGCCTGTACAATGCATTGTCCTAAGTTGTCACAGTCAGGGGTTGATATTGGTGTAGCACATTGTCCTGCAATATTTGGGCATTTCTATGTGAATGTTGGGGTGTGTACATGGTCTGCATTGGTTGTATTTGGTTGTCATCCGCTCCTCCTTCCCACCCAGCCAGATATCCCACCATGGACCGTGCTTCCATTGCAGGGAGTGCAAGTTGTCTTTCAGGATGTCAGTCAGTGGTGTCCTGCTGTTGGTTGTTGCACAGTTGCCAGCAGGGCCTTGTGCTCCCCACAGCAGTAGCCAGTGTCAGCCATCTTGTGAGTCCTTTTCCACTCCCTGTGATGTGAGCATGGTTGAGTGTGGTGTTGATGGGCCAATTGTGAGGGTGAGCAATATCTGTGCCTACAACTCCCATCATGCTATTGCCTCCACCCCCTTCCCAGCATGCCCATACTTCCTTCCTTTTGACTCTGCTTCCCTGTGGGGTGGGCTGCCTGTGCTGACAGGATGGCTGGGAGTGTTGTCCGGGCAGTTGTTTGGCTAAATGTCCCAGGAGTGTCCCTGTGCTTCACACAGCATGACCCAGGGTGGTGGTTCTTTGTGGGACCTTGAGTTAGGATGTGAGGCATTGCCTTCCGCCAGGTGGCTTCTGTGGAGTATGTGTTGAGGGGGGGTGTGAGGGGAGGTGCTTGTGACTATGGTCAGTGCTAAGAGTCCTCCTTCCCACCCAGCCAGATATCCCACCATGGACCGTGCTTCCATTGCAGGGAGTGCAAGTTGTCTTTCAGGATGTCAGTCAGTGGTGTCCTGCTGTTGGTTGTTGCACAGTTGCCAGCAGGGCCTTGTGCTCCCCACAGCAGTAGCCAGTGTCAGCCATCTTGTGAGTCCTTTTCCACTCCCTGTGATGTGCGCATGGTTCAGGGTGGTGTTGATGGGACAGTTGTGGGGGTGACCAATATCTGTGACTACCACTCCCATCATGCTATTGCCTCCACCCCACTTCCCAGCATGCCCATACTTACTTGCTTTTGGGTGGACTTCACTGTGTGTGAGTGTGAGAGCAATGGCAAGATGGCTGGCAGTGGTGTCCTGCTGTTGGTTGTTGCACAGTTGCCAGCAGGGCCTTGTGCTCCCCACAGCAGTGCCCAGTGTCAGCCATCTTGTCAGTTGTTTTCCACTCCCTGTGATGTGCGCATGGTTCAGGGTGGTGTTGATGGGACAGTTGTGGGGGTGACCAATATCTGTGACTAACACTCCCATCATGCTATTGCCTCCACCCCATTTCCCAGCATGCCCATACTTACTTGCTTTTGGGTGGACTTCACTGTGTGTGAGTGTGAGAGCAATGGCAAGATGGCTGGCAGTGGTGTCCTGCTGTTGGTTGTTGCACAGTTGCCAGCAGGGCCTTGTGCTCCCCACAGCAGTGCCCAGTGTCAGCCATCTTGTCAGTTGTTTTCCACTCCCTGTGATGTGCGCATGGTTCAGGGTGGTGTTGATGGGACAGTTGTGGGGGTGACCAATATCTGTGACTACCACTCCCATCATGCTATTGCCTCCACCCCACTTCCCAGCATGCCCATACTTACTTGCTTTTGGGTGGACTTCACTGTGTGTGAGTATGAGAGCAATGTCAAGATGGCTGGCAGTGGTGTCCTGATGTTAGTTGGTGGCCAGTTCCCAGCATGGCCTTGTGCTCCCCACAACAGAGCACCAGTGTCAGACATCTTTGATGGGGCTTTCCACTCTCTGTGGGGTGTGCATGCTTGAGTGTGAGCTTGCTGGGCCATGTGGGTGGGGGATGTTGAGTTGTGACTACCACTCCCATCATGCTATTGCCTCCACCCCACTTCCCAGCATGCCCATACTTACTTGCTTTTGGGTGGACTTCACTGTGTGTGAGTGTGAGAGCAATGGCAAGATGGCTGACAGTGGTGTCCTGCTGTTGGTTGGTGGCCAGTTCCCAGCATGGCCTTGTGCTCCCCACAACAGAGCACCAGTGTCAGACATCTTTGATGGGGCTTTCCACTCTCTGTGTGGTGTGCTTGCTTGAGTGTGAGCTTGCTGGGCCATGTGGGTGGGGGATGTTGAGCTGTGACTACCACTCCCATCATGCTATTCCCTCCACCCCACTTCCCAGCATGCCCATACTTACTTGCTTTTGGGTGGACTTCACTGTGTGTGAGTGTGAGAGCAATGGCAAGATGGCTGACAGTGGTGTCCTGCTGTTGGTTGGTGGCCAGTTCCCAGCATGGCCTTGTGCTCCCCACAACAGAGCACCAGTGTCAGACATCTTTGATGGGGCTTTCCACTCTCTGTGGGGTGTGCATGCTTGAGTGTGAGCTTGCTGGGCCATGTGGGTGGGGGATGTTGAGTTGTGACTACCACTCCCATCATGCTATTGCCTCCACCCCACTTCCCAGCATGCCCATACTTACTTGCTTTTGGGTGGACTTCACTGTGTGTGAGTGTGAGAGCAATGGCAAGATGGCTGACAGTGGTGTCCTGCTGTTGGTTGGTGGCCAGTTCCCAGCATGGCCTTGTGCTCCCCACAACAGAGCACCAGTGTCAGACATCTTTGATGGGGCTTTCCACTCTCTGTGGGGTGTGCTTGCTTGAGTGTGAGCTTGCTGGGCCATGTGGGTGGGGGATGTTGAGCTGTGACTACCACTCCCATCATGCTATTCCCTCCACCCCACTTCCCAGCATGCCCATACTTACTTGCTTTTGGGTGGACTTCACTGTGTGTGAGTGTGAGAGCAATGGCAAGATGGCTGACAGTGGTGTCCTGCTGTTGGTTGGTGGCCAGTTCCCAGCATGGCCTTGTGCTCCCCACAACAGAGCACCAGTGTCAGACATCTTTGATGGGGCTTTCCACTCTCTGTGGGGTGTGCTTGCTTGAGTGTGAGCTTGCTGGGCCATGTGGGTGGGGGATGTTGAGCTGTGACTACCACTCCCATCATGCTATTGCCTCCACCCCCCCTTCCCAGCATGCCGATGCTTCCTTCCCTTTGACTCTGCTTCCCTGTGGGGTTGTGTGCCTGTGCTGACAAGATGGCTGACAGTGTTATCCTGGGGTTAGTTTTGCTACAAGTCCCATGTGTGTCCCTGTGCTTCACTCAGCATGACCCAGGGTTGTGGTTCTTTGTGGGATATTTGATTGGAGTGTGAGGCAATGCATTCTCCCAGGTGAGTTTTGTGGAGTTTGTGTTAGGGGTGTGTGTGAGAAACGCTGCTGGTAACTATGGTCAGGGCTGTGAGTCCTCCTTCCCACCCAGCCAGATATCCCACCATGGAAGGTGCTTCCATTGCAGGGAGTGCAAGTTGTCTTTCAGGATGTCAGTCAGTGGTGTCCTGCTGTTGGTTGGTGCACAGTTGCCAGCAGGGCCTTGTGCTCCCCACAGCAGTAGCCAGTGTCAGCCATCTTGTAAGTTGTTTTCCACTCCCTGTGATGTGCGCATGGTTCAGGGTGGTGTTGATGGGACAGTTGTGGGGGTGAGCAATATCTGTGCCTACAACTCCCATCATGCTATTGGCTACACTGACTTGCCCAGCATACACATATTTCCTTTCTTTCAGTGGGCTTCACTGTGTGCTGGTGTTGTAGTGGTGGCTACTTGTCTGGATGTGTTTGTCAGTTATATTTGTGCCACTGCCTAGCTGTAGTTGTAGTTGTGTTTGTACATGTGATGACACAGTTAAATGTCACTTTGTGATGGCATGTGTTGTGTTTCTCTGAGTGACATACACATTTTGGGATGATTCTGTTCTGGTTGCTGTGTATTTGCTAAGAGTGCATGGTTTGACTCTCCCCTTGACAGTGATGTGTGTGTGTAGTCGCAGAATATTGTGTACATTTGTTGTGTACTCACCAGGCTCTGGGATGTTTTCTAGTCCATAGACGCTCACTGGCGGTAGGATGGCCCGCACCTTCTCCTCCCAGGGCCTGAGGTATACTGGCTTGGCAGGAGGGCCACTGCCGGTGTATTGGCTCAAGATGTAGTCCTTCTTCAGCAGCTCCTTCACCCTCCTGCGCACGTCATACCACCTGTTCTGGATGTCTGTCTTTGTGCGCAAACATGGTGATTGTGCGTTCACCCTGTCGACGATCCTCTCCCACATCTTTGTTTTCTGTGACATGGGTGTCTGTTGGACCAGTGTACCAAAGAGCTGTGGCTCTACCCTGAGGATCTCATCTACCAGGACTTCCAATTCACTATCTAGGAACTTGTGATTCTTCTTTGGGGGCATGGTGATGGGTGGTGATGGTGAGTGATGTGTGTGTTGGTGTGCAGGTGAAGGTGTGTGAGTGTGTGTTTTGCTAGGTGTATGTGAGGTTTCTATTTGTTGTGGTGCTGATGGTGTGTGGCTTGTGTGATGGATGAGCTGTGGGTGTGTGGTTGCTGTCTGTTGAGTGCTGGCAGGTAATTTGAATTTGCAAAGGATCATGGTAGGGATTTGTGTCCTTTATATGGGTGGAGTTGTGGGTGTGTCTTTGTTCCCTGCCCCTCCCCCCAGTATTTATTGGCTTTGTAATTGCTTGTTTGGCCTTTTTTTGTGTATTTTCCCTTTGTACTTTTCGTGCATGTAGGAGACGTTCTTGTGACCGAGTCGGACCCTGCAGTTGTCTCGTACGGGCTTGTCCGTTTCGTTCACGCTGTGTTTGTGCTGTTTTCTATGCTGCGTACGCGTCGGTCGCGGTGTTTTGGGTTGCGTCGGCTCGCAGTTTTGTATGCGTGTCGGTCGTACGGCTTGTCCTCCGTGCGACTCGGTCGTGTTTTCCACGCCTTGCATCGTACTTGGCGGGTGGGAGTCTGCGGGTACGTCTCGTTCGGTATTGTTCCGGGTGCGAGTCGGTCGGTTCGAATCGCGTGTTTTTCCGGCCGGATTGCTGTTTTCCGCGCAGCTCGGTCCTTCGGCTTGTGTTCCGTACGAGTCGGTCGGGTTTTGCTCGCTTCTCATCGTACTTGGCGGGTCGGGCTGCACCGGTACGTGTCGGTCGGAATGTATTCCGGCTCCGAGTCGGTCGGTACGTTTTCCGGCCGGAATCGGAATCGGCCCCCTAGTGTTTAACCAGGTATGGAACTTATCCAAGGTCTCATGGTCACCTTCCCACACCATCACAATATCATCAATGAAGCGCAACAACTGTATAGTGTGTGATTTAAAGGGGTTGGAGATGTATCAATTTTCAAAACAGTCCATGACTAGGTTTGCTATCTCCGGGGCAAAGCAGCACCCCATAGCCACCCCTTTAACCTGTATATACAAGTTATCTTTAAAGGCAAAGAAATTATTCTTTAAGCAAAGGGCAGCCAATGAAGCAATAAAATCTGTTGGAACCTGATGCGGCCGATCTCTCTGGTTCAGGACGTTTTCAAGAACTGCTAAGGCTTCCTCCTGAGGTATGTTCGTATAAAGGCTTTCAATGTCAAAAGAGACCAACAGTTGTTTATCCTTCTGGAATGGGAGATTTTCTATTTTGTTAATCAAATCCACTGTGTCTCTAATATATGCTCTGGTTTTGAAAACAAATGGTTTAAGAAAGAAGTCTATATATTTTGCAGCAGGTTCCAAAAATGAGCCACACGCAGATATAATAGGTCCCCCTGGCGGTTGCTCACTATTTTTATGGATCTTTGGCAAAACATATATATTTGGTATTTTCTGAGTTGTAATATTCAGAAATTCATATTCCTTTTTACAAATATTCCACCCTTGTAAAGCTTCAGTGGTAAGATGTAAAATTTGTGCTCGTAGACGTGGTGTGGGGTTGTCCTGAATAGGGCGGTAATGGGCTGGGTTGTTAAGCTGCCTCATTACTTCCCCATCATATGCTTCACTGTCCCACAGTACTATCCCCTGCCTTTATCGGCTGGTTTAATCACTGTGTGGGGTTCTCTGCTAGATCTTTCATTGCTGTGAATTCGTCCTTAGAGCAATTGGATTTATAAAAAGTTTTCCTGTCATTCAGAATATCAATCTCTTTTAGTATTTGGTCTTCAAAAGCTAGAACTTCAATAAGCATTGCTGCACTCTGAGGGCAAAAGGATGATTTATTTTTGAGGCCACTCACATTAACATCAGAAGTCTCAATAGCTTCTGAGAAAAAAACGTTCAATCTATTTTTACGAAGAAACCGCAGTACTTCCGTCTTGGTATCAACCGGGTTCTGTATGGCCACCGGGACAAATGATAATCCTTTTTGTAATATATTTAACTCTGCCACGGTCAATGTATTTTTGATAAATTATAGATCGGGATAGGTTCACTTCTGTCAATAGTTGATTGGTTAGAGACGTGAACTATTGTCTGTACACCCTCCGTCTCGTTCTGAAGTACCCTTGCTACTGATCCGGATTGGGATCTCTCCATTCTCCTAGATACCCTTTCCCCCTGATTCAACCTCTGTCTAAAAAAGGTTGGGCCCTGGGGTGTTGGAAATATGGCTGATAGTAATTGTAAAAATAGTAAAAGTGATGCATTTCCTTCGTGAGCGCCCACGATATTGTCAATTCAGGGTACTGGGATTATTGTTTTGATAGAAATCGTCTTTTGAGAAAGGGTATACTTGTTCAATCTTAAAGTTTTTGATATCCCTTGTGACTTTAGATGTTTTCTGATTAGTGGTATGTGTTTTGAAATCAGATATGGTTTCTAGGCGGGGGTTTCTAGGCGGGGGGCTCTTGGCTAATCTGAATGATTAACCAGACATCGGAAGTTCACATAGCGACAACAGACTCAGAGACCAGTGTACGCATCATCCAACGTCCACCTCCCTTGTTGTTATTTTGCTGTTGGGGGGGAGGAGGGTGTGGGGAGGGTGGAGTTGGGAGGGGGGCATAAAGTTCTAGGACTCATGATATATAAAATATAAGAATAACAGGGTGGGCTGGCACTTACAGGGGCTAATGATCTCGACCCCCTCAATTAAGGAAACTGTACCCCCAATAGAGTGTTTAACAGCCTTGGGGAATGTTGCTCCATCTTTATCGCTGTAATGTATAGTCACCCTGTGTATTGTTTCTATGCCTAATAAAAAGAATTTTGAAGAAAAAAAAATGTCTGGCATCTTTAGACCATGCTAACCATGCATTCAAATTTGTGCTCGTTCATGACATGTGGAGCTTCGTTTTCATGCCTGGCCTGCAAGGCAACATTTTCTGAATAGCCTGTTCAGCAGCAAAAGTTTACCTTTCTGTAACTGAAGGTCGTTCTCGAACAGTCTCATGACATCTGAAATCCTGCAGCTTTGTAGCACTTTTGTATCAGTTTCATCACCAGATGGAGCACCGTAGACCCTGTAAATTTGTGTCTTGGCCTGGCTGGGACAGATTTTGCTCATTTAGGGTGTATGGTGATGGCGTTTGCCATCCAAATATGTGATTCAGAGAAATAAAATAATTTTGTTAATAGACACTTTGTAAAATTCCAATTGGCGTCTGGGCAGATTTATTTCTAATAGACAGCTTTTCCATGAATAAAAACGTGATCTCGCTACAGAATCCGCATTAAACTCTGGGGAATCCCACAAAGACAATCCTGAGAACTCACTCTGGGTCTCTTTTTCATCCAAATCAAAGGTAGGTTTTACGTATTTCTTTTGGTCACTGCTAGGTAGCCATACCCCTATTTTGTAAAATCTTGTCTCGAACTAACATAACCACTTGACTAAATATATGTGTCACAGTACAAGTCATATTTTGGTTACATCTCATGAGATTCAACATGATGAACAGTCATTTACATAAAAATGTTAATTTTTAATCACCAAAACTTCTGATGTAGGTCAAAAATTGCAACTCCCTACGATTGGAGGCCAACACAGGGATGGTGGCCTGCTAGGGTCAGCAGACCACTATGGACGTGATCACTTTTTTGAAAAGTACATTTTTGAACTGTAGCCCGTCTTCCTTAAAGGAAATGCAACTGTTTTTGAACAAAAAAAATTTTTTTTCAAAAGTTTGTTTGAGAGTTGGTAGTAGTCGCCTGGAACACTGCCTACACCCCAACAAACTTTTTTAGTGTGCCATCCCATGGTGAGAGCCTGTAACATTTCAATGTTTGCGACCAGATTACATTACCGAAACAATCATACATGGCATAATGATTCAGCCTTTACAAAAGGAGCCTACAACACTGCCCTTTCAAATACCAATTCGACATGGTTTGCAATTCCATCAGTAAGTGAAAGTTTAACCACTCAAAATTAAATTCGTACATAAAATAAAGGATTTGTACGGTCAAAAACTTCAGAGCATTTGCAACCATAAAAAAGTTTAGTGCATCTGCCCCTTTAATCTTGCATGGCCCTGCGTTGCTTGGTATATCTGTAGTAATGCAAGGGTGTGCAAGTTGTTGCCCTCGTTACTCTGCGCTGGGAAGGCGTTACATGGGTGGAGACTGGTTATTCCCACACATCCACCAATGTATTTTGGGGCATTCCCAGATTTACCAAGACAAGTAAGCCTGGGAATGCATGAAAATGCTACGCCTTCCCAATAGAGGCACAGTGAGGAGAAATATCTTTATCTCTCCTAGTGGCTCCGCTTTCTAGGTGTGCTGCAGTACACTTAGAAAGAGGAAAACATTTCCTAAGGATTGTTTTTGTGTAGGAAGGTATCCCTTCCTGCACAAAGACGCATTTAAAATTTGGTATTTGGCTGCACAACTGCTGACACCTTGCGGCGCTGTTTGAAAAATGGAAGGCAGGAATGCACCATATCTATCAAGATATATCGCATTCCTGTCCTCTGCCTCCGCTGGTGCCCAATTAGCAGCCTAGCGCCAACACAGGCACTCTTGCGTGGAGCATGGGGCTTGCGTTACTAGGTGCTTGCATTTTTGTGCTGAAAGTGACACCTTGCTGCACATAAACAATCCGTAGAGGCATATTCCTCTTAGAAAGAGGAAACAAAGAGGAAACATAAAGATATTTCTCCATGTTGCATCTCTGGGGGGAAGGAGTACAATTCTGATGCATTCCCCGGTCTACCAGGGTTAGTAAATCTGGGAATTCCTCAGAATACATGGGTGGATGCTTGGGAACACCCATGCTCCCACCACATAGAGTAAAGCAAGGCAGCAACTTGTGCTCCCTTACTTTACTCCAGATTTACCAAGCCAAGCAGGGCCACAAAGGTAGCCATGCATGGCTTTGTAAATCTCATCTAGGTTTTGCGTTGCCCTTACGTTACCTTGCATGGCGCAAGGAAGATACAAAACTTTGATGACTCTGGCACTATGTCTCTACTGTTCTGGAAACTGTGTGATGTGCCAAATTACTGAGAAAAGCAAGCAATTCACGCATAACAACATTAGACATACTCCCAGGTGTTTATCTTATTGCAATTCTGGCAACTTAAGTTATTGCATTTGGTGTTCTTGATGTCATCAGGGATGATGCGGTCACTAGCCAATGGGCTACCAGGATCAATCCCACCCTGTGATGACTTATGGTTATGTGTTGCATCTATCAATCCCAGAGTTCACTATTCTGCCACTCTCAAGATGTCTGAACACTTCCTTGGATGGTAGGAGCTTGGTTGTCCACCCTAGGGGTGTGGCTACCTGTGGGTACAGGCACAGGGGAAAACCAGTGTGGGTACTAGTCTCACCTCTCTGTTCCCACCACCAGCCTGTCCACCTGAACCAAGGGGCAACCCTTCAAGTGTGTGATCGCCATTTGGCCACCAATGCGGCTTTAACTTTGAAGTAGGGAGTGGCCAAAATAATCCATTCTGCCAGCGGAATTGGCGGAATTTTGGCCACTCCACATTACTCTTTAACACGGAGTTCTGGCCAAATTCCGCTAAGCTTGATTTTCTAACGCAGACAGTCACCTGCGTTCGCAAGCGGTCGTGGTCAGAGGGGTGCCATTCGAGTAGGTTTGCTGCCGCATGACTAGATGATTTTCTATTCGAGCGACATCAAATTCAACTAAAATGGCCATGCCCCTCTTACAACACATTGTGCCGTTCGCGCTGACTTTCAGTACGGTTCATGCTACCGGTGCTAAATTGCAGCGCTAGCTACACATTTTCCGCCACTGGGGGGATTCCACTGAATCTCACGTAACTCTGTGGAATACTGCAAAATTAACTGTTTGCTTTCTTCATGTACTCAGCCATTCTGGACTGAAGATCTAGGTCATAGTCCAGAATAACTTGTTTGGAGTATTTGAGAGGTCTCTCCCAACCTTTTGTCACCAAACTCAAAGGATTCCTTACAGGGTAAAACAGGACTAGTTCAAATGGACTGAAACCTATTCCTTTCTAAGGAACCTCCCTGTATGCAAACAGTAGGCATGGTAGTAGAACATTCCATCTCCTTCTGAGTTTCTCAGGTAAACCCATTATCATGCCCTTCATGATCTTATTGAATCTTCCATAAGACCATTTCCTTGGAGATGGTAAGGGGTAGTGAACGTATAAGTCACGCCACACTCATCCCACATGAGTTTCAGATAAGCAGACATGAAATTAGTGTCCCTATCTGAAATTAACTTCTTAAGGACCCCAACCCTGGTGAAGATGCCAAGTAGGGCTCAATCCACTGCAGTAGCAGTAACTGTCTTAAGGGGAATAGCTTCAGTGTATCTGGTGGTATGGCCCACTACCACCAAGATGAACCTATTGCCAAAGGCAGCAGGTGGGTCTAGAGGACCAACAATGTCAATCCTCACCCTCTCAAAAGGAGTCCTCACCACATGCAGTGGTATGAGGGGAGCCTTTGGCTTGCTACCTGCCTTGACACTGGCTTGACCACTCTTCTGGTTGCCCCTTGTTTGGGGACCCTTGCCCCACTGTACAGAATTTCCTCCTCCTAGTACACCTTATAGGTTCCAGTGGCATCTCCTTCCTACTGTTCGACAGCCAGCTGTCTCTGGCCCTCAAGAATGAGATAAGTCTTTCACCCTGACTCTCTGGAGGGTCCACCTGCTCTTTGGAGTTCTGCCAGGTCAGGCAAATCTCCAAAAGGTAGCCTCCTATTCAGAAACCAGACCTTCCCCCTTAGGCTTAGGCTCCTTCTGGGCCTGTGGACTTTGGGAAGTGGCCTTCTCCGACTTCCTGCCCTTCCTCTTGGAACTAGGGCCTCGTGGTCTGATAGTATTATAATTCCACTCTTTAAAAAGGGGCTTATGCACCACCCGGGCAACTACCGGCAAATAGCCCTATTAGACTCAGTTGGGAAAGTTTTTGCGTGTAGCGTATTGGATCATCGTAATGACTGGGTGTCTGAAGAAAATATCCTCCCCTTAGAACAAGCCGGATTTAGGGAAGATCATTGTACCATAGATAATATTTGTATATTGAAAATAATTGAAGAGAAGTACACACAATTTCACGACTCATACAGATATTCGTGGCTTTTATAGATTTTACAACAGCCTTCGATAAGATAGATCGCCGATTACTCTGGAAAAAACTTCAAAAAATGGGAATCCCCCTTCTTTTATCTGTCATTGTAGCTGGGTACTCCAATACATGGTCTCTGGTTCATCTAGGAGGACATCAAGGCCTTTCAGCCACATTTCCTACAAAAAACGGCCTGAAGCAAGGCTGTCTATTAGCACCGATCATCTTTTCCCTTTATGTGGCTGATCTTCCGGATTGCTTTTCTTCCCAAGAGGGCAACGCACCAAAGATAGGCAGCTGCCCTTTTCCGTTTCTAATGTATGCAGACGTTACTATAATTATGTATCTGACTCACATAGGGTTGAGTAAGAAGCTGAAGGCTCTACAGAAATATACGGTATCTCAATACTTGAAGATAAACACCTCAAATAGAAAGAAAAGGAAAGCCTGCAACTTTCTCTGGAGCATAGGCTCCGAGAAACTCGAGTCTGTAGAGACCTATCTGTATTTGGGTAAGATGATAGCTGGCAACACTAAGAACAAATCCCACATTGATCACTGCTCTAGTAAAGCAATGTCAAATGCTAATGGCTTACGTAGATTTTATAATGAAATAGGCAGTAGGGACTTTTTGCATATGTTATCTGTCTTCAGAGCAAAGGTCCCACCAACACTCTTGTATGCTATTGAATCCATTCAAATAGAAGAAAAGAGCTTCCTTGATAAAATAGAAGGCCAGATTTTATGTAAACTAAACAACTTTAATACTCTAGTCCCGACTCCAGCAATTCGTCTGGAATTTGGTTTGATAAGTTCATTCATACAAGGCTTAGCTAGAGTAATCCAGTGGGGATATCTGCTAAAGAATAGTGACTCGAATACAATAAGGGGCTTCCTAAGTCGAGAGATCTTCGGTGCAAAGACTGACAAATACTCATTTTCACGTGACTTCACTTCAGCAATAAATCTCTTTTGTAAACAAGAGGAGCATGTGCTCTCTCTTTCACCCATGGAACTCAAAGCTTTCATAAAAAGCATTTGCTGCACTATCAGTTACCAAAGAGATCTCAAATATTGCAGACAGTACGAAAGATTAAGACAATAGTTAACTCCTGTAACCCGAGAGCTGCTCAGAAATATTTATCCTGGAATCTAGATCATGGGGTTTGCCGTTTGTTGATTTTATTCCGTATGAACCTTTTACGTTTAAATGACTTAACAGCAAGTTGGGCCCCCCCCTCGAGCACAGGGAGATACTGTAACCTGTGTAATCTGGGCACCCAGAACATTGATCATATTCTCTTTGTTTGCCCAGCCCTTCTACCTCATCACCTATGTCTGTTACGTCCTGGGTCGTGGGTTTCTCCTTTTCTCAAATAATGAATTAGTTTGTTTAAAAAATTTCAAGTTTTTCAAGGTATTTGTAATTTTGTTTTAGTTTGTTTGTTATTTTACCTTAAGGATGTAAGTAAAGTCCGGAGCATCACTATCATTATAGTAGTGTAAATTTAGTTGTATTAAACTTTAGAATCCCTAAATCATTTGCAGAGCTTTGCAATCAACTGTTTCTGCTAGATTGAATGAAGTCTTTTATTTGCGGTCTTCACTAATTTGACTCTCTGTCACTCTCCTTCTTCTTGTATTCCTATGAAATTGTGTACATAATTAATTCTATTTATTTGCTGCAGTAAAGGAATTTTAAATGTATTTTAAAATCCAATTTCATTGTGATACCTGTCCTCTTCTTCTTTAATGTTGCTTCTTTTAGTATTTCTATACTATCTGCAGAATTGTGCTCTCAATTATTACTGCGATGTCGAAGAAAGTTTACATTATAACTATATATGCTCTTTATTTTCCCTCCTTCAAATTATATCTTCGGTTGTTCCCTTGGCTGTGACTTTATCTATACGAAAACGTATTTTAATGAACTACTGTTTGTTAGAAATGGGGGTCTCTAGTTGGCAAAGGTAGGTACCTTTTTCCAAATAGGGACCCTTGCTTCTAGTCAGGTTAAGGGGAAACACACTTTAGATAACCCCTGCTCACCCTCTGGGTAGCTTGGCACAAGCAGACCGACTTATCCCCAAGGCAATGTGTAAAGTATTTGTACTCAAAACACGCAGTAATACAGTGATAACACCCCAAATGGATACCGCACCAGTTTGGAGAAATAAAGTATCTTTATCTAAACTCGACAAGACCAAAACGACAAAAATCCAACATACATCTCATAAGAATATGACTTTAAAAAGGGTTCAAGCAACTGGGTCCATAGAAAACTATGGATGCGTGATTTCTCACAAAGTACCTGTAGATGCATCAAAGTTCACAAGGCCATATAGCCGCAGAAATGGGGAGCATCGAAAACAAAGAGATGCGTTAGTTCTTGAGACCTTGTGGAGGCAATGCGACAGTTCTGCTGCATGCAGGACAAGTGATGCGTCGAATCTGGTCTGTAGGGGGAAGTGATGCGTCGACTCCAAGACGATTGTGATCTGCGGGTGATGCGTCGGGAAAACTTGCAGCACAGGTACGATGCGTGGAAATCCGGGATGCGACGGCAATCGATGCAGCGGCGTCGAGTGGCGCTGCAGCGGTTTCTTCAGCTGCAATCCCTTGATGCATCGGTTCTTGCAGCTGCGACAGGAGCTTCGTCAGTTTCGGCAGCGGCATGGCGATGCGTGGAGATTCTTCTCACACGGCGGTGCTGCGTCTGGAAAAACAGCCACAAGAAGAGCGATGCGTCGATTTCTTCAGTTCTTCTTGCCTTACAGCTCACAACAGCAGGAACAACCACCAAAGGACCAAAACTGGAACAGGCACCTCCTGGCAGGTCAGAACTCTCAGCAATAGAGTTCAGGGGATCTGGGGGTGAAGTCTTTGTGTCCCTGAGACTTAAGAACAGGAGGCCAGCACACACAGGCCCTTGGAGATCTACTTCAAGCAGGTTCAAGCCAGGTTCCAGTCTTTGTCCTTTCCTTGGCGGAAACAGCAACTGCAGGCACCCCACACAGTACACGGCAAAGGGGCAGTACTCCTCCTCACAGCTCTTCAGCTCTTCTCCTTGGCTAAGGTTCCTCTTGAGTCCTGAAGTAATCTAAAGTTCTGGGGCTTCAGGTATAATACTTATACCCCAAAATGTCTTTGTTCTCTTTGTGGAAGGGTCTCTGTGCCCAGTCCAAACCAGTTCTGTCCTCACTGGTGCAGTATGACAACAGGGGGTGGAGACAGCATTGTGCAAGGGAGACAGGCCCTATTCAGGTGCAAGTAAAAGTCCTCCCACTACTCTAAATTCAGCCAAGGTCTATTCAGCTCAGCTCTGAATCATCCAGGAAGGGCCAGGCACACCTCAGCCCCCCCAGTGGCTGTCTACAGTGAATGCACATCCCCAGCCCCTGTCACTCCAAAACCACACAGTCAATACATAAACAGGCAGAGGCACACAGAATGGTTAAACAAGAAAATGCCTACTTTCTAAAAGTGAATACAATGAGATAATACAGCAGGAATGCACTTATTAAACTCAATAAAACATAATAAACAATTCTATCAAATTTCATTCAATAAAGTGTGCACCTAGTGAGGGAATGGAAAGTGAAAAAAGCCCGGATAAGATTTCCAAGATTCCCAGGTGCACTACTACAAGTCACTAAAAGTGTACAAAATGTTCAAACAAGAACGTTAAACTTATTTGCCAAATGGACACAATTCTTCTTCCAATGAATCCACAAAGAGTCCATGAAACCACGCTTCCAATCAGCAACAAGACTTGAAAAAGAGTTCAGTTACTCTAATTGCCATCAATTGAAAACGATGTGGAAAACTCAAATCGCTTCATGCCAGCAGAGTGATTAACGAAATCAAAATTCCCAATGCATTTCGGGCTTTTCCTAGCCCTTTGTCAGGGGAACCTGAAACATTAATATAATCAAACTGTAAGATTAAAATTAACCTTATGGACAAAACATAAGATAGTGGCTTAGAGCGAGGACAGGGCAATAGTGCATGAGAGTATGCAAGATTGTAATAGGCAGTATCCATATCACGAAAACCAAAATTTAAATGATAGAATAAACACCAAATAGTGTCAAAAGCCTGATTCGCTGAAGCGTATAAAAAGGTGCTCCCAAAATTTGATGCCAACGAGTTGAAAACCACCACCAAGTGATTGAATGTGAAACAAGCCATGCGTACCTTTTCCGAACACGCCCGGCTTCTGACAGAGTCGGCGGCTCAAATCTATAAACCAAACCTACTGTCAGTCAAAAGACGCTAGACCCATTAATATCGTCAAAACTGAAATGAAGGGTAAAAAGCTTACCAAATGCTTATTCGCATTAATCCAACACCCGAAGGTCCAGACAGCACAGATGCAAGACGCCATAACCGATTGAATCGAGTCGGTGGGTGTTTAAACGTAAAACAGTGACGTGCTCAAAGAAACCGCACGACATCCAGAGAGGTGTTTGTCTCCACGTACTCTACCCATTCCTCCATGATCAAAAAAATAATTTTGCATCGCTGGGATCTTCTTCAATCAGAGTCTGACTTCAAGGGCGTGTTTTCCAATCCACCATTATTTGCCTACAAACGATCGAGCAATCTAAAAGAGATTTTGAATCGACCTTCCTTGCCTGAATCCGGCTCTTACAAAGGGATGACTAAATGTTTAAATTGCTCCCACTGTAATAATGTGATCACCGGCAAAAGCATTACCCATCCTCATTCTGGTAAAAACATCACACTCAATTTCACTGCTAATTGTAACAGTCATCACGTCATTTACGTGATTAAATGCCCATGTGGCATGCATTATGTTGGTAAAACAGAGAGATCCTTAAGGACTCGTATCACAGAACACAAAAGCAGAATTAGGACTAAAACTTTGAGCTCTCCATTATCCTAACATTGGTTGTCCCATCACCACACGATTGCACAGTTAAGATTTAGTGTGTTAGAGATGGTTAATGTTTCACCTGACAAAGACATGTCTAGATTATTATCTCAACGTGAGACTCACTGGATTTGGTTTATGGACACCCTTTCTCCGAAAGGGCTCAATGATAAATTTGAATTGGCCTGTTTTTTGTGATGATAACATGTGGCTTTTGATTTCACACTGTTCATGACTATACTGGTCTGTGCTTTCATGTTGTAAAATATCACGAGTATCCATGTTTTGAATTTTATGCTCTCCGTTTGTTATGTTTTGTTTTAGATAGATTACTTATTGTATTAGTTGAGGAATGGTTTTCCCCACTTCACACGTTATTACTAGGAAGTTTTGGCACTTCATTTTTCATTTTTCGTATCATTTTACTGAGCTGTATCAGCCTTCTACTAATCCCTGCATGTCATTTTTACATTGAGTTATTTTCACATGGAATTATTTTCATCATTTTGATTTATGGTGTCACAAGGGTGTTTCATTATTATTATATTTATCGCATCGGTTTCCACCATCTCTGTTTTCTTCTTGACTTTTGTCAGTTTCGTTTACACCGCGTTTGTATCTCTCTAGTCTCATCTCTAGGTCTATGCGCTTCTGGTCGCTTGAGCTCGTCGCTGTTTTACGTTTAAACACCCACTGACTCGATTCAATCGGTTATGGCGTCTTGCGTCTGTGCTGTCTGGACCTTCTGGTGTTGGATGAATGCGAATAAGCATTTGGTAAGCTTTTTACCCTTCATGTCAGTTTTGACGATATTAATGGGTCTAGCTTCTTTTGACTGACAGTAGGTTTGGTTTATAGATTTGAGCCGCCGACTCTGTCAGAAGCCGGGCGTGTTCGGAAAAGGTACCCATGGCTTGTTTCACATTCAATCACTTGGTGGTGGTTTTCAACTCGTTGGCATCAAATTTTGGGAGCACTTGACGGCATCATCACTTTTTTATACGCTTCAGCGAATCAGGCTTTTGACACTATTTGGTGTTTATTCTATCATTTAAATTTTGGTTTTCGTGATATGGATACTGCCTATTACAATCTTGCATACTCTCATGCACTATTGCCCTGTCCTCGCTCTAAGCCACTATCTTATGTTTTGTCCATAAGGTTAATTTTGATCTTACAGTTTGATTATATTAATGTTTCAGGTGCCCCTGACGAAGGGCTAGGAAAAGCCCGAAATGCATTGGGAATTTTGATTTCGTTAATCACTCTGCTGACATGAAGCGATTTGAGTTTTCCATATCGTTTTCAATTGATGGCAATTAAAGTAACTGAACTCTTTTTCAAGTCTTGTTGCTGATTGGAAGCGTGGTTTCATGGACTCTTTGCGGATTCATTGGAAGAAGAATTGTGTCCATTTGGCAAATACGTTTAACGTTCTTGTTTGAACATTTTGTACACTTTTAGTGACTTGTAGTAGTGCACCTGGGAATCTTGAATATCTTATCCGGGCTTTTTTACTTTCTAAAAGTGGCATTTTCAAACACAGAATTTAAAAACCATCTTTACTAAAAGATTTGTTATTAAATTCTGAGTTCAGAGAGCCTAAACTTTATTTCTCTATCTTGTCCCAATGGGAAGTTATACTTGTAAGATGTTACAAAGTATTTCCCATTCTATCCTATAGAGGAGATGCCTTTCAATAGTGAAAAACGAAATTGGCAGTATTTCACTATCAGGACATGTCACATACACCAGTACATGTCCTACCTTTCACATACACTGCACCCTGCCCAGGGGGTACCTTGGGCCTACCATAGGGGTGCCTTACAACTAAGGAAAGGGAAGGTTAGGGCTTGGCAAGTGGGTGCACTTGCCAAGTTGACATGGCAGTTAACAAACTGCGTGAAGACCCTGCAGTGGCAGGTCTGAGATACCTTTTCAAGGCTACTTATGTGGGTGGCACAATCAGTGCTGCAGGCCCACTAGTAGCATTTAATTTACAGGCCCTGGCACACTCAGTGCACTTTACTAGGGACTTACTAATAAATCAAATATGCCAATCAGGGAGAATCAATTATAATCACAATTTACACAGGGAGTACTTGCACTTTGACACTGATCAGCAGTGGCAAAGTGACCAAAGCATCTACGCCAGCAAAAACTAAATCCAGCACAGCATCAAAAATACAGGAGATAGAGGCAAAAAGTCAGGGGAAACCACACCAAAGATGCCAAGTCTAACACAGTTGCAATTTTATCCCTCTAAAATTTAGTGATTCGTCTTTTGTCATTTATACGAACAACATTTTATGGTAAAGGTTTATATTTGTATGATGTAAAATGCTATCTTATCTTGTGATTATTTTGAAATTTTTAAGTGGGCCCCATTTTGAGTACCAAACCTTAATAAAGAATTGAATTGAATTAGGGCCTCGGGCCATTTTTCAAGGCTCCAAGGTCCCTTGACTTTCTCTTAAGGCCTTCTTTGCTCTAGGGAGAGCAAGCATTGGTACATGAGTCAGTTTCAGTTTCAAAAACTTTATTCAGTATGTATAAAACAACCATAAAAGTATTCCGGAGAAGATAAAAAACAATTCAAATTACACATAAACAGTATGAAAGATTTTGAGAGATAAAATAAGACAACACCCAGTATACAACATGATACCATAATTAATCATGCCTAAGGCGGTTAAAAAATGTTTTAAAAGATAAAATGTCCATCTAGATTACGCACAGTCATCACTATGTCGGTACAACAATAGTTTTGTGGATATTGATTGAATTTATAATAAAAGGTATTACATTAAAACAGATCTTAACATCATTTAGCTCAGACATATATTTTAAGGCAGCAGTATGCGATCTATTACCTTGTGCAAGCAAAAGTGGTTTTAGGTAATAACATCTAAAACTTGAGTTAAAACCACAAAACAGTATAAAGTGCATAGTGCTTTGCTTGCTCTGACCATCACATGGGCAACGGGTCAAATCTGAAGGGCAAGTTTTCATATTAGGGAAGGCAACTAGGTGGTGAACAATTCCCAATCTGAATCTGACTAATACAAAACAGTGCATTAGATTAGAAGTGTAAATTAAATAATCTTGACAGCCCTCCATTAAAGTAAGTGATAGATAAAATTTGACAGTTCATTTCCTTCTCTCACAATCCAACCGGGCTTCCCTTTTGTGAGTCAGAAAGGTTTCTCTGATAGACAGTTTGGTAAGTGAAGTTACTGGTAAAGGGTTAGTCCAAACAGGAATCTTAAATCATTTGCAGTACAAAGAATTAATATAACTTAGCCAGGGAATCGCCAATACATTATCCAGGGACAGACAATCTGAAATAATTAACTTAGTAAAACTAGTATCGTCTTTGGACCACATGGAATGCCAGAGCAACAAGGTGCGGAGTGTGACTATATCTGAAAGGTACTTTAACCCTACTTCTCTGTGGATAATCTCGGAAGAGGCTGAGGTAGCCAGACTGAATAAGCGTTTGAGGAAACTGTTTTCCTCAATCTGAAGCGCCTTACTGTTATAGTAAACCCACACACCAGCCCCATATGTTGCAATAGATAAGACCCTGCCCCTATAGATTGCTATCATCTCCTTAATTGGCCTGGAGCCCAACCTGGCTGAAAATCTAAAAGTTCCATGAGTACATCTGTTCATCTTGCCCTAACATTAGTGACTTCACGGGACCATGAGCCGTTGCCTGAAAAAGTGACACCAAGATAGCAAAAGGTATCAACAGTAACCACCGTAGTAATATCCATAAAGAATGTTCTACATTGCTTATCCCTTGACCCCCACAAATCATTGTGTAGGTGGTACATGAGTCCTTCTCTCCACCTCTGCCCAGGTAGAAACTTCAAGGACAACGCCCAGCAGACACTCCACTGGGATAGCAGGGGACACAGATACATTCTCAGGGCCAGTAACCACTCCCCACTCAAAGTATAAGATGGCTATGGAATGAGACTTTGCAACATTGCCAGAGTTAACTATCTGGTGCAACTCATCAGGTATGATCTGCCCTGCAGAAGCAAGTCTGGCCATGAACATGGTGATACTGGCACCTGTATCCCTGAGGGCCTAGACTTCAACCCCATTGATTCTTGCCACTGCCCGTATTTCACCATACTGGCAGGTCAGTGGGCCAAAGGTTCAACTTCCTCCCCTCCCATGGATATTAAAGTGGTCCCAGTGTATTCCCAGGTATAACTTTTACCCCCATCCCTACACTTGCAATGCCTTTGGGATGGTCACCAGTGGGTGACTTCTTGGTGCACACAGTATCACTCCTTTTGTGCCCTGGCTGTAACTTTACAGTCATAGCACACCCCAGCCTTTGCAGGATCAAAATTATTTCCTAGGTACCCCCTCCCCTTTGAATGGGATGTGGCTCTGGGCTTCCCCTTTGAGCATTTTTGGGGGACTCTATGGGAGTATCTGACTTTTTAGGTTTGACCCCATTTTTCTCCTGAAGTGGGGCCTGTCCTCCTTTCTTGTGATCACCACCTTGGGACTTCTTGGGCACCCTATTGCATATCCATTCATCTGCTAGACAGCTTAGAATGTACCAGATGCTGGTGTAACTTTTCTGAGTTACAATTTGTAGGTATGTGTTTTTTTACCACTAAATTACCCTCATAGGTATGTACCTGGTTAATGTTGATCCAGCCTTCCAGTGACTTCACAGAAGGACCTTCAAGGTCTACCCATGTCTGAGTTGACCCCTTGTGAGTATTTCTGAACTTTTGTCTATATTTGTCAGGTGTTAGACCAAACAGCTCAATGAGTGCCTCCTTCATGTGTGTATATGACTCTGCTAAATCATTGTCTAGTGTCAGCAGCCTTTCAAACCTCACTGTTGGAATCATCTCCCACAACAGGGATCCCCAATAGTGGGCACCCAACCTTCTCATCCTGCATGCCCTTTCATGAGATAGTAGCCATTCATTTGTCTACATCATCTCCCTCAATATACTTTGGCACAATGCCCTTTGCCAACCTTGGGTCATAGGCGTCCCCTGCATTTACCTCTGTATCTTAGTTGTTGCAAACTATTTTGTTGGGACTTCAGTCCCAGCTTGACCCGTCTCTCCTCCGGGGCCAGTTTTCTTTCTTCTAGGGCCAACTTACTCTCTTGGATCTCTAGGAGGCTGAGCTGGACCTCTAGTTCCACGGGTCCCCTCACTGAAATGGATCTCTTTTTACTCCCAGATGTGGAGGCATGCCTTGAACAAATTGTGGGACAACATTCTCATTGTCCCCTTGACTTCCTCATCAAAGAGATCTCAAAGAGATCTGTGCCATCATCCTCATCCCCACTGTCAGGGGTGCTCTCTTCTGCACATTGGGCTTAAGCTCTCCTGGCTTTCTCCCAAGCTCTGAACACCTTCTCCAGGTCCTCTTTCTTGTCAGTGAAGCCCCGAGTTATTTTCCTGTCCCTGCACAGGACCCTCAAATCATTGGTTTACAGTCTGGGCAGGATGGTCAAGTTTTTCTATGTTTTCCATTATTTGAAGACTCAGCAAAAACGTTTATCAAACTTTTTGTAACTTTTGTCGACTCCGTGACCTTTTACTGCAAGTCGGTAAACTCATGGAATATTGCCTTGGATATACGGAACTTAGCAACAAACTTTTCCAACTTTTTCTCAGTGTCGTCTTTGCGGATTTTCGGTGGTTACTAACTTGTTAATTGTCTGGTACAGCTAAACACAAGTTCTGGATCCCACTGCTAGGCACCAATGTGAGTATTGTGGTATATTACTAGGTATAGTTGTGCAACCATAATGTGTAATACACACAGAAAACTGTCTTGAGTCCAGTCAGGCTTGTATGTAAAACCTCTAACTAACCCTATGTAGCTGTGGCTTTGAGCAGCAAGGCTTAAACAAAGGGACTAGTGCAAAGCATTTAGAAGCACCAAACAAATATGAAAGTTGCTCAACACCAAAACATTGGTTATATTTGTATGTATTTTTAGACACCAAGATGAGCAAAATCCACAGGAGAATTCCGGAGATATAGATTTTTAAGTAAAAAGTATTTCTCAGCTTTTTAGTCCAAAGGGCAAACAAACATTGGCAAGCATAAAATTTAGAACCTTTTGAAAAGTTTAAAAGAGTTGTGTTCCGCTACTTCTGCTTGAGTGGGGCAACCAAATACAGCAGGGAAAAGATCATGAGGGCCAATAAGGAGTATTTGGACAGTTACCTGGTCACCAAAGCAGTCTAAAGTCCAGTTCCACATTTTACATCAAGACCATCATAGACTTCAATGAACTCGTCCTGCTGTTAGGGATGCAGGAAGCTGAAAAGTGCTCTGGGTGCTGTGCGGTCAATTGGGGTTTCCTTGCTGTAATTACTCGATCCACGGTAAGGTGGGTGGACATTGGCCACATGGGTCGGTGTCCCTTGAAGTCCTCCTTGAGCCAGTAAAAGTCCAGCTGCTGGACCAGCTGTATTCTTTGGTGAAGGCTGGTGTTTCACTTTGGCGATCAATCAGGACTCGGGTGACACTCTTTGGTCGCGCAGACTCGGGTGCAACTTTTGGCCATCGCAGATCAGTTCCTTAGGTCACCCAGTGGGGGTCAGCCGCAACTCGAAGGAAGTGTCTACTGACTTGCCAGAATGGGCTTCTTCATCTTTGATGTCGCTGGTGGTGGTTCCAGTGGGTCAGCCGACTGACCCTTGGAGTCAGTTCTTTGGTCTGGAGCTTGGGAGTGACTTTCCCACGATCCAGGACCCATAGTCACAATCCTTTCTATGCTAGCCCAAGGTGCAGCAGGTGCAGTCCAGCAGTCAGTGCAGTTTCTCTTGCCAGGTCCAGGGGTCAGCAGGTCAGTTCTTCTTCGGTTCTTTCTCCATTTCCCTTATGATCTGAGGTTTAGGGTGCCAGGGGTGTCATATCTATGCCCAGAAAGTGCCCTGGGGGGATGATTGATGTGGTCACCAGCCAATGGGCTACCAGGATCCCTCCTGCCCTGTGATGACTTCCGGCTATGAGTAGTGTTTAGCAATGCCAAAGTGCACTATTCTGCCCACTCTCAAGATGTCTGAACCCTTCCTTGGATGGTAGGAGCTTGGTAGCCCACTCTAGAGGTATGGCTACCTGTGGGCTACACACTCATTGGAAAACTGGTATGGGCTTTCCCCCTCTCTGTTCCTGCCACCAGCCTGTCTACTTGAACAAAGGGCAACCCTTCAAGAGTTTTATCACCATTTGCCCACCAAAGGCAGCTTTGCCTTTGAAGCTCACCTTTTGATCCAACAACCTGAGTGGTTTCCTGCAAGAAGGAGGTAACACCACCCCTGTAGCAGGATTCTGTGGTTCTTGAGCCTGGAAATCATTCACACTACTCTCCGGGAGGTCAGAAGGGTGTCTAGTGGCCAGCAACTGTTCAAGGCCACGGGACAAACTGGGCAGCAGAGTGGCAACTCTCTAAAAGTTGTCTTTCCTTAAAAGTGACTCATAATACAACTTTGGCATCAAGTCGGTTTTAATTCCATGATTAATTTGATACCTTGAAGTACCTATTTTAGCAATCCCACTCAGAAGTTAGCCAGGCTGTGAGGTCAGCGGGTAACTCTGTGTTAGCCAATGGGGCTACTAACGTTTCCACAGCAAAAACAACAATATGGAAGTTTTGCTGTTAGGGCATTTTAAACGTATATGTCCTACTTAATAATATACAGCTCCTTGCCTTTCCTAGGCCTTCTTCGGGGGAAACTTTCAGATATTGTTAAGGGAAGTGGAAGCTTTGGCATTGGTTTAAATGACAAAGTCGAACTAGCAGCTTAAAACTGCTCTTCCAGGCAGCAGTGGCAGGTTGGGAGCCATTTTGTACTTTGTAACACACAGGATGGCACTACCAGAGCTGCAGCCCTGGGGGGACACTCTGACTCACTTACCATGGGGACCCTAGGTAGTTGTTATAGTCTCAGCCAGCGGCTCTAGGGATGCTCCCACTGGTCATCTTTGTAAGACTTTGCAGACAATGCCCCCTAAACTCTGTGGCAAGATACATGGACCACTGGCTTTGGCCAAACATTGCTGGCACTGTTCTTTTTCTTTGCTTTAATGCTTTCAAATGTTTTCCTGTACAATATGTGCTTTTGGTGCTGCTTTCTTGTATACTGTATGCTTTGATTTCATTTATGTAGCAGCATTATTATATTTTAAAGCTGCCTTTGCTTTATGTCTGCTTGTGTTTCCAGTTCCCTGTTAAGGATGCCCCCAGGCTTATGACCCTGTGGCCCACCTGAGGCAAACACAGAACACAGCAAACAGGATGGGTGTCCACCTTCTACACTGGGGACTACATCTCCCAGCACAACGAGCGCAGCAGCCGTGTTGGGAGGGGCTTGCGTGTAAAACTAGCCCCATCACTTGACAGAGCGCTTGCAATTCCTTCGTCTTGGCAGGGGATGCAGTCACAGTCGTGTTTCGGCTCCTGCATCTGTTTGGGCTTGACCGGGTCCTGACAATTAGAACTCTCAGCAAGCCACATTCAGCATGTCACATTCAGGTGAAAATGCAGCGTTGCAGTGAACTGACACACAATACAGACAGGGTTTGAGGTTGGCCCAATCTTGGGGGTAAGAGCGCATTGCGCTGTTTCACATGACTGGAGCGTAATGTTTGGACACTTTCAGGTGTTTGGACATATTTGATTGGATATATGTTGGGAGGCAGGTCCTGCCGAACCCCAGTAAAACATTCATGAATCCTGTTAAAATCCTGCACATGGGAACTCTGTAGTGACTGAATAGTCTACTGCATATCAGAGAGCAGAATGATCTCAGCATAACAACTCCCTATTTTACAGAAGAATCCACAAGGTCAGCTCAAGACATCAAAAGATCAAGACCTGGTAGGTAAACACAGGAGTCTTTCTAGTGCCCTATGTGTATAGAGAATGTGCAGCGAATGTTTAATGCATGCTATGCTCATCATTGTTATATTATTACATTGCAGAGATCACATCACCTTCCTTGGTGTAAGAGGTGTGGCGCAGCGGCCAGGGTGCCTGACTCTGTGCCACGGGGTTCACGGTTCGATCCCAGGTGCTGGCAGCAGGTTAGCCCAGCACCATGTGACTCTGGGCAATAGCTCGCTTAATCTTCCAGAGGGCCCCCAGCGCCGGGACACCTCTCCGGAGGTAGCTGTGCGCTTTACAATGCTGGTATTTATTTATTTATTCTTACACTCATCTAGGAGGCAGGGTTCAGGTAAATATTGGAGGAATTAGGATATCGGTGGAGTAAAGGGATAACTCAGTGAAGGATTTGTTTTTCAGATCGCCCTCCCCGCAGTTCCTTCCCCAACACCCTTTCCCTCACTTTGCCATTCCAACAGTCTGCACCATAATGGCATTCAGACTTGGTGGTGCCTGGAGGTGAAACATTCTGGCGACGCACAAGTCCAGAGAAATCACGCTACAACATTACCATATGCTACGAACTTATAAGTAAATCAGTTTATGCCAATTGAGGGGAGCCATGTCAACATACATTTTGTAAAGTGTTAGAACACTGGCACTTAGGTCTGGAGAGCAGGCTTAGTGCACTCTCAATGTCGAATACCCAGAAGCATCAGTCCAGAACTTGGGTGGTGATCATGCAAAAAGAGGCATATCCTTACATGGTTCAACTAGCCAGAGGTGGTGACTTACAATTATTAATAAATAAAGTGGAATGCACATGGATCCTTAAATGTAACGGTATTGGGAATGGTTTGAATGCAGTGGAAGAAAGCAACACTATTGTTTTCTCTTAATCCTGCTTACACTCAGATTAGCTAGAGTTTTTCTTTAGAAAATAACAATGTAAAATTGATCCAGTGCCACTCTGCATGTATTGGACATTTCAAAATCTCATTGTTACTATTTTTAGTGTGCAAGGCATATATGTTTATCATCTATACTGTATTTGCATTCTGTGTTATGCCTATGTTTCTTGGTTAAGCAATTTGTACAGCAAATTTGTGGTAGATATGAACTGATAAATATATTATCTTGGCTCTTTAGATACCTCACTGGCCAGAAACTCCAAAGACTTTCTCTTCCTGAGTGACCTCAACTTTCACTTGGAAGACCACAATGACAAGAACACAAACAACCTACTCGAAAGCATGGAAATCCCTGTCCTCACCCAACTGGTCACGGACCCCACACACATCGCCGGACACACCCTGGACCCCATATTTTCAGCCAGCAACAGAATAAGATACAGCCACGCCACTGAGATCACTTGGTCTGACCACTCCATCATCAATTTCCCTATAACGACCTCCCACACTCCAACTTCCGCCCGCTGAACACCCCTTACAGAAGCTGGAGCAAAGTAACAGAAGACCTCTGGACTAGCTCCCTAAACGCATCACTCCCCGGCGCCACCACTGACCTTGAGGGGGCAGTCAAAAACTTCGACACTTGAATCAACACATACGCTGACAAAGTTGCACCCCTTTAACCACCCAGCAGATACTCAAAACACCACAACTATTTCACACCCGAGCTCAAATCCCTCAAGCGCACCTGCAAGCAACTTGAGAGGATGCAGCACACCAAGAAAATCACCAATGACCACTCCAACTTCAAACGATCCCTCAATGAGTACCACCAACAACTCAAAAGAAAGAAAAAAGGCCCTGGCCTCCCGCCTTGGCGCCAACACCAACAACAGTAAAGAACTAATCTGCATTATCAGAGGCTCGGCCAACCCAACAGCCACTGCGAACAACGATTACCCCTCCCAAGAGCACTCCAACACCTTCGCTGACTTTTTCTGCAACAAAATCGCCCCCATCTATGAAAACTTTGATCCCCAACCCCCTGCAACCAAGCTAAATAGGCTCCTCAACAACACCGGCACCCACATTCCCATATTAAACGCATGGGAACCTCTCTCTACAAGCACCACTGCCGCCATCATGGGCTCAATCCACTTGGGAGCCCCCAACGGCTCCTGCCCCCACCACATATTCAACCTAGGGAAGGGCTCCATCAGCAAACAACTCACCACCATCATCAACACATCCATTTCCTTGTCCTCCCTCCCTGAAGGATGGAAACAAGTGGAAGTCAAATTGCTTCTCTAAAAACTCTCCGCTGACCCCAAAGACCTCAAAAACTCCCACCCCATCTCCCACCTACCCTTCCTTGCCAAAGTAAAGGAGAAAGTAATAAACCTCCAACTCACCTCCCACCTGGAAGACAACAACCTACTGGACCCTTCCCAATCTGGATTCCGCTCAAACCACAGCACCAAAACCTCACTTATAGCAGCCACGGATGACATCAGGACTCTCCTAGACAGAGGATAGACTGCTGCCTTAAATCTCCTTGATCTCTCCGCAGCATTCGATACCGTGTCCCACTACACCCTCCTACACGATCTCCACCAAATGGGAATCCAAGGGAAAGCCCTTCAATGGATTGCATCCTTCCTATATGGAAGAACCCAAAGTGTCTGCCTACCTCCATTCAACACTTGCATGGCCCCTCTGGCCATCCTGGTCACAGCTCATGGCATGAACATAATCTCTTATGCAGATGACACTCAGCTCATCCTCTCATTCGCCTCAGACTCATCCTACACCAAGTCCAACTTCCATCGGTGCATGACCAGGATCGCCAGTTAGATGAAAAACAGATGCTTTAAACTCAACACAGACGAAACCCAAGTAGTCATCTTCGGTGACAGCAACTCCCTGTGGGACGACTCCTGGTGGCCATAGGAGCTCGGCCTCACACCCACACCCACAGAGCAAGCAAGAGACCTTGGAATCATACTCAACAGGAGGCTCACGATGAGGAAACAGATAAACGACGTCTCGTCCTCCTGTTTCCTTGACCTGCGCATGCTCAGGAAACTTTTCAAATGGCTCCCCACCAACATCATACACATCATCACCAAGGCCCTAATCACCAGTCACCTGGACTATGGCAACTCCCTCTACATGGGTATCACAGAACAACTACTAAACAGACTCCAGACCATCCAAAACGCAGCAGCCAGGTGTAGGAGAGTAGGATCTGCTTCTTATGGTTACCCCCACTTTTTGCTGATGTTTCACTGTTTTTCGACTTTAGTCTGGCTGGGGCCCTGCTATCCAGGACCCCAGCCTAGCTGCTTCCTCTCTAAAATGGATTCCTAGTCCCTTAGGTACACTTCAGATTGGATTCTGGGGTGCCCTTATCAGTCCCTATAAGTCCCAGGGCATAGGTACCCCAGAGGCCTACCAGGGGCTGAAGCATGTATTATGCCACCCCTGGGCAGCCTTCCAAAATGACACCACAGACTTGCTACAGTAGCCTGAGTGAGGTGGTGCATGCACCCCTTACCAAGATATAGGTTCACTATATCTCACCCTATCACTGCACATATAAACCTATCAGTCACCCCTATGGCAGGCCTTATCAATCCTGAAGGCAGGGTGCTTGGTTTTGTGTGAGAGGGTGCCCATGCATGAGCAGAGCCCCCCTGCAGCCTTCGGAATCTCTCCTCCGGGGTTGTCTGTGATGCAGCCTGACCATATACTCTTAAGTGCATTATAACCAAACGGTAAATGCTAACTTTGGGATGGCTGCACGGAAACATGTCGTGTTTGGTGTCAAACACCTTGGAATCATACCCCCACACCAGTAACTGGTGTGGGTATGATCACACCCTTCTAGAGGGAGAGACATGACAGCACCGGTATACCCGGTACCAGCTAACAGAGCCCTGGCATCACAAAATGGATGCTGCAGCCACAGACACGAGTCTGGCCTCCTGCTGCCGACCGAAACTCCGGCAGGGGAGGCCTGGACAATAGGTTTCCTGTCACAGGGAGGTGTTACCACCTCCCAGACAGGCTTTAGTGTATTGGGGCTGGGTGGGTGCACTCTCAGAGTGCTTTGAAGTCCTGCACTGGGGGCACATTTGGTGTCCCTGTGCATAGCCCAGTTAAAACTGGTTGCAGGGGCTACCAGCCCCTGCTCTGGCGTGAAACTGGACAAAGGAAATGGGATTAGCCACCCATCTTTCCTGACCCTCCCATAGGTGGGTCCCCAGAGTATGTCCAACCCCTTCCTTGGGTATAAGATAGGAACCCCTGGCAACAGGACTTTCAGATATCCCTGGACAAAACTCTGAAACTGAATCCTGGACCTTCGACGATCGGTTAAACGCCAGATGACTGAAGAATCTCCCTTGGAGTAAAGGAGTTACTCCCCTGCTTAGCAGGCACCAAAGACGCATCTGTCCGGTCTGCATCTCCGAAGCTCCCGCCGGACGCCGATGACTTTGCAACCCAGGAGGTGGGTTTCCAGACTTCGCAGAGGCTGACACGAGTCCCCAGCAAAGCTGAGACCCGTAGCCCTCGTGGGTACTGTGGAACCGGAACCCCTGAACACCGTGTACATTTGCAAGTGCATAAGCTTCTGGTCAATCCTAGAGGCTGTGCTTTGGGTTACTTGTAGCCCCAACCCTGAGCAGTGAATCCACTGAAGATTGCTGGCCTGGCCACTCCCAGTGACCCGTGGGCTGCCATTTTGTGATTCCGCTCGAGGTCCCTTCACGATCCCTTGTCCATCGACTTGTGGGTCCCTCAGAAGGACAACTCTACTTTCAACGGGCCTCCCTGGTTGCTCCAGGCCTGCCCTGACTCTCCCTTGCTTAGGGATTCCCTCGGACCTCGCTGGTCCGCACCGAAGCCTTCGTTCTCTACCTGCGTGGGTTGCTGTTGCCAAGGCTTGTTGTGTCCAATCCGGACACCGACAGCACAGCAAGCGACATCCTTTGTGGGACATTTCGAATCCAGCTCCTGGTTGTCGTCGACGCCTCCTGGTCCTTGTGGCTGCAGAGACAATCTTCACCTCTTCGAACTTGAAGCACCCGACATCGGTGGGCATTCGACTATCGTGCCCCTGGTCACTGGCTAGTGACCCAGACTCTGTCCCCTCTGCTTTCAGGTTCTTCCCATCCTCGATCCGGGCTTGGATCTCTTCGGACACTTCGCATCTTCCCGGCAGCAGCACTTTCCAGCAAGCGGCCATTGAAAACGACGGCGCGGCCCGACACCATTTGACACCTATGCACCCGGCTTCCCTGGGTGAGGTAACACGAGTACTCCGGTGCTCCCGTGGGTGTTGGCCATAGAACCCTCTAAGTCCAAAAGGGTTTGTTCCTAGTCCACTCCGAAGTGTCCCTAAACTTTAAAACTCTAACCGCGACTTTCCCCATAGACTCTAACGGAGCTCGCGGCTGTGTTCACACACTGCACACGTCCCCCGTGGGTCCCCTGTGTCACTACCTTGGGTGGTATCTTGGGGTCCTAGCGATTCTACAGGCTCTAGGACTTGTGTCTAGTCAAGTCGTGGTTCTTATACCACTTTCTTAATATATGGTTTGGTACGCCCCTAGGGCTAATCGTATATTGTGCTAATTTACTGTGATATTTGAAGTGTAACATATGTGCTTTGACCTCTAGCCTCATAAAGAGACTAGTAGGGTGAGTTTAGAAATAAATACATATATTTTATATATATACCTGGTGTGGTCTCCTTTCATTTAGCCATTCACAAGATTATAGACTGGTAAAACAAACAGCTTTACACTCCTTCAAGACTTAGCCTGAAGGCTGCTCTCCATAGCTACCACTAGGATAGCTTTCAATAAAGGTTGTCTTTAAACCTATCATCAATAAAGGTCGTTTGGACTGGTGCAAGGTGCCCACTATAACTAGTGGACAGCATATACCAGGCCAACTTCTCACACCAGGCTCATCCTCAACATCCCAAGGAGAACCAAAATCACCCCCCACCTCAAGGCAATTTACTGGCTCCCCATCAACAAAAGGTGCCAGTTCGAACTACTTACCAATGCCTACAAAGCCCTGCACAACAAGGGTCCAACGTACCTCAACCACAGGGTTAACTTTCACCAACCCCCTCAAAAACTTTGCTCCTCATCCCTAGTTCTTGCCCACACCCCCCACATTCACAGAAGCACGAGTGACTGCAGTGCCTTCTCCTATTCAGGAGCCAAATCCTGGAACAGCCTCCTCCTCCTCGTCCTCAGCACTGCCCCCGCCCTGCAGGAGCTCAGGAGAAGCCTAAAAACATGGCTGTTCAACCAGACCATTCCAGCATCAGAATCCCCCCTCCCCCAAGCACCTAGATACCCTCACATACAGTTATACATATCATTTTGACAAAACACAATGTTTTATCATCTTCCTTTTGATTAAGTGGTATCCCTTTCCTTCTTATGTCTGCAGACTCCTGTTTATGCTCAATACACTCGTGTCCTGAGGATGACACTTTAAACTACCATGGCCGAAATGGCATTGACACTTTGGACAATTGGACTTTTCAAAATAAATCTCCCAACTTTGTTTGGGCATTTATGACTTACTCTGTGCAAAGATTGCTAGACAATTATTTATATAGTCCATTTCCTTTCTAGAATTATACTCACTTTTCTGTCTTTTGTGATTCTTTACACTTTGTGATCCCCTGAGCACTGAGCAGTTTAATAATTATTTAAATGATATAAACAGATGTTTGTTACATGACTACTGTCATTGTTTTTACTGTTTTGTTTACTGCCTACAAATGGTGCTAATCATTAAATTAGGTACAATCAGTGATTGCTTTATTGATCATCTTTTAACAATACTGCAATGGACCATTGTAGTCTATTTTCCTGATTGTCCCTGGTTCCAGGTTATGTTATGTTATGTTTTGTTATGTTATGTTATGTTTTGTTATGTTATATTATGTTATGCTATGTTATGTTATGCTATGTTGTGCTATGCAATGTTATGTTATGTTATGTTATATTATGTTATGTTGTCAGTATTTTTATAGCACGCTAATCACCCAAGAGGGTATCCAGGCGCTTGTAACCGGCGTATGAGGGCACCACCGCAGGGATTACTTGAAGAGGCAGGTCCTCAGCTTTCTGTGGAAGTCAAGAAGGCAGGGGGAGGCTCTGATGTGTTGTGGGAAGTTGTTCCAGTTGTAGGAGCCAGGTATGAAAACGCACAACCACCTGCTCTGCTTTTGAGTATGCGTGGGGTGTGTGCCAGTGAGAGTCCAGCAGAGCGGAGGTGTCTGGAGGGCTGGCGGAAATGAATGCAGCTGTTCAGGTAGGCAGGGCCTATGTTGTAGAGTGCTTCGTAGGTGTGGGTGAGAGTTTAAAAAGTGTGCTTGCCTGTGGATTGGGAGGCAGTGGATTTTCCAAAGGTGTGGTGTGAGGTGGACTCACCGTGGGAGGTTAAGGACTAATCTGGCTGCTGCATTCTGGATGGCCTGAAGTCTTCTTCTGAGCTGGTTGGTTATCCCTACGTACAGAGTGTTCCCATAGTCCAGCCTGCTAGGGCTTGGGTGATTGTTTTCCTGGTGTCATGATCCACTGAGCAATTTTATGATGAATTATATGGAACAAAAAATCTTCATTATATGGCTATTGTCATTGTTTTTACTATTTTGATTAGTCGACAAAAGACGCTAATCATTAATTAGATACATTTAGTATATGCTTCATTAACCATCTTTTAACAATATTGTGTGGAGCCACTGTTGTCTATTTTCTTGATTGTCCCTGGTTCCAGGTCATGTTATGTTATGTTATTAGTATTTTTATAGCACGCTAATCACCAGAGAGGGTATCCAAGTGGTTATTGCTGGCATGTGAGGCCCTGGAGGGCTTTTACTTGAAGAGCCAGGTCTTTAGCTTCTTGCGGAAGTCAAGAATAGGCCTGGGCGGAAAACTATGCTACGCTCGCGTAGTTTGCGTAGTTTGCGCAACTACGCGCTACGCGAATTGCACGTAGCATTTTTTGCTTGCTCGCGGTCCTCAACGTCAAGTTGGCGACCACGAGCGAGCAAAATGAAATCCCGGCGAAACTTTTTCCTCGTTCGCAATCAGCAACATCAAGTTGCCGATCGCGAGCGTGGAAAATAAACCTCCCGGCGAGATTCTCAACGCGGGGAGGTCAGGTTTCTCATTGCGAGTGGTCGCGTATGCTCGCGACCGCTCGCGATGAGAAACTACCAGTCCGCGTTGAGAAAACTGCCGCTCGAGTACAAATCTACTTGAGCAGCAGAAAACGACCGCTTGCACTGTGCAAGATGCCGCTTGCAATGACTGCACAGTGTGGACAAGCATCCCGCACTGTGCAATCATTGCGAACAGCATTTCCTACCGCACTACGCAGTTCACGTAGTGCTACACGTAGCTCGCGTAGTGCGAAGTGCACTTCGCGTAGCTCCGCGTAGCGCTACTACGCGAACTACGCCCAGGGTTAGTCAAGAAGACAAGAGGAGGCTCTGATGTGATGTGGGAGGTCGTTCTAGACTTTAGGAGCCATGTATGAGAAGGTGCAACCTACTGCTTTGCTTTAGTGTATGCATGTAGTGTGTATGAGTGAGAGTCCGGCAGACTCAAGGTGTTGGGGGGGTTGGTGAAAATGAATGCAGCTGTTCAGGTAGGCAGGGCCTATGTTGTGGAGTGCTTTGTAAGTGTTGGTGAGGAGTTTAAAGTGTGCACGCTTTATCGGGAACCAGTGGAGTTCTCTAAAGTGTGGTGTGATGTGGGTTCAGCGGTAGAGGTTGAGGACTAGTTTGGCTGCTACATTCTGGACAGTCTGAAGGCTTCTTGTGAGCTGGCTGTTTACACCTGCTTACAGGGTGTTCCCATGGTCCAGTCTGTTAGTGATGAGGGTTTGTGTGATTGTTTTCCTGGTGTTGTGCAGTAGACCTTGAACATTTTCTTCAGCATCCTTAGGGTGTTGACGCAGGATGAGGCAACTGCATTGACTTGGGTGGCCATGGCCAGTTTATTGTCTATAATAATTCTGAGGTTTATTGCTTGTGAGCTGGGTGTAGGGGTGGGTCCAAAGTCTGTAGGCCACCAGGTGTAGTCCTATAGTGAGGTGTCTTTCCAAAAGACCACCACTTTGGTCTTGTCAGAGTTCACTTTGTGGCAGTTGGACTTCTTCCAGGTGGCCACTTTGATCATGCATGCGGTGAATTTGTTCCTGGTGTTGGGTGTTTTTTCTGAAAGGGACTGTATTAGTTGCGTGTCATTGGCATTTGTCAATCAATCAATTAATCAGGTGGCTTAAATTGCGCGACTACTCATCCGTAAGGGTTTCAAGATGCGGGGCGCTGCTAGTTCATCGAAGGCGGATCACTGACAGAATATCGATGACAAGAATATCGACCTACAACAATATCGAGGTAAAAATATAGAATGCCAAAATATCGAATCCCTATCTACAAACAGGTAAGTACAAAAATATCGAATCCAAAATATAGTTGTAAAAAATATAGTTAGTCAAAATATCGAATTTTTTAAATATCTTAAAAGTAATGTAAAATTAATGAAATAATATATATAATTAACTAAAACATACTTAAAAATACTTAAATAACTTTAAAATTAATAAATAATTAATGTAAGTTAAAAAAAATAAACATACATTTTTATTTTTTAATACATATATATATTAACGTAATATTTATAAAAATATTCAATATTTTTAGCGTAGGATAGCGGGAGGGTAAAATTTACTATTCCCACTCCAGTGAGTGCAACAGTAGGGAAAGCATTGGATAGCGGGAGGGTAAACATTACTATTCCCACTCCAGTGAGTGCAACAGTAGGGAAAGCATTGGATAGCGGGAGGGTAAAAATTACTATTCCCACTCCAGTGAGTGCAACAGTAGGGAAAGCGTTGGATAGCGGGAGGGTAAAAATTACTATTCCCACTCCAGAGAGTGCAACAGTAGGGAAAACGTTGGATAGCGTAGGGGTAAAAATTACTATTCCCACTCCAGAGAGTGCAACAGTAGGGAAAACGTTGGATAGCGGGAGGGTAAAAATTACTATTCCCACTCCAGAGAGTGCAACAGTAGGGAAAGCGTTGGATAGCGGGAGGGTAAAATTACTATTCCCACTCCAGTGAGTGCAACAGTAGGGAAAGCGTTGGATAGCGGGAGGGTAAAAATTACTATACCCACTCCAGAGAGTGCAACAGTAGGGAAAGCGTTGGATAGCGTAGGGGTAAAATTACTATTCCCACTCCAGAGAGTGCAACAGTAGGGAAAGCGTTGGATAGCGTAGGGGTATAAATTACTATTCCCACTCCAGAGAGTGCAACAGTAGGGAAAGAGTTGGATAGCGTAGGGGTAAAAATTACTATTCCCACTCCAGTGAGTGCAACAGTAGGGAAAGCGTTGGATAGCGTAGGGGTAAAAATTACTATTCCCACTCCAAAGAGTGCAACAGTAGGGAAAATAATGATTTAATATTTTAATAAAAATAAAATAATTATCAATACCAATAAAAAATTAATTAAAATTACTTACCAATTACAAAATATGTAATAATTAATTCTAAATACCAATAAATATTATTTCTTAAAAATTAATTACCTATTAATAAAAATTAATTGCCAATTAATAAAAATTAATTACCAAATAAGAATTAATTAACAATAAATGAATAATTAATACCAATAAATAAAAATAAATAATTACTGAATTACAATTAAATTACTTCCCACCCTATTCCCCTATAAACCCACAACCCGCTCTGAATAATAAATTAATACAATTAATATAATTATCAATTAAAAAATTAATACAAATTAATTACCAATTAATAAAAATTAATTACCAATTAATAAAAATTAATTACCAAATAAGAATTAATTAACAATAAATTAATAATCAATACCAATAAATAAAAATAAATATTAATGAATTACAATTAAATTACTTCCCACCCTATTCCCCTATAAACCCACAACCCGCTCTGAATAATAAATTAATACAATTAATATAATTATCAATTAAATAATTACTAAAAATTAATTACCAATTAATAAAAATTAATTACCAATTAATAATTAATTAACAATGGATTATTTATCAATACCAATAAATAAAATTAAATAATTACTTAATTACATTTAAATTACTTCCCACCCTATTCCCCTATAAACACACAACCCGCTACAGAACTAAAACGCAAAATTAAATTAAATATAATTAATAATTCCTAAAAATTAATATTTAATTTACTATAATTAAATTACTTCCCACCCTATTCCCCTATAAACCCACAACCCGCTACAGAATTAAATTACGCAAAAATTAAATAACATAAAATTCATTACTTTAAAAAAATTAAAACATACATTACAAAAATAATACATACTTTTAACACATATACTAACACTTAAAACACTATAATAAAATTCGATATTTTTAACAACTATATTATGACTGTCGATATTTTGACAATCGATATTTCTTACCTGAATTTCGATATTCTTAACCACTATATTTTGGCAATTCGATATTCTGTCCATTCAATATTTAAAACTCGATATTTTGGCAATTTGATATTAAAAATTCGATATTATGTCTGTTTACCATCGAAGGCATGTGGTTCAGTCGAAGAGCCAGGTCTTGAGGTCCTTCCTGAATTGAGGCAGTGACAGTGATTGCCTGAGGTGGAGAGGCAGGGTGTTCCAGGCCTTTGCTGGGAGGTAGGAAAAGGATCTTCCTCCGGCTGTGGTCTTGCAGATATGTAAGACGGTAGCCAGGACCAGCTGGGTGGAGCAAAGGTCTCTGGTGGGTGCTTGGAATGCGAAGTGGTGGTTAAGGTACTCAAGTCCAGCGTCATGTAGGGGTTTGTAGGCATGAGTGAGGAGGTTGAAGGTGATTCTTTTGTTGACTGAGAGCCAGTGGAGGTCTTCCAGGAGGCTGGTGATGTGGCTGCGGCAGGGGATGTTGAGGATGAGTCCGGCAGAGGTGGTCTGAATGTTCTGCAGTTTCTTAAGGAGTTTCTGGGGGATGGTGGCATAGAGTGCTTTGCTGTAGTCGGCTCTGCTGCTTTTGAGTGTGTGGGTCACCATTTTTCTGGACTAAATGGGGATCCACTTGAAGATCTTTCGGAGCAGGCGCAGCTTGTGAAAGCAGGATGATGAGATTGGTGGCTCATGGTGAGCGAGGTTCCGTGTATGGTCTGTGGGTGTGGGGGGTTTACAAGGGCTGTGGGCCACCAGGAGCCATCCCAGTTGGAGGGGGTGGAGCCCGTTATGAAGACTTTGGTCTTCTCTTAGTTTATCTTGCGTCAGCTGTTCTTCATCCAGGTGGCGACAGCCTTCATCCCGTCATGAAAGTTGTTCTTGCCGACTGAGGTTTCGTTGGTGAGGGAGAGAATCATCTGGGTGTTGTCGGCGTAGGAGACAATGTTGAGTCCATGGTTCCTGAGGATGGCTGCGAGCAGGGCTATGTAGATGTTGAAGAGAGTGGGGCTCATGGAGGAGCCCTGAGGCACTCTGCAGCTGATCTCTGTGGGTTCAGAGTGGAACGGTGGTAGTCTGACTCTCTGTGTTCGGCCGGTGAGGAAGGAGAGGATCAATTCCAGGGCTTTGTCATGGATGTCGTCGTCATACAGTCTTTTGCATAGGGTGCAGTGAGAAACAGTATCAAAGGTGGCCGAGAGGTCCAGGAGGATGAGGGCTGCAGTTTTGCTTCAGTCGAGGAAGGTGCAGATGTCGTCTGTGTCGGCGAGGAGGGTGGTCTCCCTGCTGTGGTTGCTTCGGAATCTGGATTAAGAGAGGTCCAGGATGTGGTTCGCTTCGATGAACTCGGAAAGTTGAGCCTTGATGGCCTTCTTGATGACCTTGCCTGGGAAGGGGAGAAGAGAGAAGGGTTTAAAGGTTCTTGAGGTCCATCGAGTTGGCAGAGGGTTTCTTCAGCAAGGGGTTGATCTCTACGTGTTTCCAGTCTTCCGGGAAGATGGCGGAGTTGATGGAGCAGTTGATGGTGCGACATAGTTCGGGGCAATGGTGGTGCTGGCTCTGTTGAAGATGTGGTGCGGTCAGGCATCAGAGGGTGCTCTGGAGGAGATGATCTTCATGATCTTGAGGGTGTCTTCAGCAGTGAGGGGAGTCCAGCTGAGGAGGGTCTGCTGGGGTCCAGTGTCGTTGGGTGCGGTGGTTGTGGGTGGGATGGAAGGGTCTTGGGTATCGAGGCTGTCGAAACTGTTGTATATCTCTTTAATCTTTTTTTGGGGAGGGGGAGTTTTATATAGCGGAAACTTAACCCAAAGGTATCGGGTATAAGAGTGCTTTACATGAGCACCAGTTGCTTACACAAGGACTGTTAGACTTGGCATCTTTTGGCGTGTTTCCCCTGACTTTTTGCTTTCTGATCTCCCGTGTTTGACTCTGTTTTTGCTGGTGTAATGATTCTGCGCACTTTCCTCACTGCTGTCCAGTGGGAAAGTGCAGGTGCTCCTGTATAAAATATGTATGGATTGGTATTTCCATGATTGGCCTATTTGATCTATGTGTCAGTCCCTAGTAAAGGGCACTGCGAGTGCCAGGGCCTATAGATCAAATGCTGTTGGTGGGCTGCAGCACTGGATTGTGCCCCCACGCAAACAGCCCGTAAAGTATAACTCGGGCCTGCCAACGCAGAGCCTGTGCGCAGCCTGGGGCTGCCATGTCGACTTGGCAAGTGCACACACTTGCAAGTCCCTAAACCTTCCCTTTTCTACATGTTAGTCACCCCTAAGGTAGGCCCAAGGTACCCCTGTGGGCAGGGTGCATTGTATGTGAAAGGTAGGACATGCCCTGGTGTGTGTGGCATGTCCTGATAGTGAAATCCAGCCTACTTCGTTTTTCACTATTGCAAGGCTACCTGTCCCCCATAGGCCAGAATGGGCAGTTTTGATTATTACATCCTATAATCCTAAACTGACCCAGGGAACATGGTAGAAATTCGAGTTTAGTATGCCTGGACTCAGAATGATAAAATGCATCTTTTAGTAAAGTTGGTTTTAACATTCTGTGTTTGAAAATACCACTTTTAGAAAGTGGGTATTTTCTTGTCTAACCATCCAAGCCTGCCTCTGCTAGGTTGTGTATTCCGTGTCTGGAGCGTGAGTGACAGGGACTGGGGATGCCAGGAGACAGGGTGAGTCAGCACAGGGCTGAATAGCCAGATCTACATGTAGATGGGTGGGAGGAGTACACCTGGGACCTGAATAGGGCTGGGCCTTCCCTCCACAATGCTGGCTCCACCTCCTGTGGTGCGTCTGATGTCTGATGTCCCTAGCCTGCACCCTGAAAGGAAATACGGAGGCTTGTCAACAAAGTGCTCCAAGACTGACCAGAACTGGTTTGGGCCAGGCAAAGGCCTCTCTGCCTTCAGAGAACAAAGGAATTTGGGATATAAATATTGGGGCCCTGACCTCATAAATGTAGATCTCGCTGGAATCAAGGAACCTGCCAAGAAGAAGAGCTGGAGAGCTGCTAGGAGGAGTACTGCCCCTTTGCTGAGTTATTGCCTTGTTGGGTTGGCCTGCAGTTGCTGCTTCTGTCTTGGGCAGTGAAAGGACTGGACTGAACTTTCTACTACTTGTGCTGAGAATCTCCAAGGGCCTGAAACCGAGCTGGCCTCCTGTTAAGAAGTCTCAGGGACTGCAAAGACTTCACAACCCTCTGGGTACCGCTTCTGGAACCGCTGTTTCAGTTGCCACAGAGGAAGGGAACCGCAACCGACTCCGTCAACCGACTCCATCGCTGGCCCGGTGTCCTGTTTGCACCGCAGACCGCACCGTCCGCATCTCGCACCGCAACCCTGGTCTCACCGACGACGACGTCCGACGCCATCGCCACCGAGCCGCTGCTTGCACCGTGACCTGTGGGCACCGCAGTTCGCATCGCATCGCTTCACTGTGCCAGCCGGACCAGACCGACGCTGTCGCTGCAACTGGCTCAGCAATCGTGACCGCATCGCAGTTGGGGCACCGCTCGCACGCTTCGCGACGCACCGCTCCGACTCGCACCGCTGTCCGACGCCAGCTCCCGCACTCCGGCTTGGTCGCCTGCATCGCAACCTGCCAGCACCGCATCGAGCACCGTCTCACCCTGCACCGCACGCCTTGGACTCACCGACTCCGTCTGCACGATTGTCACCGAGCCGCTGCCTGCACCGCATCGAGAGGACACCGTGCCCTGCACCGCTTCCATCTTGCACCGCACCCGCGACGTACGCCGACCGGCTCGCACGCTCCGTGCCCGCCACAACGAGGAAAGGTACTGTGACCGAGTCTGTTCACGACTCTGCTGGCCCGTATCGACGCGGTCGGCTGGAACTGTTAGACTCTGTTGTTTTCAGCATCGCGGTAGACTCGGACGGAGCTACCGACTCGTACGAACTTTGTTTTTCACGATTTCTGCAAAGAAGAAGTTATCTTGCAACGTATTCATTTTTAAAGTACTGTATTGTGGATTTTTGTCGTATTTGGTCTTGTCTTGAGTATATAAAAATATTGGTTATTTTTCTAAACTGGTGTGGTGTCCGTTTGTAGTGCTTACATTATATTACTGTTGGTTATGTGCAAATGCTTTACACACTGCCTCTAGAATAAGCCTGACTGCTCGTGCCAAGCTACCAAGGGGGTGAGCAGGGGTTATTTTAGGAGTGTAACTCCCTTATCCTGACTAGGAAGAAGGGTCCCTACTTGGACAAAGGTGCAAGCCCTTGCCAACTAGAGATCCCATTTCTAACATTGGTTGTCAGCGGTGAGGATAGGACTTGTGTTTGCACTTGACTTACAGTGATTGGTGTGCACTACTACCATATCGCAGACCATTACGTACCACTTACAGGTTCTTTTTCTTTTGGCCTATTTTTGATCTTGCCAGTTTGAACTTGCTACTTCAACATGCCTGAATCAATAGTATCATCAATTGCATCAGTAGAAATTGCCTTTGAGGAGGATCGATTGGAAACCTACAATGTCAAGGATTTAAAATCGATTTGCAAAAGCCTGAAAGTCCAGGTCAGAGGCCTCACCAGGAAGGATGAGCTACAAAAGGCGCTGAGGGCCTGGGTAGCAGCCAGAGGTGCCAGTGGGCAATCTGGTGATCTCAATGGAGAGGTGGAGGAGCCTGTTCCTAGGGTGGATGTGCTTTTGGGAGGGGGAACCCTCCAGGCCAGGCAGCAGTAGTTTGTCCCCAGAGGAGCTGGAGGACAGGCGGGAAGTAAGGAGGTTTGAATTGGAGAAACTCAGAATAGAAAGTGAGAGGGAAGAAAAAGAATAGCCATGGAGGAAAGGAAAATGGTACTAGATCATGAGAGAATGATCAAGGAGCTGGAGCTAAAGAGTAGATCCGGTTCAGATGGTGGCAGCAATTCTTCAGCACACACAGACAGGATTGTACACATCCCCAAGAATGTAGGTAAAGAGTACAAAAAGGGTGATGACATACAAAGGTGGTTTCAAGGGTACGAGTCGTCTATTCATATGAATGGGGTCCCTGAGAGGAACTGGGGAGCGGGGTTGTGGCCTCTCTTTCCAGAGGAAGCTAGGGATACTCTGATAGCTTTGGGTAAGGGGCAGGACCTCACCTATGCTGACATGAAAGACGCTCTCCTCACTAGGTATGGGCTCACTCCTGAGAAGTACAGGGATCAGTTCAGGTCCAGTAAAAAGTCTGAGGCCAACACTTGGTTGGAATGTGTGGATATGTTCTGTAGGTCGCTGGATGGTTGGGTGAAGGGCAGTAATGTAACAGATTTTCAGGGGCTCTACAATTTGATTGCATGGGAGCACTTGTCTAGTCTATGTTTTGCAGATCTGCGCCAGCACCTAGTTGACAGTAAGCTAACTGACCCCAGAAAGCTTGCTATGGAGGCGGACCGCTGGGTGAGTACCAGGGTCCACAAGAAAGCGTTTAGGGTAGACTCAGCCAAAGGTGGGCAGGGTCCCCAGCAGAAAAGTGGGGGGGACAAGGGTAAAGCACCGGAGTTCTCTAAAGGGCCCCAAACTAGTACCCAGGGTAAAGGTTCCCAGCCCCCCGGTGATAAGAAGAAAGGGGTCTCTACAGGGAAGCCTGTTGAGACCAGCCCCCGCAAGTGTTATGCATGTGACCAGGTAGGTCACTTTAAGGGGGACCCCAAGTGCCCAAAGGGGACACAGCCACCCACCGGTGGACAGTCCAAAGTGTTGGCCAGTGTAGCGCTTGGGGAGGAGGGGTGCCCACAGGAGGGTGGGAATCCCGCAGAAATGACCCTTGTCTCACTAGGGGACAGTGAGATGGTCCCAGGAAACCAGGTGCCCCCTAACACAAAGAAATATAGCACCTGGGTGACCATTAATGGGAACAGGGTAGAGGCTCTCAGAGAGACTGGAGCCAGTGTGACCTCAGTCCGGTGTCACCTGGTCTCTGAGAAGCAGGTAGTCCCAGGGGCATTCCACCAAGTAGTTGCTGTAGATAACTCTGAGCGCCAGTGTATGGTGGCGCAGGTTCCCTTTGAATGGGGGGTCTCAGGTCCCTTGAGGGTGGTTGTGAGCCCCACCATGCCTGTAGATTGTCTGCTAGGTAACGACCTGGAGCAGTCCTTATGGAAGGATGTTGAGCTCAGGTCTCACTTGGAGATGCTTGGGTTGCCAGAGTGGGCATGCGTGTCTACTCGGTCAATGGCAGCCAGAAAGGGTGATCAAGAGGACTTGGAGCCTGGAACAGTGGCCCAAGTCCCTGCCAAGAGAAAGGGCAGGGGGCACGGGAAACCGGCCCCCGAAGTTCCCATGGACCGGGAGGAGGCGGACCTCGAGGGGGACGCCCGGTGCCTACAGGGGAGCAGGTAGCCGAACTGGGAGACATCTCTGAGCTGACCCATTGGCAGCAAGAAGGGGGTCCCACCAGGGAGGAGTTCTGCAGGGAGCAGAACGAGTGCCCTACTCTAGAGGGTCTGCGGCGGCAGGCTGCAGACCAGGCAGCTGGTAATCAGTCCGGGTCACATCTGATCTACTGGGAGAATGGTCTCCTATACAGTGAGCCTAAGGTTGCTGAGCCTGGGTCAGCCCGTGTGCTGGTGGTACCCCAGCGCTTCAGGACCTTCCTACTGGGTCTGGCTCATGACGTGCCTTTGGCAGGACATTTGGGGCAGGACAAGACCTTTGACAGGCTTGTCACCCACTTCTTTTGGCCCCAAATGCGAAGGCAGTCAGATGCACACTGTAGGTCTTGCCAAACTTGCCAGGCAAGTGGTAAGAGTGGGAGGAAGGTCAAAGCTCCTCTCCAACCTTTTCCGGTTGTTGGAACACCCTTTGAAAGGGTAGGGATGGATATTGTGGGGCCACTGGATCCCAAGACAGCCATGGGCAACAGGTACATCCTGGTCTTGGTGGACCATGCCACCCGGTACCCGGAGGCAATCCCTCTCAGGACAACGACGGCGCCAGTGGTGGGCCGGGCGTTAATGGGGATCTTTTCCCGTGTGGGCTTCCCCAGAGAGGTGGTTTCTGACAGGGGGACCAATTTCATATCCAAGTATATGACATCCCTGTGGAAGGAGTGTGGTGTAACCTACAAGTTCACCACTCCTTACCACCCACAAGGAAACGGTCTGGTGGAGAGATTCAACCAGACCTTGAAAGGCATGATCAAGGGTCTAACCGAACCCATGAGGCGTAAGTGGGACGTCCTCTTGCCATGCCTGCTCTTCGCCTACAGGGAAGTGCCTCAGAAGTCTCTTGGGTACAGCCCCTTTGAGCTCCTGTATGGCCACCCTGTCAGAGGACCTCTGAGTTTGGTAAAGGAAGGCTGGGAGGCAGCTCCCAGGAAAACTCCCCAGGATGTGTTTAGTTACATGCTGGCCTTTAGAAACCAAACTGCCCGCTTCAGGAAACTCGCTCAGGCGAACCTGGAAGCAAGCCAGGAAGAAATGAAAAGGTGGTATGACCAGAATGCCACTCTGGTCGAATTTCAACCTGGGCAGAAAGTGTGGGTCATGGCCCCAGTGGAACCTTGTGCCTTGCAGGACAAGTGGACTGGGCCATATGAGGTGGTGGAGCGCAAAAGTGACGTCACCTACCTGGTGAATTTGCAGACTCCAAGGAACCCCTTGAGGGTCCTTCACGTGAACCGCCTCAAACCCCACTTCGAGAGGTCCGAAGTGAGTATGCTCTTGGCGACAGATGATGGGGTGGAAGAGGAGAGTGAGCCTCTCCCTGACCTCCTGTCTACCAAGGAGCATGATGGGTCAGTAGAGGGTGTGATCCTCTCCCCTACTCTGACTCAGGAGCAGCAGGGGACTGTCACCAGTTGTTGGGACAGTTCGCCCCACTGTTCTCTCTGACCCCCGGTGTTACTCACTGGTGTACCCATGACGTGGACACTGGTGACAGCCCTCCTGTGAAGCACAAAATTTACAGGTTGACTGACCGGGTCAGGGCCAGCATCAAGGAGGAGGTCTCTAAGATGTTGGCGTTAGGGGTGATTGAGCCCTCCAACAGTCCTTGGGCCAGCCCAGTGGTCTTGGTCCCAAAGGCTGCTGCGCCCGGTGCCACTCCAGAACTCCGGTTTTGTGTGGACTACCGTGGGCTCAATGCCGTCACCAGGACTGACGCGCACCCCATCCCCAGAGCTGATGAGCTCATTGATCGGTTGGGAGCTGCCCGGTTCCTCAGCACGTTTGATTTAACGTCTGGGTACTGGCAGATTGCCTTAACCGATGGGGCCAAGGAGAGATCAGCATTCTCAACCCCAGAAGGTCATTACCAATTCCGGGTGATGCCCTTTGGGTTGAAGAATGCCCCTGCCACCTTTCAGAGGTTGGTCAATCAGGTGTTGGCTGGGCTGGAGGATTTCAGTGCCGCCTACCTGGATGACATTGCTGTGTTCAGTTCCAGCTGGGAAGAACATTTACAGCACCTTGAGAAAGTGTTGAGGGCTCTGCAAGGTGCAGGCCTCACGATCAAGGCCAGTAAGTGCCAGATCGGGCAGGGTTCTGTGGTGTACTTGGGACACCAGGTAGGAAGCGGCCAGGTGGCGCCCCTACAACCCAAGATTGACACCATTCTGGCTTGGGAGCCCCTCAAGACCCAGACAGAGGTGAGAGCCTTCTTAGGTCTCACCGGCTACTATAGGAGATTTGTTAAGGGCTATGGCACCATCGTTGCCCCCTTAACGGAGCTGACTTCGAAGAAGCAGCCCAGGAAAGTGATCTGGACTGAGTCCTGCCAGAAAGCTTTTGATGCCCTGAAGGCAGCCATGTGCACGGCGCCCGTGCTCAAGGCACCTGACTTCTCCAAGGAATTCGTCGTGCAGACTGACGCTTCAGAGCATGGTGTGGGAGCGGTGCTCTCACAACTGAACGAAGAGGGCCTGGATCAGCCTGTAGTCTTCCTTAGCAGGAGACTACTCCCCAGGGAACAGAGGTGGAGTGCCATAGAAAGGGAAGCTTTTGCTGTGGTCTGGGCACTGAAGAAGCTGAGACCATACCTGTTTGGGACTCACTTCCGGGTTCAGACAGACCACAGGCCCCTCAGATGGTTGATGCAAATGAGGGTGAGAATCCAAAACTGCTGAGGTGGTCCATCTCCCTACAGGGAATGGACTTTACGGTGGAACACCGTCCTGGTACAGAACACGCCAACGCAGATGGTCTGTCCAGGTTCTTCCGCCTTAGTGAAGAGAACTCCAATGGGGTTGGGTAGTTCTCCCTACTTTCAGCTGGAGGGGACATGTGTTAGACTTGGCATCTTTTGGCGTGTTTCCCCTGACTTTTTGCTTTCTGATCTCCCGTGTTTGACTCTGTTTTTGCTGGTGTAATGATTCTGCGCACTTTCCTCACTGCTGTCCAGTGGGAAAGTGCAAGTGCTCCTGTATAAAATATGTATGGATTGGTATTTCCATGATTGGCCTATTTGATCTATGTGTCAGTCCCTAGTAAAGGGCACTGCGAGTGCCAGGGCCTATAGATCAAATGCTGTTGGTGGGCTGCAGCACTGGATTGTGCCCCCCACGCAAACAGCCCGTAAAGTATAACTCGGGCCTGCCAACGCAGAGCCTGTGCGCAGCCTGGGGCTGCCATGTCGACTTGGCAAGTGCACACACTTGCAAGTCCCTAAACCTTCCCTTTTCTACATGTTAGTCACCCCTAAGGTAGGCCCAAGGTACCCCTGTGGGCAGGGTGCATTGTATGTGAAAGGTAGGACATGCCCTGGTGTGTGTGGCATGTCCTGATAGTGAAATCCAGCCTACTTCGTTTTTCACTATTGCAAGGCTACCTGTCCCCATAGGCCAGAATGGGCAGTTTTGATTATTACATCCTATAATCCTAAACTGACCCAGGGAACATGGTAGAAATTCGAGTTTAGTATGCCTGGACTCAGAATGATAAAATGCATCTTTTAGTAAAGTTGGTTTTAACATTCTGTGTTTGAAAATACCACTTTTAGAAAGTGGGTATTTTCTTGTCTAACCATCCAAGCCTGCCTCTGCTAGGTTGTGTATTCCGTGTCTGGAGTGTGAGTGACAGGGACTGGGGATGCCAGGAGACAGGGTGAGTCAGCACAGGGCTGAATAGCCAGATCTACATGTAGATGGGTGGGAGGAGTACACCTGGGACCTGAATAGGGCTGGGCCTTCCCTCCACAATGCTGGCTCCACCTCCTGTGGTGCGTCTGATGTCCCTAGCCTGCACCCTGAAAGGAAATACGGAGGCTTGTCAACAAAGTGCTCCAAGACTGACCAGAACTGGTTTGGGCCAGGCAAAGGCCTCTCTGCCTTCAGAGAACAAAGGAATTTGGGATATAAATATTGGGGCCCTGACCTCATGAATTTAGATCTCGCTGGAATCAAGGAACCTGCCAAGAAGAAGAGCTGGAGAGCTGCTAGGAGGAGTACTGCCCCTTTGCTGAGTTATTGCCTTGTTGAGTTGGCCTGCAGTTGCTGCTTCTGCCTTGGGCAGTGAAAGGACTGGACTGAACTTTCTACTACTTGTGCTGAGAATCTCCAAGGGCCTGAAACCGAGCTGGCCTCCTGTTAAGAAGTCTCAGGGACTGCAAAGACTTCACAACCCTCTGGGTACCGCTTCTGGAACCGCTGTTTCAGTTGCCACAGAGGAAGGGAACCGCAACCGACTCCGTCAACCGACTCCATCGCTGGCCCGGTGTCCTGTTTGCACCGCAGACCGCACTGTCCGCATCTCGCACCGCAACCCTGGTCTCACCGACGACGACGTCCGACGCCATCGCCACCGAGCCGCTGCTTGCACCGTGACCTGTGGGCACCGCAGTTCGCATCGCATCGCTTCACTGTGCCAGCCGGACCAGACCGACGCTGTCGCTGCAACTGGCTCAGCAATCGTGACCGCATCGCAGTTGGGGCACCGCTCGCACGCTTCGCGACGCACCGCTCCGACTCGCACCGCTGTCCGACGCCAGCTCCCGCACTCCGGCTTGGTCGCCTGCATCACAACCTGCCAGCACCGCATCGAGCACCGTCTCACCCTGCACCGCACGCCTTGGACTCACCGACTCCGTCTGCACGATTGTCACCGAGCCGCTGCCTGCACCGCATCGAGAGGACACCGCGACCTGCACCGCTTCCATCTTGCACCGCAACCCGCGACGTACGCCGACCGGCTCGCACGCTCCGTGCCCGCCACAACGAGGAAAGGTACTGTGACCGAGTCTGTTCACGACTCTGCTGGCCCGTATCGACGCGGTCGGCTGGAACTGTTAGACTCTGTTGTTTTCAGCATCGCGGTAGACTCGGACGGAGCTACCGACTCGTACGAACTTTGTTTTTCACGATTTCTGCAAAGAAGAAGTTATCTTGCAACGTATTCATTTTTAAAGTACTGTATTGTGGATTTTTGTCGTATTTGGTCTTGTCTTGAGTATATAAAAATATTGGTTATTTTTCTAAACTGGTGTGGTGTCCGTTTGTAGTGCTTACACTATATTACTGTTGGTTATGTGCAAATGCTTTACACACTGCCTCTAGAATAAGCCTGGCTGCTCGTGCCAGGCTACCAATGGGGTGAGCAGGGGTTATTTTAGGAGTGTAACTCCCTTATCCTGACTAGGAAGAAGGGTCCCTACTTGGACAAAGGTGCAAGCCCTTGCCAACTAGAGATCCCATTTCTAACAAGGACACATTCATTTTTGTTAGGCACGGGGAGATTAAGTGATTTGCCCAGAATCACAGAATGTTTAGCATCATTGCCGAGACCCGAACCCGGTTCCCCAGATTTGAGATTGACCGCCCTAGCTGTTAGGCTACATCCTCTCCCCAATCGTGCGGTGGAAGAAGGTGCAGAGGTTGTTGCAGAGGTTTTGGGAGGATGGGATTTCTGCTGTCTCTGTGCTGGGTCTGGCAAATTCTTTGACCACGGCGAAAAGTTATTTGATATTGAGTGCGTTGGCGTTGATCCTTTCTTGTGGGTATGGTTTCTTTGTTGTTCTATTGAGGTGGTGGTGTGCGGTGACAGCGGTCTTGAAGGCTGAGTTATCTTCCGGTGTCTTTCTGCTTCTCTATCTCTTCTCAGGCCGTCTACAGGTGGGTCTGGACTCTTGAAGGGCAGGAGAGAACCAGCTGGCTATATTGGAGTGTCGCTTACTTGGGGCTTTCTTCAGGGGAGCCAGGGTGTCAGTGCAGTTGGAGATCCATCGATGGAGGTTGTGTGCTGAGGTTGTGTGCTGAGGAGTTGGCATCCGTTGATGTCGGTGGTGGGGTTTTTGCTGAGGGAGGTGGTGAGCTGTTCTTCGGTGACCTTGTTTCAACTTCTGCGAGGGAAGCGGTGGGTGTGGTGGTGTACGCAGTAGCAGCTGGCATTGCTCGTGGGTGGGGAGGCGGGCGTGCAGGGGTCACGCAGGAAGGAGGGTCACGCAGGGGTCATAATTTAAAAAAGAATTTAAAACCTACCTTTCCGCCGAGTCCTGGCTCTTCACTGCTCCTGCTCTACTGCCTCCGACAGGAACAGGAAGCAGGCAGCCAGGCTCCCTCCCCATAGCCAATCACAACACTGCATGCAGTGTTGTGATTGGTCTGGAGCGTGAGAGGCTACAGGGGTGTGCATGTTCTCCATGCAGGCTGCAATGCAGCCTGCATGGAGAAGGGCAAAGTTCGCATGACTGGTTTGGGCGGCCCGATCGGTCTTGTCTTCTAGATGGAAATTGAGGTCTCCTAGGAGGATGAATGGACTGAAGTTTAGGACTACTGGGGTGACAAAGTCCATAATGTTGCGAGCGAAGTTGGCTTGGGGACGGGGGCGGTAGATTAGGGTTCCTCAAAGTGAAATTTACTGTGATTTGTATTTTGAAGTTGAGGTGATCCATTGTAAAGCATTCCGGCTTCTGTGGAGGTGGTGCAGTTGAAGGTGTTCTTATAAACAACTCAATTCCTCCTCTGGGTCTATTTGGGTAGTCTTTCCTGGTGATCTTGTATGCAGCAGGAATGGTGGCAGTGATGTTCGGTGTTGATGCTGTGGTCAGCCATGTTTCCATGAGGAAGAGGAGGTCCAGGGCGTCATCTTCCAGCAAGTCCCAGATCTCCGTGTCGCTCTTCCTGAGCGAGCGGGTGTTGAGGAGCATGCATGATATTGGTGTGTGGGGGGTGTGAGTATGTTTGTTAGTAGGTGTTCGAGTGGGTGTGGTGTTGGGTGTTGTGGGCATGTTCTTGCTGGATGTTGAAGTTGCAGGAGCAGTGTTGCAGATGAAACTGCAGAAGGAGCAGGTGAAAGCTTCCTCAATGTGGTGCACTGTGGCACACCAGCAGACAGTAGTGCACATCCAGGGTTCAGATCGTGAAGGAGAGTGTAGTAGGTGGTTAGTGGGCATCCCTTGTCACAAATCTTTTGTAAAATATTTAACATTTTCCATTGCACTAATGTTCCTAAAATGATTACCTAAAATGTGATGGTTCTCTGTCTCAGTTTTGGATCACTATCTATTGAAGACTGTCTAATAAATATTTCCAAAATGTACGTGAGCAAATATTAAGACCTAAAAAATTAGATCATGAGTCCTGATTATGTCAAATTGTTTCTTAGTGCCAAAAATTAAATTGCGCAGACATTAGCAACATTTTACCCTAGACCAAGAATTATTCATTATTTGATGCAGTATTTTGTAGCAATTTTCTGTACTCTAAAATGATTAAATGTTTTCATTGTAAATCCGGTGGTGGAGCAGCCACATTCAATGTTTTTGACTATCTAATAATATGTTTAAATGTTTCATATATTTTCCTCATTGTTTTGGTGGAATTAGATTTTTTCTATCTTACATGTCATGACAGTAACAGAGGAATATTATAAACATTATAAAGAGTACACCTGCAATACAAACGTCTTGTACTTTGGCAATACATTTACACACTACAAACCTATAGTAGAATATAATTCACTTTCAATAAGCACTGGCAAAGCCAATAGATTTGACAGGCACTGATTTTCAAGCCTCATCACTGATGTTGTCAATGTTTGTGAGTAACTGGAGAAAGTCCACATTTGTGCTTATCTGGAGTGGTAGCACAATGGCAAGAACAGTTGCAGGGATTCTCATTGTGTGAGAAGCCACAGGAGAGAGAAACTGGCAGAAAAGGAGAAGAGCTGCTAGGTGTGCTCACTGTATGATCAGCATCCAAGGGAAAGGGTGTGTAGCTGCCAAGTGGGGAAAAGGAAACGCCACATGCACCCACCAAGGATGCAACAGCCCAGAGCCAGAGGAGAAGTGCTATAAAGTATGCAATGTGTGTTAATTGAATGTAATTTTCACAAAACAGCCAATATAAACATGGTGAGGCTAAAACAATCTTTTGAACTGATCCAAGATATAATTGACAATTTCTTAAGGCAGTGTCTGAAGGATCCTAAACTAAACAATCAATGGCTGAAGGAAGCTAACCCAAAATCCACTATAATTATATATTACATTTATTTTTTACAGGAATTAGCTTACAGTAAAGTGGGAAAGGATCATGTTTTGTGTGGTGTACTCTCCGGATCTTTGACCGATATGTTTTGCTGGCTGTAGAACTCTGTGCACTTTACCCCTGCTGACCATTCATGAAGTGCCTGTGTTCCTCCTCTTAACATGTCAAATATGCAGAACCCTAAGTGGCATATTTTGGTTACCTATAAATCCCTAGGATATTGTACAAGGTGTGCCCAGGACTGATAAGTTTGATGCCACCTATGGGCTGCATGATGTACTTTGCCATCCACTGTAATGGCAGTGTAAACATGGCTTTAGGCCTACCACTGTAGCCTGACTAAAGCAGTTTTTAAACTGCAATACTTCCTGTCAAAATAAAGTTCTTTTACAGTTTGGAAACTTCCTTTTAAAAATGAATACATCACCCCTAAGCAGGCCTTACAGCCCATAAGGCAGGACGCATGGTATTTAAAAGCAGGACATTTAGAAATGTAATATTAAACTGGGCTTCACTGTTACTAGCCCCTTAAAGCTAATTTCATTGTAGCAAGGCTGGCTGTTACATAAAGAAACACTGGGGTGTACTGTTACTTTTAATAATGCTATTTGCAGCTAGGCAACACCTAGAAATATAATTTTACAACTCTTTGTAATATTTAATAAAAACCCAATTCACTAATGAACTTGGCTTTTTAATAAATATTAAGCAAAGGGTAATTTTAGAAAGTTATCTTTTCACTGCCTGTAGCTTCTGGAGGCTAATGGGCATTAGCTTACAGTAGCAACCCTTTGAGTACTCAGGCCCTGAATGAGGCATGAAAACTGCTCACGGAGCAGAGACAAAGGCCTATGTATGGGAAGGTGTTTATGTTCCTCTGGCACAATGACAATTTGGGCAGTGCTCAGGAACTTATTTAACCTCAAATGGGCCACCTGTGTCCCAGCAGATGTCATATGACACCCCCACAGGCCCCTTCTTTGATCCCCCAGTCTCACAGGCTCCAATTCCAGTGGAGAGGGAGGTGCTACTAGAACTTGTTTGAAGTGACCACCGAGTGACACTGTGGACTGTTTTCAGTAGGGCACACAGTAAATGCTGCAAAAGTGGGTAGGTTAACCCATGGGAACCTTTGACCCCATTGGTTAGGGAGGAGCCAAGAGTCACCTCTACCCACAAGCTGGTGGCAGACATGAAGTTGGCATCCCTGTACCCTCCTCAGAACACTACTGGACCTGCAGAAGATCAAAGGAGGACTGAACCTGCCGTCTAAGACTTGAAAAGAGCCCTGAAGGACTGGACCTGCTCTCTCTCGTGTCCTGGACAAAGAAGTGGACTCAAAGGGTCATAAGGCTGACCTCCTGATCTAGTGACAGTGATAAAACTAGATAGAAGAGGCCTTTTCATGAAGATTTCCAGCTGACCAGTTCCAAGTGGATCTGCCCTGGATCCTGCTGGTGGCCTCTGTCAGGAGTGAGGCCTGACTCAGGGTGGCCTAACTCATGTAATTTGTTGTTCCATAACTACAAAATTATGCAAGATTACATAGAATTAGGTGAGTAGCATAACCCTGCATGTCGCGCTATTTTCTAGCGCAAAATGCAATGTCACGTCAAAAATGGACCTGAGGATTGAGTTTGCACTGAGAAAATAGAGCTAAATACAACAGAATCTGAATAGCAGTAGTCAGCAGGTGTGTGTGCTCTGTTCTTGTGCTCTTGCAGTAGGCATTTGTGCCCTAAATTACTCAGAAACAATCATGTCTACAACGCAGGCACCCTTGCACCATGGTCCAAGGGTGCCCGTGTTGGCGTTAGGCAGCGGGTTGTGCGCCAAAACAGGCAGAGAGCAGGAATGCATTGAATAAAGTTAAATACAATGCATTCCTGCATTGTGTTGCATGAATATTTGATAATGAGGGGCATATTTATCATGTTTCTGCGTCACCCTTGTGCCACTCAAGAGTGTTCAAGGGCGACGCAAGACCTAGAATGACATTTACCAGGCCATGCAAAGCCACCTTGCTTGGCTTGGTAAATGTGGAGTAACGCAAGGCATCACAAGTCACTGCCTTGCATTACTCTGCCCCAGGGAGGTGTGCATGGGTGTTGCCAAGCATCCTCCCACAGATTTTGGCGCATTCTGATATTACCATTCCTCTTTCTACGTGTGCTGTAGAGGAAAACGCATCAGAGGATTGTTTTTGTGCAAGTATGTGTCCCTTCCTGCTCAAAAACAATTCTGCCTACATCGTAGCCAACCTAGCACCATGGTGCAAGGGTGCCCGCATTGGCGGTAGGCAGCAGTTTGTCTGCCAGAGCGGGCAGAGAGCAGGAATGTGCCATATAATGTTAAATATGGTGTATTACTGCCCTCTCCCTTTCGCGCAGAGCAGCAAGATGGCTTTCTGCATTGCGTGAATATTTGATGAATCAGACCTTGAGTCTTTAGTGCCAGAGGGTCTAGAAAATAAAATTCTGGGTTGATTTCTGGAAAGAAGTCCAGAAAAAGTTCCACTTTCCTGTATGCATTATAGCGAGCAACAGACTGACATTGTATAAGTTGTTATAATTTTGCCTTCTTTTCCTCACAGCTGATTTGTAGACCACAAGTCACCAGTAACAGCCTCCATAGTTATCAAACAGCTTAGTTATAGCATTATAGTGTATATTAATTATTCTTAGCCCATGCAGGCAGATGTCTGCAATGGATGCCTCAAAATTCGCTGACACAAGGACAATTGGGGCAAGAGAGCCACAGTATCTGTGACAGACACGAGCTCTAACTCAAAACACCTTGCCTTCTTTATAGAATTCATTGTGGATGGAAAGAGTTATTACTGCATCTCCCTTGAAAGTAATAGTAAAGTTTGAATAGGGCATTTTGACAGTGTATTCTTCAAAGCTATAGGTACAAATTTACTCTTGGACGCCTTTATTAGCGGGTAAAATGAAAATGCCTCCACGGAGGTGCTTAAATCTAGTGAGGGCAGTCATTACAGAGAAAGCCGTAGTTTGAATTGCATCCCAGTTTTCAAACTTGCAGAAACTATGTGTGAAAGCAAGTCTGACACATGGAGGCTGTTACACGTCTCATATCCCTCAGACTTCAAGATGACTTTAACTTCTTTTTCCCAAAAGACACAATTTGGCTCTTTAATATTTCAGGGCGTTAGCATCGCAATAGGCCCGCAGAGTGTTTCATTAAGATCTGTCACAAACAAACTTCTTATTCTCTGTTGAACAAACTTTGACATTGGTTGCTATTTAAGTGTGGCTGCAAGAATTTAATAAAGATGATACTGCTCGTGCAATATGATCCCATGTGTCAGGCCCACTGGCCAAACTATGTCCAGGTTCTGTATCAATCGAAATTAAAATAATGTCAAAGGGGAAGTAAGTCTATTTACCATGAAAGCTAGAACACTATAGGATAGTAAATTATAAGTCTAATTAAAGACCTTTCGTATTTTTTTAGATGTCAGACCTAATGACCCGTTCAAGTAAACTGGTTGTCACAAATACTAAGCAAGGGCAACTATTTTGTCACAAATAGGTACCAGTGGTATCTTGGTACATAGTGGCTGCAGTCTGGACTGGTGTGAGGCAACATGGAATGCAGAATGCTTCAAGGTTTAGATGATGCTAGAGATTGAGTTGAAAAAAATCCCTCGAGCAAGCAGGTGTCTCCTGTGGATGGAGCAATGCAATGAAATAAACTTCATTACACCGTCGATGAGCGTACATTTGAATATGTGTGACAATATCACCTGTTTTTCTTATTAAGACACTGTACTTTCAAGGGGCCTTTCATCTTGTGCATATGTATGCCCTGAGTGTATGTTTCCTGCCATTCCCAAACAGTAATTGCCACTACACGGCGGTCTTCTGTTTCTTTCATGCTTCTTTTGACAAGCAATTTTGTGGGAATATTTTGGCTGTTGCTTAGTACTATCTAAAGGGTGTGGTTCATACGTTCCCCCTAGCATTTGAACTGCCTCTGCTTAAAAGTAATTTATGATACAAATGTATGACTCCATTATCAACAAGGGTGCGGGTTACCTGTTCCCTTGGAGCCTGAGATTCTTGAGCTTAAGCACCTGACAGGTGCCAGCTGACTGAGGCTGAGTGTGCAGTTTCACCCAAAGTACACGTCCAAGCTTGATCCCGAGGTACCACTGGTGCTGCACTGCTCTCCCTTATTTTAGCCACTGCTTCCTTTTCAGAGTCCTCTGAAGTCATTGTGGCCAGGCACGTGGACAAATAGGTATGGCATGGGAACCTCTTCCTCACTGAAAGGGGTGGGCACTTTCGTAATCTTTTCAACACTTTTTTGCTCTGTTCCGGATGGTAGTTGGTACTTCTCATTTTGTGTATGAGTGTATCTTATTGGGGTGCATTTTCCTATTCATGTCATATCCCAGGTAGAGTGTTTTGGCTATGTTGATATGCTTTAATCTAGATGAGTTAGCTATGGATGCTGCATAACACAATCGCATCAAGTTCATACAAGGATTATTTTACCGATTAGGAGTGCCTCACATTACACTGAATGAGGATCAGTATTTTACCTGGACCTAAAGGAAGTATCTTGGTGTTCTTTTCTTTGAAAACAAATCAATATATTTATTTTTGTTTTTCTTCTTTTCAGGGATTTAAGCAACTCAGGGGCATCTGTCGGATGCTTGTGTGTGGTTATCCTCTGTCATACTCAGTGGGTTTAGTTTGTTTCTATTAAAGCTATTGATGGAGCAGGGTTTTCGCGAAATAAAACCTGCTCGAATTGAACCCTCGTAACATTTACTAACTGTGTGCAGTGAAAAACTAATGTGGGAAAGAGCCTAACATGAGGGATAATGCTTCTGCGCAAGCGCATACTAAAGCACTGAAGTAGGCCGCAAATGTTTTTTGACAAACAAAAAATAAAGACTAATGCTGCTTTTGTGCACATTATTAACATTTGCTAGAAAAATAATATTAACATGGGTTGCGCATGGATAGATGTAACATGGGGTGGATGCGTAATGAAAAGCATTATAAGTGATTAATAATGCCTGTGTTTGTTTTTCATAGAAGCATGGTTTTCTGTTCTGCGGGAAAACACGGGGTTAATGAGAATAGAATAAATTCTGCAAAATAACACTGAGCAAGACATGGCAGTGGAAGACAAGTGTCCTTCGCCAGTCCTGTGTGCCTGCCAAGAGACAGCTAATAGAAACAACATTTTCCTTGAGTAAAAGAACATTTCCTATTCATGCGGCACGAACGGATAAATGCGACACATAATTTGCTACATGACTAGGATGGAGGAAACGAATGCTATGACAGAGGCTCAAATTTGTGTTTCCTGGGGTGGAAGTAGATATACAGAATAAATGAACAATAAAGAAGATGAGCTAAAGGACATGACGAGAGTGGTGTGACAGTACACCCCCTTCCTTATCCAATCATGAGTAGAGAAATCCTCTGTTCTGACACAAGTGTGGGTTGGACATTTGGGTTTTAGGGTATAATTGAGGTTCCTGGTGGGAGGGGTTTAGGAGTTTTGCGGGAGTTTGTTGGTGGTTAGTTGGTGGCTTGCTTTCTTACCTGCGTGAGGAGAGGCCTTCTATGCTGTCTCCTATTTTGAGCTGTCTGTTCCTGTCTGTTGATTCCTGACTTAATCTTTGCCTCTTCAACTCTTCTTGAGGGGCCTTACTGCTCTCATGGCCAGAGAGTAGATTCCTTATTCAATTGGGTTAGTATAGACTGAAAACTGAATTTGCATAATCATTTGCAAATGTATTTTGTCTCTGAACCTTTTGTCTCTTCGCCTTTCCACTCCTTTATGCATTGATATGTTGAGATGTATTTTGATCATTATTTCTCTGATATTGTTGCTCTGTGGTGATTTATGATTTGTACTGTATTTTGGTATTGATGAGCATTTATTTCACATTATTTTAGATAAACATTATAAATATACAAATGTGTCTGTCTTTATTAGAGATGTTTTCTAGTTTATGAGTATTCTAGAAACAAGTATTGGTTTGCCAAATCCTGTCAACTATATAAAGATCGCATCACCACAATTGGTATAATAGAAATGAAGACACAAATTGGATTTTGGTAATTTTGGTCATTTGTTTGGAAATTCACTAATCTCAGCGTGAAGGGGCTTGTGGGTAATGAAATTGGGCCTAGTTTGTGGAAAATTATTAGTCCCAGATCGCTGGATCAGTTTTAGTAGCAGCATGATGGTTTATATTGATTATTTTGGCAAATTAATGGCTAAATTGTTGATTTTGGTTACTAATATGAAAAGTTAGCGTCTTTGTTTTATGTAGTCTAGAAGTACGGGTACGGAGTTACCTAAGATCCCGGGATGTTGATTTAGCCTCAGGGTCAGAGGAAGAGTGTGGAAAAGTATCACACTGCAGAAGTACTTTGTCTGTTGTTGTAATATCGAACAGTGAAATGCTGTTTATGTTATTTTAAGGGACCTATTCTGATGTAAGAAGATTGTATGAAATAGTGAAAGTCCGCTTCCGAAACTTTGGCCTTACATCCCCGAAGGAGTACCATGACCTCTTTTCTAAAAGTCCTCTTCCGAAACTTTGGCTAGTATCCCCAAAGGAGTACCAAGACCTCTTTCACTTGATTGAGAGTAGAGTGATGCTGGTCGTTATTTTAACTGGAAGTAAAAGGAATCTCTTTGAGTAATTGAACTATCATTTTATTAGTGAAGCAGACAAAGTAGCAGCGTTTTGTGTCGTTTCCAATAAGAATTTATTTAGAAAGACTTTTGTAGTACATTGCCGTATTATTTTGTAAAGGGAGGGTCAGTCGCAGGAGTTATACTGACGTCACAAAAAGCCGCGCTGGCATTGGTCAGATAGCAGGCGTGTATTGTGCTGTGATTGGTTGGTTGGTGTGAGTCGCGCTGGTATTGGACGAGTGTGAGTCAATAGAGTGAGTGGAATTACGGAAGGATTTTCCTTGATTTCTAAAGTATTTTTGCGGAATAGAGAGAGCTGAAAATGAAGTTGATAAAGATGATACAGGATTTGATTTAAAAAGACAAGCCAATAGTTACTCGAGAGGGACTTCCTGTACCTCCTGCAAAATCGCCTGCTTCTTTCATGATGATAGAGCGTGGATATCATACGTGTACATGGTTGGAGAATTGGGTGAGTTATACGGAGGATGATGGAGTTTTAGCTTTCCCAGAGCATGGTACTTTCAATGTAAAAGTTTTTGAGAAGATCAATGAATTTGTTAAAACCAAATCCTAGACTTATGCAGTATGAGGCGCTTGAGGAATGGGAACATGAGGCGTACAGAAGGGAGAGAGATAGGAATGGGATGAAATATAGGAATGCAATGAGATGGTATTCAGAGGCTAAATGGGATGCGCAGTTGAAAAAGTGGAGGAGAGATGTAATGATAGATGGATTATACCCAGTAATGGTTGCTGAGGGACAAGCTAGTGGAAAGTGCAAGGAGAAAAAGAATAATGTAGAGACTTCATAACTAGATATAGATCCAAATGAAATTGATGATGAGTTATTAGATGAGATGTTATTAAAGAGACCTCCGCCATGTCAGGACGGTCCGGATGAGATTACTCCAAGTGCACCATTAATTGAGATAGAAGTTCCACAAGTTCCACAGGTTACACAAACTTCACAAGTTCCATTAGTTTTACCGTCTTCATCAGCTCCCCGAGCCTCACAGGAGAGAGAGATTGAAATGTTCAATAGAGCAAAAGAAGAATTGACCAAGAAAATTAGTGAGATGAGTTTGAATGCAGAAGCGTTATCAGTTCCGGTAACAATTGGTCCTATATTTCCATTGTATAGTGAGGGTCAAAACATTTCGAGAGTGCATGCATTGACAGTTCCAGTGAATAGTGTTAGGGATATTAGTGGACCAGAGTCAAATGAAATGAGTACGTCACTGATTGATATTCCAGTAAATGGAAATGTGACTGAAACGCCAAAAAGGAATGCACAAATTGATCCTAGAAAATTATTGTCAAATGTGAGAGAAACGACTTCAGTATCAGGGAGTTCAGTGGGACCTTCGCCAGAAGAGTTGGATGATTGGATTAGGGGAATGGCACCTAGTAAGTCCAAACAGAGTATAGATATAAGTAGGTTAAGAGTAGATCTGGAAGAAATGATTATTGGTACAATAAGTCCGGAGAGATTGAGTAAATATCACGATGATGAGTTGTTATTTTTGTGTAAGAATATTACATTGAAAGCGAGAAAGTTGCATGAGAAGTTAGCAGAAGCAGTACAAGAATATGGAGTGGATATTGAGAAATCAAAAGCTTTACAAAAGACATATAGGTTAGATTTTAGTGACAAGGATTTGGAGAGCTTGAATGCATCTGGTAAACGATTGCAAATAAAAGAGTTGATTAATACTTTGAAAAAATGGGGTGATTTGGAACGATGGAAAGGTAGATGGGCGAGAAAGAAAGAGGAAGTGCTTGCAAGTAAGGGTGTAACTGCATCTTCTTTGCTTCCGTTAAAAGAGGCAGAACCTGCTGAAATGATATATCCAATGAGAGAAGTTCCAGGTGGTGGATATGTTCATATTCCTTGGTCAAGACGGGACATATTGTCTTTTACGAAAGACTTCCCAAGGTTGAGAAAAAAGCCTGTCGAGTGGTACAAACAGGTAGAGAGGTTTGTAAAGGTCTCAAAGGTCCTGTTAAAAGATTTGGATGGTTTGTTTGACATTGTAGTTCCAGCTGATTTATGGACTGAGTGTAAGATTGCAATTGACTGGCCGAAAGAGGAATATCCTAGAGATGTTAAAACTGGAGCGCCTTCAGAAGAGGTGATGAAGAAATATAATCAAGTGATTACTTATTTGAAGAGAAAGATTTCCCCAAAGGAAACAGATTGGGTTAAGATTGACAGGACGACACAGGTGTCAAAGGAAACAGTACATGCCTACTACGAGAGACTTTTACAGGTGTTTAAACAGTATAGTGGTTTTGAAAGCATAACTGACAAAGATATGGGACATTTTGTGTATTAGTTTGTGTTTGGATTGAAATCTGAAATTAGTAATATGATTCAGCAACATTTGATTTGTTGGCAGAACAAAACAGTGGATGAAATACTGAGGTATGCAAAGTATTGTAGTGATGATATTGAACCTAGGCATAAGAAATTGAAAGAGAAAATGAAGTGGGCGCAAGTGAAAGCGGCAAAGCAGAAAAATGGGAATTTTGTTGATTATTCTCAAATAGGTTTCCAGATGAAAGGACAGAATCGGAATTTTAAAAATGGTCAGGTATCTGGTTTGTGTGTTGTACCGAATGGTGGTGTTCAAGTGCAATTGCCAGGAAAGGGTAGAGGTAGAAATAATAAAGAAGAGATGAAGAGAAAATGTCCTTGTCATGCGTGCGGCAGGTTAGGACATTGGAAGAACGAGTGTAAGTTCTTGTTAGAAAATGATGGAATGGTTCAAATTCTAATCCACAGATGCAGAATGAGGTGGTTGTGAATCAACAACAGCTGCAACAGCAACAGGTAGTTACACCACAGGTACAACAGGTACAAGTGCCTCAAGCTCCTATGCCAAATAATGTGAATGCTCAGGTACAGAGATACAGTGCGAATGTTGGATTTCAGTCGAGTGAACAAATTGGTAAGAAACAAAATGGACAAATGGTTTCGCAATATTGGTTGTAATGTCCTGAGAGTGATTCAGATTCATCTCAATGACGGTGCCTGAGGGGTGAGGAAGAGTGCGTGCTTGGGGCATCTCTTGAGGTAGATCAATCAGGTCCTTTTGTGGATGGGAAAGTGGAAGGTAATGATATTACATTCCTTGTGGACACTGGTGCTACCCGTTCTACTGTGAGAGCAGCAGAAATTCCAAACCTAACCCTCTCGGGAGAAACTATCCACGTTGTAGGAGTTTTAAACAAGTATATTAGAACTCCAGTGACCAAACCAATGGAGGTTCATATTGGAGAATTTAGACATTTGCACCATCTATTGTACACCAGATGGTATTGCTTTCCAAACACCAGATGAGGATGTTGCTTTCAAGGTAATGTTAGCAAGGCAAGGGACAGAAGTGAATGATTTGTATCCTTTATTTACAGCAAAGGATTTGCCTGTTGAGTTGAGAGATACCGTGCCGACTGATGTGCGGGATTTTTCAGGGAAAGACATTGGATTGATGAGGGTATTGATCCAATTCAAATTTTGGTCAAACAAGGTGCAGAATTTCCAAAAACACCACAATATAAAATGAGTCCTGAGATTATTGAGGGAGTTACTCCTGTAATTGAGCAAATGTTTCAACAAGGTATTCTGAGAGAAATACTAGGGAGTCCTTGTAATTCACCTATTATGGGAATTAAAAAAACAAGCGGCAAGTACAGAATTGTACAAGATTTGAGAAAAATGAATAAGATTGTAGTACCTTGTTGTCCGATAGTGCCAAATCCAGCAATGATTCTTTACCAAATTCCCTGTGACGCGGAATGGTTCACAGTGATTGATTTGTGCCAAGCCTTTTTCTCGATACCCTTGCATCAAGATAGCCAGTATATTTTTGCTTTTCGGTTCGGAGACCGTGTCTTGGCATGGTGCCGAGCTCCTCAAGGGTATACAGAGAGCCCTTCGATTTTTAATCAGATTTTGGAAAAGTGTCTGGAATCATTGGTTATGCCAGAAGACTCAGTATTGGTGCAATACATTGATGATTTATTGGTGGCATCAAAGACACGAGAAGCATGTGTGACATATACAATTGCTCTACTGAACCATTTGGCAGTAGGTGGGCATAAAGTGTCACCAGCAAAATTACAGTTTTGTCAAAAAGAGGTTCAATATTTGGGACACAAAATTGAGAAAGGAGTCAGGAAAGTATCACAAGATCGAATTGCTGTGATCTTGCAAAAGAGTCCTCCCAGAACACAGAAAGAAGTTCGAATGTTTCTGGGCATGGTTGGATACTGCAGACAGTGGATCAGTGGTTTTTCACTGATAGCCAAGCCATTTCAGAGATTGACTCACAAAGATGTAGTTGATCCGATTGAACTGGATGAAGAAAGCATGAAGGCTTTTGTTGAGTTGCGAGATAGTCTTTGTTGAGCACCTGCATTAGGAATGCCAGATTATTCTAAAGAATTTGCATTGTTCTGCTGTGAGAAAGATGGATGTGCAGTTTCAGTTTTGACACAGACACATGGAATGGCGCGTCGTCCAGTGGCATATTTCTCTGCTACTTTAGACTCAGTGGCTGCAGCGTTGCCAGGTTGTTTGAAAGCAGTGGCTGCAACTTGTGTGAGTCTGGAGCAGAGTGAATCAATTGTGATAGGACATCCATTGAGAGTGTATGTGCCACATTCTGTTGAGATTTTGCTAACAAGGACGAGGACACAGCACATGACAAGTAGTCCTTTGACTAGATATGAGAGAGTGATCTTGGGTGCTGAGAATGTGACAGTAACAAGATGCACGACACTGAACCCAGCAACTTTGTTGCTGAGTTCGAGTTGTGAAGAAGTAAAGGGACGCAGATCATGATTGTCTGGATGTGACAGAGTTGTGTACGAAACCAAGGCCTGACATAAAAGATACGCCATTGCCAGAATCAGATTGTGTGATGTTTGTAGATGGTTCGTGTCTGATAGATGAAAAGGGTCCATTGCGTGCATCATATGCAGTATGTACAGTGGCCATGGTTCTTGAAGCATCTTGTCTAAGAGGGACAAATTCAGCTCAAATTTCTGAATTGGTCACTTTGACCAGGGCTTGTATAATTGGCGAAAATTTGAGGATAACCATATTTACGGATAGTCAATATGGTTTCGGGGTGGTGCACGATTTTGGTCAATTATGGATGCAACGTGGATTTCTGACTTCTTCAGGATCCCCAATTAGAAACAGCAAGGATGTAAAAGATTTGCTGAATGCATTACAATTGCCTAAAGAAATTGCAGTGGTCAAATGCCAAGCACATAAATCAGGAAATGATTATGTGACTAGTGGCAACAGATACGCAGACCAAGTGGCTCGTTTCTGTGCACAAAATTCAGTTTCGATTAATAAAGGAGCAGAAAAAAAGAATACAAATTGTCACTTGATGTTTTCTTCTGTAGAAACATGGGATGAAGTTAGACAATTGCAAGAAGAAGCTAGTGAAGAAGAGAAAGAAATTTGGATTAAAGCAGGATGTACAAAGAGACCTGAAGATGAAATATGGGTGTACATGGATGATAGACCAGCAATGCCAGACTGTTTACTTTCACAATTTGCAAGGATGTACCATGGAGTGACTCATGTGGCTATGATTAGGCTCTTCAAACAATCATGGTAAACTCCAAAGTTCAGGGTTATTGCAGAGAGTCTTTGCCAGAGGTGTGTAGTGTGCCAGCAGCAGAATCCAGGTAGAAAGACTGTTATCAACTGGGGGCGGATTGGAAAAGCAGCAGGTCCTTTTACTAGATTACAGGCAGATTTCATTGAGCTTCCTCCTTGTAATGGACTAAAATATGTGCTGGTTGTTGTTTGTCTGTTTTCTCGTTGGGTAGAAGCATATCCAACAAGAAGAAATGATAGTTTAACAGTTGCTAAATTGCTTTTGAGAGAGATCATCCCTAGATTTGGATTTCCAGTCGCTTTAGAAACGGATAGAGGTACTCATTTCAATAATGAAATAATTCTGATGATTTGCGCAGCATTACAAATTGAGCAAAAGCTGCATTGTGCCTATCGACCAGAAGCCTCAGGTGTGGTTGAGCAAATTAATGGCACTATTAAATCAAGACTGTCAAAAGTGTGTGCATCCACCGCACTGAAATGGCCAGATGCTTTACCATTGGTATTAATGAGTCTGAGAAGCATTCCTGATAAAAAGACTGGATTATCACCTCATGAAGTTATAATGGGGAGAGCAATGAGACAGCCGATTGTACCAGCAATCCAACTGATGAATATAACTGATGATTTGGTGCTTGATTATTGCAAAGGATTGGCTGATGTGGTGCGTTCTGTGTCTCATCAGGTTGGAGAACGTGCAACCACAACACAGCAAGAGCAAGCACATGATTTAAGTCCAGGAGAGTGGATCCTGATGAAGAAACATGTGAGAAAGTCGTGTCTGGAGCCTAGGTGGCATGGCCCATACCAGGTAATACTGGTGACAACGACAGCAGTGAAGTGTGGAGGCTTGCCAAATTGGATACACGCAAGTCACACAAAGAGAGTCCCAAGTCCACTTGAAAGACAAGAAGAAGAAGAGCAGAGACTGGCAGAGAGTCAAGAAGAGCCAGAAACTGTAGGACGTGAAACTATAAATTCTGAGGCTTCAGATTCTGAGAGTGTTGAACACGTGATTGATCGAGAACAAAGTCGAATAAAGTGGGCTTCAGCTACTGGGTCTTGTGAGACTGCTGTTGAAAGTGATGATGGAGGAGTGTTAAATGAGAATCAAGAGCAAGCGCAACAGAGAAAAGAACTGAATAAAAGAACTTGCGAACTTGACACTGAAGCAGAGGGAACTGTGCAAGTTAAGAGAGCAAGAAAAGGTGATGAGTGGCCAAAAGGAGTGAAAAGACTGAAATATCCTCTGAAAAAGAGGATGCCAGACACAATAGTTGAAGTACCAAATAAAACAGAACAAAGTGAGTCAGAAGAAGAATTAGTTTGGAAAACAAAGAGAGTAAGAGTTCCAAACAGGAAATATACAGCTCCAGAATGGACATATGTGGTATTGGAAGAAATTGAGCATACAGATCAGAGCAAAGAAGACACTGGTACAAAGCAGAGTGAAGCAAACGGTTTTGAGCCACCCTAACAGAACTGTGAAGACTAAAGGGTGCAGAAAATTAAAGAATTCACTCGGAGAAGAAAAGAGAACTAAAAGAAGAAATTGAATCAAAGGCTGTGAAAAAGTTATAAAAAAAAAAGAAAAAGAGGGGTGAAGAAAGAAAGATGGCTTGAAGTGTTTGGATACACTACTTAAATAGTTTTTCTAGTTTTCTAGTTTTTCTAGTTTTTTTTCTAGTTTTATAGTTTTTCTAGTTTTTCTAGTTTTTTCTTTTTTCTTTTTGAATTGATATAAAAATGTTCCTTAAAATGGCAAAAATAACAGAGACTGGATATCAAAATCGTGGGTTTAAACGTAGATGTATTAATGCTTGCTTATTTAGTATTTTATTACTAACGTTGGTGTGGTTAACACTAATTGTTATTGTGCCTGTCTTAATGGTAACTAACCATAAAAATAATACTCATGGTGTGACGAGTGAGAAAGTAGATTTTAAAAGTTTTAAAGAAATCTCACATACTAATATAGAAAAGATGGAAGGTGATATCATCTACCATCAAGATAAATCAATTAATGACTTTTTGTTAAATGTTTTTACTAAATTGTTATATGAGTATGTTGATACGATGGATGCGAGAGATTGTTATGTGTGCATGCAATTACCATTGTCTGTCTCAGAGGGGGTGACTTATCATCACCTACCTTTAACATATGGTGGGCCATGTTATCAAGAACGGGCGAAAACATTATCGCCGCTTTAGCGGCAGGAAACTGCCGCTAATTCGGCGATAAGGGGCTTGATAATATGCCCTATAGAATTCCAATAGATGCCCAGGTTCTGGTGTGTAGGACATCAAACCTGAGCTTCTATTGGAATTCTATAGGGCATATTATCAAGCCCCTTATCGCCGCTTTAGCGGCAGTTTCCTGCCGCTAAAGCGGCGATAATGTTGTCGCCCATTCTTGATAATATGGCCCGTGTGTCTTGTAGTGTACTCACGAGTCTATTTTACGAGAGAGGTAGCTTACAATATTACTTTTCTAACATGGATTTAGTGTTCTCAGAAATTTCTATTAGAAAGAACATGAATAGAGTAAGTAGTGCTGAAAATGCAGAATATATGGGGGAATTTTTCCATCCAACAAAAACAATTGATATAATATATGCTCATAGACATAAGTTAACATGTAGACTGCGGTTTGAAGAAATAGAATTCATTAACATGGTAGAGGATAGAAGGCAGGATTTTAAGAGAAAAGCTGCTGAGCAAAAGTCTCATGTACCTCAATGGGCTTTCAGAGAAGGAGATTATAAAAAGGGTTAGACATACGCTGCCATGACCCTGGACTGGCATCATAGAGGGAAGCTTTGCTTGCTTAGACTAAAAACTGATTACAATAATTATTTCCTTGGTTCTAGTGAGTGTGATCATACTTTCCTAATTACGGGAGGATGGGGAATAAAAGGAGGAACTGATCCTGTCTTTCCAGGAATCTTTATGTGTGTGGTAAGAATGCCTACTATAGGTTCCCTGCACATTGGTATGGATGTTGCTATATTGGCATTGTATTTCCAAAGGTGTACCACTTGGATAAAAATGATACAATCAATGAAATAAAGAATGGATTAATACGTAATAAGAGAAGAGCGAGTTTTTCAGAAATAGTGGGAGATATTTTTGGAGCATTGATACCTTCAGTTGGAGTCATATTAAACTCACACAAAATTAGAAAATTGTCCACAGTGGTTGATCATTTATCAACAGATACTGCTGGTGGTTTCTTGATGATTGATACTGAAATGGTTGCGATTAGATCAATGGGTTTACAAAATCGACTTGCCCTAGATGTATTATTGGCCAAAGAGGATGGAGTCTGTAATATGTTAAAGATTCAACAATGTTGTACTTATAGACCTGACAAGAGTAAGAGTTTAGAGGGGTATATTAAGAACATTACGAATCTTCGAGAAGATTTGGCTGAACTAAAGGTTGATGGTGCTTGGGAGAAACTTAGTAAGAGTTTTTCCTCCATGGGTAATTGGTTTGCTACTTTTGGGAATAGTGTATTAGGAAGAATACTAACGGCTATCATTGCAGTAGCTACAGCAGTACTAATGATTTTTCTGATTTATAAATGCTGTAAATGCAGAAAGGAGACATCTGATGTGAAACGAAGAGCAAGAAAGAGAAAGAGAGAAGAGTTAGAATTAGAGGACAGGAAAGGGAATTATTATGAAATAATGAAGGATTTAGATGGAATAATGGTAAAACGAGAGAGAACAACTGCTTTCTAAAAAGTGATAATTTGTATTGGTGGGTATTTTGGTGATGGCTCAAAACGCCATCAAAGGGGGGATTGATGGAGCAGGGTTTTCGCGAAATAAAACCTGCTCGAATTGAACCCTCAGTAACATTTACTAACCGTGTGCGGTGAAAAACTAATGTGGGAAAGAGCCTAACATGAGGGATAATGCTACTGCGCAAGCGCGTACTAAAGCACTGAAGTAGGCCGCAAATGCTTTTTGACAAACGAAAAATAAAGACTAATGCTGCTTTTGTGCACATTATTAACGTTTGCTAGAAAAATAATATTAACATGGGTTGCGCATGGATAGATGCAACATGGGGTGGATGCGTAATGAAAAGCATTATAAGTTATTAATAATGGCTGTGTTTGTTTTTCATAGAAGCATGGTTTTCTGTTCTGCGGGAAAACACGGGGTTAATGAGAATAGAATATATTCTGCAAAATAACACTGAGCAAGACGATGGCAGTGGAAGACAAGTGTCCTTCGCCAGTGCTGTGTGCCTGCCAAGAGACAGCTGATAGAAACAAAATTTTCCTTGAGTGAATGAACATTTCCTCTTCGTGCGGCACGAACGGATAAATGCAACACATAATTTGCTACATGACTAGGATGGAGGAAACAAATGCTATGACAGAAGCTCAAATTTGTATTTCCTGGTGTGGAAGTAGATATACAGAATAAATGAACAATAAAGAAGATGAGCTAAAGGACATGACAAGAGTGGTGTGACAGTACACCCCCTTCCTTATCCAATCATGAGTAGAGAAATCCTCTGTTCTGATACAAGTGTGGGTTGGACATTTTGGTTTTAGGGTATAATTGAGGTTCCTGGTGGGAGGGGTTTAGGAGTTTTGCTGGAGTTTGTTGGTGGTTAGTTGGTGGCTTGCTTTCTTACCTGCGTGAGGAGAGGCCTTCTATGCTGTCTCCTATTTTGAGCTGGCTGTTCCTGTCTGCTGATTCCTGACTTAATCTTTGCCTCTTCAACTCTTCTTGAGGGGCCTTACTGGTCTCATGGCCAGAGAGTAGATTTCCTATTCAATTGGGTTAGTATAGACTGAAAACTGAATTTGCATACTTATTTGCAATTGTATTTTGTCTCTGAACCTTTTGTCTCTTCGCCTTTCCACTCCTTTATGCATTGATATGTTGAGATGTATTTTGATCATTATTTCTCTGATATTGTTGCTCTGTGGTGATCTATGATTTGTACTGTATTTTGGTGTTGATGAGCATTTATTTCACATTATTTTAGATAACATTATAAATATATAAATGTGTCTGTCTTTATTAGAGATGTTTTCTAGTTTACGAGTATTCTAGAAACAAGTAGTGGTTTGCCAAACCCTGTCAACTATATAAAGATTGCATCGCCACAATTGGTATAATAGAAATGAAGACACAAATTGGATTTTGGTAATTTGTTTGGAAATTCACTAATCTCAGCATGCAGGGGCTTGTGGGTAATGAAATTGGGCCTAGTTTGTGGAAAATTATTAGTCCCAGATCGCTGGATCACTAGTTACCATGCAGAATGTTATTCCTCCTGCTTTCTTACTATCATCTTTTAGCGATGATATATAAAATGGGAAAAATTGAAAAATGGGTTTTCAAGGTATGCTAGAGTCTGTGGCCCTAGTCTTAGTGCAGAAAGGAAAACCTCCTTGCTGCCTCACTGTTTAGGCCCGGAGGTTAAGAGGATTTCATTCACGTGCCAGAGAAAAAGCAATAGGACAAAATGAATACAAAGTATGCCTGAAGAAATTATATTCTCATTATTAAGCAAAGGTCACTATGGTATTAGATGGATTTTACTTTGGTAAAATAATGCAAATACTGGTGAATCTATGGAGGATTATGTTACTGAATTAAGAAGAGTATCATCTTGCTGTAAATTTGGTGCAAGCCTGGATTTAGGGATCAGTTTATGTTGAGTTGTGATAATGATAAAGTTAGAGAGGAATTATGGTTGTGTGAAGATCCCTCTTTCATGGAGATTATTATACCAGTGAAGAAACTAGAACATAGGTTGACGTGTGCGGGGGAGATTAAAAGGAATGGAACAATCAGAGATACTGTGAGTGTGATAAGCAGGAAATGAGAGAAAGGAGGTGGGTACTACAGCAGCAGTAGAAATGATTGTGTATGTCACACTAGTATGACTGAACAGATCGGTCTGAAAGAGTTTACTGAGAAGTGTGACAGGTGTGAAGTCATACGTCATTTAGTGAACAACAAAAATTGTCCGAGTTGGAAAGCAATATGCAAAATATGTCGACACAAAGGTCATTTAAGCAAATGTTGTATGAGTAAAGACAACAAAGGTATAATCAATTAACTAAGGGAAGAAGAAAATTGTGATGATACTGTTTTGAAAATAACTGTGAAGAAGGGTGAACGACCACATGATGAAGTGTTATTTGAAGGAAAAAAGGTGAAGATATTGCTCAACTCAGATGCAAAGTTAATTTTGATTTCTCAAGAAGTGTTTATCATTTGTGTAAATGACAAAATGAAACTTTATAAGCCTTATATCAAACTTACTGCTTACTGGGATGGAATTGACTTGTTATTTCAACAGTGAGCTGGAATACATATGCATACTTGTAGTTGGAAAGGTGTATGCAGCTGTGAAGGGTGATTCATGATTCAGTAATTAGTTGGTGTCATCAGAGAGATCTGGGAACTCAAGATGATTAGCAAGGAAGAAGTAATCAAAGCAGAGTTTCACCAGGATTTTCCTGAGGTGTTCAGTGAAAGGCTATGTTATCTTAAACGGTATGTGCATAGGATCAAATTCAAGGATGGTGCCAATCCTGTGGTACGTAAAGTAAGGAGCATGCCGATAGAGGTAAGGAATGGGTGATGTTAGAATTAAGGGAATTGGAAGAGACAGGAGCTAAAGAGGAAGTCGAGGGGATGAAGTAGTTGTCGCCAGTTTTAATAACTTGCAAGTACAAAGGTGATTTGGGGTGTGGATTTAAGGGGTTTGAATAGGTTGTTGACTAATTCCCCATTCTAGGTATTATTAATATGCTGATGATGTTGGGGGATGGTAGGTGTTATTTCACCCTTAACATAGCATTAGCTTATCATCAGATTCATTTGCATAGAATATACAGTTTTTGTGACCTCTGATGAGACTTTTGGATTTAAAAGGAAGCCTTTTGGTCCAATCTGTAATATGTCAATATTTCAGAGAGCAACGTGTGACATTTTGAGTGATTGTAAAGGCTTTAAAATGTATCAGATAGCATTTTGGTGCATGGTAGGTTGAATGAGGAACGTGAAAGGGTAAGAGCTGTTCTGAGCAGGTTGAATGAGAGAGTTTTAACTTTGAAGATTAATAAGTTTACGTTCCATGAAGAAGATCTATATGTTTGCAGCACATTTTGCCTAAGGGTGGTATGACGCCTAGGAGGGATCTAATCAAGACTATGAGTGGAATGGTGGCTTCTAAAAATAATAATGAGCTTTCTTCTTTGTTAGGGTTAGTGAAGATCCATAGTACGTTTGTGTCTAGGGTTTCAGTGAAGACTGTCACGATGAGGGTTTTGCTAAAAAGAAGGTGGAGTTTAATTGGGCTACCTAGTGTGAAGGAGAATTTGGAGATTGAAGAAAGAGGAGGAAGGAACACAGATTGTGCAAGGTTATTGTCCAGAAGAAGATAATATAATTTGGAGCGATGCCAGTGCTAAAGGGTTGGGTGCTACATTAATTCAGAAAAGTGGAAATACTGCGAAGATTATTATTTTCATTTCACAAAGTCTAAAGGATGAGAAAAAAAGGTACTCTGTCTTGAGAGGGGTGTTGGCAGTGTTTTGAGCAATTAAGATGTTGAAATATTTTGTTTGTGGGAGGAGGTTTGCTGTAAAAACAGATTATAAGCTTTTGCTGGAAGTGCTTTCAAAGAAGGTGATAAATAATATTTCAAGCAAGAAACAAGTGGGTTATTGCTTTTCAGGATTACAAGTTTGAGCAGGGGTATGTTTCTGGGAAGTGCAATGTTGTTTGTAGTTGGTAAATGAAAGAGGCATGGACAAGGTGGGTGGCGAGTATGAAAATCAGGAAGAAGAGGAAAAGATTTGTATTATTGATGATGGTACCATTGCTCTCATAGAATTGAGGTGTGCGTTAGAGAAGGATGGTGTTCTCCAAGAAGTTGCTGGGTGGGTCAAAGAAGGTTAGTTGAGCAAGAAGTTGATTAATAAAGCTGTAGACTCATGTTGGAGCATGAGTGAGGAGCTATTTTAATGTGAGGGTTTAATGGAGCAAGACTATTTCCGCCTGAGTCTGATCATGAAAGGCTAATGAAAATCGCACATGAGGGACAACAAGGTATTTATAAGAGGAAGGAAAGATTACAGGTGTCTTTTTGGTGGCCAGGAATGGCCATACATTAGAAGCATGGTCAGAGAATGTTTAAAACGTTCACAAAATAGTAAAGTCTACAAAACACGAAAAGCAAACAATGGTGATTAAGCATTTGCCTGAGAAACCTTGAGGTAATGTTGTGATGGATATTGTTGGGTCTTGAGCCAACTGATTCAGGAGTGATATAGTTTGGTTTTGGTGGATATGCTTTCTCGATGGCCAGAGATCAAATTTGCTAGTGAGGTTAATATCAAAAGTGTTATTGATTTTTTAATAGAAGTATTTAGTACCGAAGGGTTTCCCAAATCGTTCCTTACTTATAATGGAGTTCAGTTTACTTCTAAAGACACGAAGAAATATTTGAGTAAGAGGGCAACTGTGCACAGAGGTGCTCTCTGTACCTTTCAGAGGTCAACAGGATGGTGGAGAGACTTAATAAAATGTTGAAGGGGTGAATTCAAGTTGATAAGTATTGTGGCAAGGATTTGAAATTAGAAGTGATGAAATGCATTGATGCATATATGTTCACACCAAGTTGTACTACAGGCAGTACCCCATTTGAATTGTTCAAAGGAAGGAAAGTCAATACCTCGCCATGTCCTGTATGGATGAATGTGAGTAAGATGGTTGATGGTATTAAGAATCGTGCATGAAGACAGAGGGAAGAGGGTAATGTTGTGGTTGGAAAAGACTATTTGGAGGAAATATATTTAGATGTTGTTAATTTGATCAAAATAATGTCGATGTGAGTCATCAGAAGTATTCGAAGTTCAGTGGATCCATGAGGGTTGTGAAAGTTTTCAGAAATGCTAATAAAACAGGGGACTCGGGTATTTGGAAATGCCAGAAGAGTCAAAAGACAAGACCAATGTAAAGACTTTCTCTTATACAAATTAAAGGTTCATTAATGGTGTCATGAATTTTTCTAATTGTCCTTCACTTAGCTAGTTAATTAGGTTGTATGACGGAACAACACGTGCAACTACCACGCATACCTTTACTTCACTGACAATACCACAAATGCATCAGTACCATGCATGCATTGACAACAAACATTTTTACCACACATATGGTTTTATCACTCATGCCTTTACTACAAAAATGTTGTGGTAAAGGCATGGTTGGTAAAAACATATGCGTAGTAAAAACATACATAAGTGCGCACAATCATGGTTAATAGGCTCCGGCTGTGTTTACCTACCTGCTCCAGCTGGATGGTGCGTGTTGTCCATTTCATAGCTCCGTAGGGGTGATCACAACGGGAGGGACTGCTGCCGTTGGCCTGCGCGCACTTTCTGCCTGCATATCCTTCAATGAGGTGGCATGTCCCAAGGCCGGCTGAGCCAGCACTCCAACCTGATAAGCTGAAAGCGATACGTTTAAAAAAAAAAATTTAAGCCCATCATAAATAGCCCTCACACACCATTCTATGCAGTTTCTCTGTAACCAGTTGTTGTGGACCATTTTATTCTCAAGGTATTTCTCAAGGACCTAAGGTTCTCCCTGGTGTGCATGAGAGCCATTTACAGTCGATGCACACAGGCTCCTGCCTGGTGGCATGTCGCAGGGCCCTGCTTACAAGTCGAGACTGCGATGGGCGGAGTCAAAGACGAAGCTCTCTGCAGGCCAGCCATAAGCTGGGACAGTGTTTCCAGATGGGCCTCGACCGCTAGGCCCATTGGCCACTCGCTAGTCCTCCACTGCCCCCTGAGTCATTCACAGTCCCCCTGCCCGGCCACTACCCTTTTCCTGTCCCTGAGCCCTAAAACCGCCCCCTTTTGCAGCCCACTTTTTCTGTCCTTGACCCTAAAACTGCTCCCTACAGCAACCCCATTTTCCTAGCCCTGAGCCCTAAAACCACCCCCTGCCACAGCCCCCTTTTCCTGACCCTAAAACCGGCCCCTGCAGCAACCCCATTTTCCTAGCCCTGAGCCCTAAAACCGCCCCCTGCCGTTATCAGAACACGCATGACCATTACCACGCATTCTTTACAAAGAACATGCCTTTTACACACAGATCAAATTTTGTAGTAAAGGTATGCATGGTAAAGGTATAAAAAGGGGAAATAGTTGTAACGGACATGCGTGGTAAAGGCATGTTCATTGTAAAGGATGCGTGGTAATGGTCATGCCTGGTTAAGACTACGTTGTAATTGCTGCTTCCCTTCAATTATTTTAACTATGTAATTTCATGGGTTGTTATTGTTTCAAGGATAAATAGGTATTGTTTTTTATATTAATGAGGCAGGCATGTGGTATCTTGGGACTTTGATGCTGCAGGATGAAATGCTATGAAACCACATCAGAACTAGAATACACCAAGGTTTAGATGATGCTAGGGACTCAGTTGAAGAAAACCCTGAAACAGCAGATGTCCTGTGTGGATGGAGTGTTGTATTGAATTAACTTTGTTTCCTTACTACTGGATCCTTCAGGGTGTGTATATGTTCATTACAGTATCTTCATTATATTTGAGCCTCCACTGAGAACTGATGACTAAGGGCCCGATTTATATCTTGGCGGTAAGCATACTCTGCTGCAATGGTGATGGAGTATGCTTACCGCCAAGATAATAGTTCGCCTGTCCGATTTAAATGTGGACAGAACATAGGTTTAATTATGGCGGAGACTACTCTGTCTCCACCTTGATTAAACTCCTTCGACGGCCCTGTGGAGTATTGGCCGTCAGAGGCAGACCTGTAATTCCACCCACCTGATTTAGATGGGCAGAAGTAGAGGTCAGTTTTCGCTGCCCATCACTGCCAGGAAAACCCTGACGGTAAGGGGCGGTGAAAATCTGCTAAATACTTCCTTCTCCGTGGGAGAGGAATCCCTTGTCGAGGAGAACACTGGCTTTTTTATTTTCAAAAAGAAAATCACATTTCAGGATCTTCTTTTTGAAAGTAAAAAAAGAAAAAAGTTTGATGCAAGGATCCGTCATGCTGACTAAGCCCTGCACCAAGCAGCAAAATGCATTGACAGGAACCACTGAGACAGTGGTTCCTGGCAATGCTTTATAAATGACCGCCAGCTTGGTGGTCGTTTATAAATCTGGTGCGTGGTCCCTCTACCCGGGCAATGGAATAATTTACTTTGTCACCCTGGTGGGACAACAGGCCATCTGCCAGGAAATAAATCAGGCTTTAAGTATTTACGCTTTTTTGTCCAAAGCATTTAGTGTAATGGACAATGCCTTTATCTCGGTACAGCCATACTGGCAAAATGAGTCCAGCCTAGCACATATTTCCCATAATGTTATGTGCATTGAACAACATCTTTTTGTAAAAGCACACATCTGATTGTCATGTTTTGACATATGGGCAAATGTTACAGTCAGGGTCTGTGCAACATTTGAAATAGACATGGAGGGGGCCTGGCCAATCATCATGGCCGCGAGGACGTGCCCCGAGTAGGCTCCGCGCCTCGCACTTTTGGGCTGCGTGCCTTTCCCACGGACCCCAATTCAAGTGGGTCGATGGCAAGCAAAGAGTAGTGACTAGTGGACACTATGCCGTAAGCCGAACCCACCCAGTGAGGCGACGACGCGGTGGGCTCCAGACTGCAGCAGTGGTGTGAGAACCTCAACAAGATGGCGGTGGGCTCGGCCGGCCGTTAAGCGCCTCCGCAGAGCTGGACGGTGGTGGTGCAGGACACATGGACTGGGCCGGCCGCTGATCCTGCGGCATTCCCCGGGGTCCCGACAGCTGAAAGAAGAGGTGAGCCCATCGGAGCTGCAGACTGCGGCGCGGCTGGTACCCGGGCGTGCGGCCTGTTTCTGGTGGCACCGGGGTGCTGAGGCCTGCCCGCTCCGCCCGGACAGCTGCGGAGGCTAGTGCCCTGGCCAAGGACCAAGGGGAGTCCTGGGGCCCCGCTATTGCAATCTTCACCGGGCGCTGTGGGAGCTGATGATGCCCATGCGAAGCGAGTCAGGCAGACGGCCTGACCTTAAGATGGCACCCAGTCGCTGCAGCGGGTCGCTCAAGCACGGATAGCTATGGTACAGAGGAGAGGACCAGTCGGGGCTAGAGGACCCTCCCAGAAGACGCCTCAGGGGGAAACGAGTGGCCCTCATGGAGAATTGCACAGTGGCCTTGAGTGGGAGCCCGTTGGGGGGCCCCTGTCGGTGGTGGAAGTGACCAAGCAAGGGGGCGGCTCTATACAAGGACTTTGCCCAGTGACCTGGGGGATTTCCGCGCAAGCTACATCCCCCTCTTTTGGGTACCATGTGTCGTCCGGGTGGAAGTGCTGGCCAGGAGTGGTGGCGGTGAGGGGTGGCATGCGCCCATATGCCTCCCAAAAAATCACAAAACAACCGTGTCTCCAGCTACTTTGCCCCTGCGGATTCTCAGGCTGTCAAGAGGGGGACGGCGCAGATGGAGGCCGACATGTAGCTCACCAGGGAGTTTCTCCTTGAGACAGTACGAGTGTTCAAGAAAGAACTCAGAGAAGACATCAAAGCCGACATGAGCTCCACCTTTGAGGCCTTCCGATTGAAGGTGGGTTCCAAGCTGACGGTGCTGCAGGCTGATGTTGACTTGGTTGGGACCCGCACCCTGGACTTGGAATCTAAGTATCAGGAGCTTGAGGCTCACCTGCCGCCCCTGGAAGTGGGCCCATCAACGTATCTGAACAAATGCAAGCTGCCCTCCTCAAGTGCAAAGACCTTGAAAACCGCTAACGCAGAGACAACATCAGAGTGAGGGACCTTGAGGAGGGATGCGAAGGCCCAGACCTGGAGGCGTTCATGGTGGGTCTTTTTTATTCCAGTGTCCTAGGGGAGTTGATGGCCCGGAGGTCGGGCTGTAGCGGGTGCACAGACTTGGCCAGAGACCGGAAGGGGGCGCAAACGTCCCAGGGATATACTGGCCAAATTCAGCTCCTTCAAGACCAAGGAACTCGTCTTACGAAAATCCAGAAACACTGAGTCTGTCTTCTTTCAGGGGTTTACGTGCTGGCTCTTCCAGGACGTGGCCCAGGCCACGCTGGTGCGCCGACAGCAGTTTCGACCACTAACCACGGCACTAAGGGAGCATCAAATCAAGTATAGATGGACTTACCCCTTTGGTATTGCTTTCTCGTGCAACCACAAGCAATGTCACTTCACCGAGCTGTCTGGGGCTGCTGCCCTGTTGGGCTGAAGATGGCACCGCCACAGAAGAATGCAACACGGGCTGCTGAGGAACGGCCACTGGAGCAAGAGGACCGAGACTCTGGCAAACTCCCAAGAAGGGCGGCAAGTCATCGTCCCGGCAGCAGAAGCTGGACCCCTAATACTACTCTCTCTCTGCATGTGTTGGGGTGTCCTCGGTCCTTGGCTTATCGGGGGCTCCCGTCTCATTGGGGATGACTTGCAGCGGGGGGGCCTGCCCCGGAAACTGGTGGCGCTACACATTTGCCACAAAAGACTTCTCTCGCACGAACCCTCCGGACCCAGGCACCCAACTTGGCCCGGGGATGGTTTGGCTGGAGGCCTTTGAGTGTTCAACGATTAGCAGTGCGGGGCTCTGGGAGCAGGCATGGATACTCCCCGGGAGTCACCACCAGTGAGACTGTCTCGCCATTTTGGAGACTCTGTATTCTACTGTTCGTATGTTACTAGGTTATTCCCGTGATGGAGCTCACTTAATCTACCACTTTGGGGGGTGGTGTGGGGCGGGGGGCGGTGGAGGGGTGGGGGTTGTCCCCGGTGGTGAACAGTGGTTTGCCCACATGCTCTGATGTCCCTTAAGTGGATGTCCTGGAACGTCCGGGGCCTCAACTCCCCGAAAAAATGGCAACACATCTGGAAATTTTTGGGGGACAGCCAGGCGTAGATGGTTGCCCTACAGGAAACCCACTTGAGGAGGGGGTACGACCTACGTCTACGACACAAGTCTTACCCACTGATTTTTCATTCCTCCGATAACTCCAAGCAAAATTGGGTTGCACTCCTGTTTCACGCCTCGGTGCCCTTTCAGTCGTCAGACACAAAATCGGACAAGGCTGGGAGATAACTCATGGTCAAGGGGGTGCTCGTGGGTCGCCCATGCACCATAGCCATGGTTTACAACCCAAACACAGGCTGAGTTTCCTTGCACATACCTCACGGCCCTTGTGAGTTTCGCCTTGGGAGACATAATGCTAATGGGGGATTTCAACCTTATCTGGGAACCTTCTATGGACACTACACACCCACACAGAGCACTGGCAGGGGTTTTCCCTAAGGCACTTAAAACCACGCTCATGAGGTTGGGGTTAAAAGATATTTTGAGAGCGCTAAATCCCTCCACGCGTGATTTCTCCTTCTCACATGCCCATAGAGTATACTCGAGGACCGACCACATTTTTCTTAGCCAATCACTCCGCTCCGCAACACTGACTACAAAGTTACACTCGATTTGCCTGTCGGATCATGCACCACTAGAAATAGGGATTGAATGGCTGGCTCCCTGCTCCACACTGAAAAGGTGGTACTTCCCTAACATTCTATGTAGGGACGACTACTCCGAGATGAACTACGACAGTCAATCAGGGACTTTTTTTTTAGCAATAATGACCCCAAGGACACCTCTCCCATGATCAACTGGGATGACTTCAAGACTGTTATTTGGGGCAAAAGCATAGCCCTGGCCACCTCCCTCTGACGGCAACAAAGATCGGAAAGGCTGGCTTTGGAGGGGTAACTGCAGAGGGTGGAGAAATCGCATAAGGAGGCTCCGTCCCTGTTCACCCAAAGAAAAGTCATGGCAGTAAGAGGTAAACTCCAGGCAATCTATGCTAATAGAGCGGAGGGGACCCTCTTACGCCTTCGGGCCTGGGAATATGACGCACTGACAAAATTGGCTCGCGACTGGCAAGGCAGCTACGAGCCAAGCAAGAGAAGGAATACATTCGCTTGATAATTGATGACTCGGGCATGGTACACCATGGGGAGGAGGGAAAGGCGGGAACCTTTCGGGAGTTCTATAAAACGCTATATAGTGAGGAGGATCAGCTCCACTATCTTTACTCGCTTGAGCTACACCAGGTTTCTTCGGCCTCTAACGAATCGCTGATCCAACCTATTTCGCAGGAAGAAGTGCAGAAGGCCATAGATACCTTAAAACTTTAGCGGTCCCCAGGGCCGGATGGCTTTAGTGCTCTGTTCTATAGAACATTTGCCCCACCTGACAGAGCTCTTTAATGCAGTTGCGTCCCTACATCAGGTATCCCCTTCAATGGGAGAGGCGCTGATTACGCTCATCCCTAAGGCAGGGAAAAACCCACAATTATGCCCCTTGTATAGACCCATAGCACTTCTAAATTTAGATGCCAGACTCTACTCCAAAATATTGGCCAGCCGACTTGAGGAGCTCCTCCCGGACTTGATCCACCTGGATCAGTCGGTTTTCTCAAAGGGCGCCAGACGCACGATAACTTACGTAGAATTGTTCATCTGATTGGGAAAGTGCATAAAAACATATTCCGGCGGCCTTGCTCTCATTGGACGCAGAGAAGGCCTTCGACTGGGTCAACTGGTCCTTCTTGAGGTGCGCCCTGCGACGGTTTGGCTTTAATGATACTTTTTGGGGTATGCTGCAGGCGAACTATTACTGTCCCAGATCCGGGGTTCTTATTAACGGGGTGGCCTCAGAATTTTTTGATCTCTCAAGGGGTAGACATCAGGGCTGCCCCTTATCGCCCATGTTTTGTGTGCTATGCATAGAGCCCCTTGCGGCGCGTATTAGGGCCAACCCGGAGATACACGGGGTTAAATTCAGACCAGACGATCATAAGATATCGCTTTTTGCGGACAATGTCCTTCTACCTGTCTCGGAACCCTGTACTTCACTCCCTGTGATATAGTCCGAGCTTACCACGTTCGAGAAGGTGGCAGGCTTCAAAGTTAACCTTTCAAAATCCTACTTACTTAACTTATCGGTTCCTCAGGGGCAGATGGTTGCAATAGCAGCTTCTTCGCCATTTAAATGTGCTTATAAGGAAATCACCTACCTGGGCATTAAAATCACACCTAACCCACTAGACAAATACAAAGTCAATTCCCCCCCCCCCCGTTACGACAACTCATGGTGGACTTCAAGAAGTGGGGCTCCGCATACATTAACTGGATAGGCAGAATTAACGCGGTCAAGATGAATGCTCTGCCTCGGCTCCTCTATCTTTTCCAGGGCCTCCCAATCCCAGTAGACAGGGTATTGTTTGCTGACCTGAAGTCAATGACGACAAAATTCGTTTGGCAAGGGCAGGCCCGGCTGGCGTAATGAGTCCTATCCAGGCCGCGGCTTGCAGGGATGTTGGCCCTGCCAGATTTTCTCCTCTATTACAGGGCTGCCCAACTCCGAGTCATTTCAGAGTAGTCCCTCAGGGCCTCGGACAGACACTGGCTCCACATGGACCAGATGGTGGTGGCAGAACCATCTGGGATCTCATTTGGCGGCCAAAGCAGGACAGAACAAAAAAAAACCCTACCTTAGCACCCCTACGGCTACCACACTTCACGCTTGGGACGAGGTCACAAAGTCTTTACCCTTAATGACATTCCCATCCCCTTACACCCCCATCCATTTTAGCTCGGGCTTCCCCCCTGCCCAACTAGAGGGTCCATTTAATAAATGGAGGGAGGGAGGCTCCCTGATGGTGTCAGACATGTTTGTCCTTGGTGAACTACGTACATTCGAGGGCTGTGTAGCAGCGTTTAAACTCCCAGTGATATAAAAATATCACTACCTCCAACTGAAGCATTGGCTGCTCCAGCCCCCAGATGCGACTTGGGTCAGACCTTGCTGAGTGCTTGTGGGAAAGCTGTGTTTTACCTTTAGCTACTTGTCACTCTTGACTTTCTGTATTGCTACAATGAGTTTCACAAGTTGTTACCTTTTTTAAACTGCAATAAAAAGATTTTGACAAAAAAAAAAGAAATAGACATGGAGTTAAATGTCCTTTTCGACGCGATGTACTTCTTCCTACCTTCACAGTAGTGACAGGAGCAGCAAGTTTATAAAATATAAAGTTTATTAAGTTGTCTATGCTGGCCTCTCACATCATTAAGATTATTGGTTGCTAATCATGCACTGCAATGAAACAATCAAATCAGAAATTGCATGTGTGCTAGCTCCGATCAACGCTATACTTTGAAAAAGGGCCCAAATTACTACTTTAAGCCAATCACCAAGGCAATGCACAGTCCTTTGAATGGAACAGTTATGTAAAGGCACATCTACATGCAAATGATGTTTCTTGGAAAAAGCCTTTGTTTGAACTTTCACTAAGGACATCCAGTCATGCAGCAGCCCAGATTTGCTATCCTTCAAGCACAGACTGCTCTGAAACATTGAATTTACTCTCTTTTTACCCAACAGACAGCTACTTGAACAATTGCAACTACTATATCGGTATTGCCTAGTAAACCCTTGAGATTATGAGTTTATAAAGTGATTGTAGAAAATCTGCCTTTTCTGCATGGTCACATTAGATTTTTGGCCTTTTTCTGGACACTATTTGTGCTGGTTTTTGAGGTCTGTGCACTTTGCCCCTGCTAACAAGGAGTAAAGTGCCTGTGCTCCCCCTTTAAGCATGATAAATTAACTTATTTCTGATTGCCACATTTAACTTGCTTGTAAGTCCCTAGTATAGAGTGTATTAAAAAAAGTCCAGGGTCTAGAAGTTAAAAGCCACTTGCGGACTGTAGTAACTATTGTCGCATCCACAATAGTGGCACTGCAAACACGGCTGCAGGCCTAGCCTGTGTAGCCTGATTTTTTGACACATAAAGATCTACTGATATTTACAGTAAGATCTTGTAGCCCACAAAGCAGAGTGCATGGTATTTAAAAGAGAGAAAGGTAGAACATTAATACTATCATGTCACTGTAGTGACAAGGCCCGAAAAAGTATTTCCACTGTGGCAGGCCTAGCTGTACTATGCAGAAAGCCAGAGTACAGATGAAAAGGGTAATACTGCCAACCTGGGAATTAGACCAGCTAGAAACATAATTAAATCTATTTTTAAGAGAAGTCAGAGTTTTAATACATACTAAAAAAATTTGCTTTTGGCTTTTACCCTGCCTGATGCCCTTAGAGGTACCTAAATAAGTAGAGGTAAAAACCTTAATAGTACAAGCACAATCTAACAAGTAAACAAATTTAAAATAAATACACTCCCCGTTACTGCCCGAAAACAAACCCACCAAAAGTAATTAAAGTACATAAATATAAATAAAACTATACATAAAAATATATTTTACAAGGTTTGTTAGCAAATACACTTATAAATGAATTATTAATTAATTAAAATACAACAAATACTCAATACACCAATTAAACAGTTATATAATTTAAGTAGTTTATTACCAACTATATTTTTGATTTAAATATAAAAAATTGTAAAATACAATTATCCTACTCACCTACAAACCCAACAACCCATTCTAAAATAAAAATTAGCAATTAAACTAAATAACATAAAATATACATTAGCAATCAGAAATTACAAATAAGTATTCAAAATAAAAATTAATAAATTAAACAATGTACATAATTAATTACAATCAAATATTTAATTAACATAAACTATTAATTAAAAATGATTTTTTTAAAAATCCATCCTTCGTATTGCCTGCAAAAACATCAAGCCCCTACTAAAGTATAAATTGCAAGTAACATGTATAAAACATTTAGTAGCACATTAAAAATACAAACTATACTAAAACAAATTTAAAACAATGTTATTAATAATACACACATCTAAAAATGAATATAACTAATATTTATTAGAATAATTCCAAAAATATATTTAATACAACTATATTAAAGTAAAAAAAAGTTATATACAATATGTTAAATATATATATTATTCACATAAAAAGATATGCTTATCTTCTATCTTCTGTTCTTCCATATTTTATTAGTGATAATGTTTTTGACACAATATTCATCTCACATGATTTTTTTGAGTTTATGTATTTATTATTCACCACTTCTTACAAGGAAGCCTTAGTACATCACATTATTTTTCTCAGTATTTCACCTTTATTAATTTTAATTTATTGCATTTTAATTAACACAATTTTGAAACATTATTTTGTGTCAGCAAGCGGGCCCATTGGGGTTTCATCCTGAAGCTCCCCTCCTGCGGCCTACCCATGCACAAGACCAAAATGGGTCTCCTACGATCAGGCACCCAGAGCCCAACACTGCACCATCTGGGCCATCTGCTTCTGCACACATGGCAGCTGGCAGTGCTGAAATGCTGGATCAGCCCTGACATTCTGAGTCCATAGGTGACGAACTGGACATCATCCTTGAGGTCGTGGAATGCACCAGAGCCTCTCTGGAGAGCACTCGTGCTGCCCTGGAAAGCAAAATTGATAATGTTGCAGAAGACCTCACACTACTCCACGCGGACCACCGCAAACTAGCCGACAAGGTGACGAACTTCACCGAAGTCTCGTGAAATGGAGTCATCTCTGCAGGCGCTAGTGGACTGTGAACACACTTTGGAATGCTGGGCAGAGGATGCTGAGGGCCGCTCCAGGAGAAACAATGCCTACATGGAGCGCTGGCTACGCGACCTCCTCCCCCCCGGCAGCCCTGTCCCAGTACTTCTCCATTGAGTGGGTTCATCGGGCTCCTTCACACAACCCCCCCCGGCCTGCATTATGTTGTTTCCGGACTACACCGTAGTAGTGCAATGACAGTGGAACTCCTTCTTGGCCGTCAAGCAATGGCTCCGAGACCAGGACTTATGGTACTCTCTATTGTTCCCTGCGTGCATTTGGTTTGTTGCTGCAGGGGGCAACACACTTCTGTAACTCTTCTGGAGATGCTTGGGACTGGCCAAAAGCTGTTCCCAACCTGAAGCAAATTATTCAGGAGAAGCATGAGCTGTGCAAATAGCGCCCACGATCCGTGAGGCTACCTGAAACCCAGACTGAAAAGATGGATCCGCCAAATCCCTCAGTGATGACGGCTCTTCGGCCATCTGGCCCTCTGTGACAGATTTGGTGATCCGTCCTGATGTGACACCACAGACGGCTGATAACATTGTCTAACCTGCTATCTATGGAACTTCTCGTAGCTAATCCAACGGATCTATAATGCATGATGTTTCATGTCACTTCACTTGTATTCTCTTCAACTTTTTTCTTTTTCAGCTGACATGGGGGTGTACTGATTCTGTTCCTGAAGCCTTGCTAATGCTCTGTAGTTATTTTAGATCCTGTTGCGGTGCCCAGACGAGAAGCTACAGACAGTTCCCTACTGATGCACACATGTCCTTATCACATGGGGTGACCCACCTTTGGTTACTGCACCTCCCCTGCGTGCTCCAATTTCATGGTTTGTGTTGCAGCTCATGAAACACACAGATCGGCAGTTTGGGCGGACACATGCTGCTCTGCTCTAATGGTAATCATTGTTTGTTTTGGTTCTTCTTTCAGTTATAACTATCTGGTTTTCTGACACCTGATCTCACCACCCACACTCACAGGACACCAACACAGTGCATGGATTGGCTTTCCTCTCACCACACGGTGGTATATCGCTACACTCCTCTCCACTGACCACATGACCCACACTAATGTTATCGCCTGGAACGTGTGGGGAATGCACACCCCCTCTCACCACTATGCTGTCTATTGATATCTCAAATGTCGCTCTTACAGGAAACGCATTTAACACACACTGAAGTGACCAGACTCCATAGGCACTGGCACGGCCAGGTGTTTGCCACCAATTTCTCCTCCTATGCTCACGGAGTACTAATATTGCTCAAGCCGGGGGTCCCCTTCACTGTGGATGAGGACTTTGTAGACACAAAGGGCTGCTATGTACTTGTCAGGGGCTGCCTAGATATTTGTTGCATCCTTATAGGCAGTATATATACACACAATATGGAACAGGTTTCATTACTCCATAACCTGTCTGAGACGCTGTCCCAATGGAGTGGAGTCCCATGGCTTATAGGAGGGGACTTTAACTGCCTTCTCAGCATTGAACTTGACTGCTCATTCCCTCCGCTGCCTCAAACATCTACAACATCCTTTGCCCAAGAACTGCAGGACTGGCTACGTCACTGGCAACTGATTGACATTTGGTGCACACGCAACACAAACACAAGACTATATTCCTTTTTTCCTTCGCCACACCGCCTCCATGTACGATAGACAGATTGATTGGCATCACCGACCTGCTCCCTTCCATTACCCATGTTGATTATTTAGGCAACACCCACTCCCCCAATATTTGCAGCTGGCATGGGACATAGCCACCCCTGCCATTCCCACTTGGAGATTACAAGCAGCGGCGCTAGAAGACCCACCCTTCCGCGACTCCATCGGTACTGCAATTGCAGACTATTTTAAGCTCAACAGTAACACTGCCACCACCAGTTTGATCCAGTGGAATGTATTTGAGGTAGCCATCAGAGGTCAGTGTTTGGGGATAAATTGGAATATACGCAAACAAATCAACAGAGATATTCCTCATAGAGAATGTACACGCCTCTATTGTGAAACCCAAGCAGAGCGTCACCCAGCAAACTCATGCCGCCTGGCAGAAGCTAGTCGCAAACACGCCTCGCTACTAGAGAGGCTGCTCTGTCTTAATTATGCCACTCACTTGGCTTGTACCCACGCCGCTACTGACAGATGCGCCAAGACCAACTGAGATGCCCCATCACAATATTGGTCGGCTGCAGGTACTTCAGCTATACTCAACTCAAAATACACAATGAACTGATGCACCATTACACCTCCTTATACCAGTAGGCTTAACTGCGACTTCCAGCGACATTGATTCCTTTCTCTATGCTGTGTCCTTGCCTCGCATCACGTCGGACCAGTGGACAAGGCTCGATGGCCCTATCACACTTTTCAAAATAGAGGAGGCAATACGCTACCTCGCCAGAGGTTGGAATCCGGGCCCAGACTTTTACCTGGTGAGTTTTATAAGGCTTATGCCCCACTCCTTGCTGCTCACTTACATACACTGTATGAAGGGGCAATGTTGGCCTCACCCCTTCCCGCATCCCTCTGTGACGCTTTGCTTATCTCCTTGTCCAAGCCGGATAGAGACCCGTCCACTTTGGGCTCGTATAACCCCCTGGTTCTGCTGAACACGGACTACAAAGTTCTAGCCAAAATCCTAGCAGACTGACTGACACCCCTAGTTCCTGCTCTGGTCCATCAAGACCAGAACGGGTTTGTCCCAGCCCCTAACACTTCACTGAACCTACGGCATTTTTTTTCAGGTCCTGAGGTATGCTCCGCACCAGTGGCCTCGCTCCGGATGCCTGGCGCTGGATCTAGAAAATGCCTTTGACTCCCTGGAGTTGGCCTTCTTATTTGCAGTGTGCCGCATTATGGCATTGAGAAACAATTTATTTGGTTGGTCCAATTATTGTATACCCAATACCTCTCCAGGGTCAAAACTGACTGCCTTATCTCAGACCCCATTCACATACACAGAGGCACCCATCAGGGGTGTCTGCTCCCACCGCTCCTCTTCTCCCTGGCAATTGAGCCCCTGGTGGTTGCCATCCTGGAATGAGTGGTGCAATAGTACCCACTCCATCTCTCTTTATGCAGATAACCTGCTACTTGTTTTAGAGAAGTGCGCTCAATCCCTGATGTGCTTGCTCTAACGCTCAACCATTTTGCTGACCTATCCAGCTTGAGAGTGAACCACAGGCAAAATCCTGCCTGTTCCCCTTCACACCTATGTTGCCCAACCCAGACTTTGCTTTCAATGGAGTTCCAATACCCTGGCAGCCCTCCACATTCAAGTTATTTTGGAGTCCGGTTATATCACTCACCTGTGGACTTATTTGATGGCAATCTCACATGTGCTGCTACAGCCCTAAGATCTCAGATGATGTTTTGGTGTACCCTACCACATTTGGGGGCTGGGCGCATAGCCCTCCTCAAGATGGTTGTCCTCCCTCGCCTTCTCTATTATTTTGCTAATCTCCCCTTTTATGTACCGGCCCTGTTCTTTCGTTCTTTTGAGAAACTCAAACAAGAATTCATCTGGACCAATTCACACCGTAGAGTAGCACTCTCAAAACTTTACTTGCCACCAGATCATGGCGGGCTGGTTGTGCCGAACTTTGAACAGTACTATCTTGCTTCCCAATTCCAATGGGTGGCTAAATGGTTAGTTGGTTTGCATCTGGCCGGCACTGCTACGATGCTACCAACGTGGACCCTATCCTCTACACTTCAATTGTTCCACCCATTCACCCATTCACCCGGGAGACACCGCCTGACTCTCTGCTACTGGGAGTGGCATACATCTGCTTTCTCCATTTTCTTTTCCTCACATGATCACTGACTCCCTATGCGCCGGCAATAGCCCTGCTTGGCATACCTAGAGGGCATAACTTCACCTCATCAACAGAGCTCACTGTCTGGCATGCAGCTGGTATCCATACCCTGGGAGACCTTTATCACAATGGCGTTCTCATCCCATATGAGTCCTTTATGATGACTTGTCCCTTTTCTTTTATATAATTTGCTGATTGCGTCACTGGGGAACAAATGGAGCGACATGCCACAAGAGCATCCGACTCACCTTGTTATACAATTTCTCCATGTAATGGGACCGAGCACACACCTCTCACCCGGGTTTGCACTGCGAACTCATACTGCACTGCAATTCACACCCTTACACCGCCATTGGAAGGGAGACTTGGCTCGCCCCTGCACGGAAAAGGAGTGGGCTACCATACTGGAAAGTCCGAACCATGTTCCGCACAACACTCCTTTCAGACTTATTCAATTCTACATCATACATAGGGGCTAGCTTACCCTCACCAAAATAAACAGCTATTTTCACCGCAACGATGGAGCTTGCCCACACTGTCGCCTGGTTGATGCAGAACTGCTTCACATGTTGTGGGCCTGCTCATCTCTTCATCAATATAGGCGGGGAGTCACTTTTCACTTATCTACTTGCAGAGGGTGCCCTGTCTTACACACTTGGGAAATATGCCATCTAGGCCAAAAAACTGAGGGTCACTTCCCGGTTCATCGACTTGGGCCTGCAGACGGCTGAGCGCCTTATCACTTGGTGCTAAAAATCAACTGAACCCCCAGTGCTGGTTGCCTGGACGCAATCCCTCATTGTATGGGCACAGGCGGAGAGTGTGGAGTTACATAGAAAGGATGGCTTAGGGCTACGCAAATACCCCATTGCCACAGAGACACAATACTTACTGACCTCCAAACTGCCACACAACCTGCCTCTGAACCCTCCGATGGCCCCTCAGAGGGGAGGTGTGAAACAGCGACCGATCAAGACCTTACTTAACTTCAAAACAACCAGCGCACATTTACTTCCCCCTGCGCACAATGGGGCTTATTTACAAGCCCCTTGCGCCACCCGTACGTCGCTTTTCCCATGTTAAAAATGACGCAAAAGTGGTGCAAGGGGCTTGTAAAGAAGCCCCAATGTTTCCAGATTCAAACTTAACATGATGCCTTGTGTGCCCATGTGTTCTCCTGACTAACCATGATGGAGTGGGGGTGTGAGTAGAGGCGTCTATTCGTTCATTGTTGTATTATTCAAAACTGGAATTGTTTACCCACTTCTCCGATACATGTTGTTAACCCATGTCTGGGCTATTATGCACACTTTGCATTTTTTGACCTATCTGACATTTACGTGCTGAAGCATGGTTGCAATTTTCTCGATACTGCCTTGCTTTCTACCATGTCAAATGTAAAGTGACAAGGCACTCATTGTCTATATTACTCAAGCATGTATAGTTTTTTGCACGAATTGTTGTCAACCTGAAAAACCAATAAACAGATTCAAACATTAGGATACATACACAGTCCATACATGATAGTGTGTATCATGTGACAGAGCATTTTATTAATTAGAAAATAATGTTTATTTGCGTGTGATGGGTTTGCATAACTAAGCTGCAAAATAAATTTACTAGGTCTTTGCATGTTTGCACTGACAGTTGAAGAAACACGTTTCCTGTGTGCATTGTTTTCTCTTCTTTGCTTTTCCTTTTCATAAAATTGTTAAAATATCTCTGTCTCTTATCTCTAACTCAATGTCTTGGTTGTTTTTTACTTCCTCATGATGATTATTGATTATTGCTTGTATTTTTTAGTTTAATTATGCAATTCTATATTCCTTTTTAACATTGTAAGAGATTCCTCCCCCCCCTTCTTCCCCTTTCCCTCCCTTTCCCTTCACTTCATTTCCATTATAATTCTAAACAGCTTTCTACCTTGAATTGCCGTTAGCCATTTTTTTTTTTTTTTATATTATGTAATGGTTTGAAATTTTTTTCTGTCTTGCTGACCTTTGTTGTACTTTTACCATTTTAAATAAAGCTTCTCAAACACAAAAAAAAATGGGATTCATTTTATGATTTTATTTCTTCTACTGTATCAGTCTGTGTGCCTTGGAGAAAGCTATGTGCTGATTGTACTCACTCTTGTAACAAAATGAAGGACTTTTAACATTCCTGCTGAAGACTTATTTATAAACTGAAGAGTCCATTGTATTGTAATACGTGCAACAGTGAAATGTCATTCTCTTGCTTTTAGGTTAAGGGATAGCATTAATTATGTATTCTAAATGCTTCTTTAGCAATGTTTCAGTTAATGTATCATATGCATTTGCAACTTGATTTGTTATTTTTCCTTCAGTGTAAAATATCAACATGTGAAGTGCTTTATTTTTCACTTTTCGGAAACTATAAAATGTGCCTTTTCTGGGATGTGTGCCAGATGTTTTGATCGCTTCTATGAAGGCAGTCTCCACGACGACAGTCTGTTTGACTGATTTAAGGTACACAACTATACCTCTAAAGTTGTAATGGTCTTAAGATAAATGTAGATTAATGTAGAACAATAATTTACGCAAAGCACATGAAAGGTTGTTGCATGTACTTGGCAAAATTACAGAAAGACAAAACTTGCATTCATACATTATTCTCTGCATTAAGACCTGCAAGATCTAATAGTGAGTCTTGTGTAAGACGAAAAAAATATTACTTTTCAATGGCCTACATGACATCCAAAAATTTGTTGGTGCCCAGCTGCTCAACATTCTACTGATGTTCTGGGACCTGATAAAATACCTGTGAATCTTTATAAGTTACATCAATTATATAAGGGGTGAATTGTTAAGAAAAATGTAAATGCAGTTTATAGAAGATACAAAACTGCTGCCTTTTGAGTAATATAAATAACTGGTACTTAGCAAACGAATTGTACCTGCAAACTATCTGCTAACATTTTTAGCTTTATATTCTTGCTACTTTTATAGCCTGATATTTAGAGACGTTGCTACAAGCTGATCACCCCTATATGACCAGACATAAGATAAAGATTAGGGGGTATATTCACAAGAACGTGCGATAACTACCGCAAGAGTAGCGTAACGCAACTTTCAATATCGCAGCCTATCGCGGGAAAATAACCCCGTGTCAACGTGGAATTCACAACAAGGCGGTAGCATGCGATAGTCACCAGATAACGCATCAAATGTCAGCGTGAAAGTCAACGCCACGCCGAAAAAGTGCGAAACGCGAGAAATCATGCGATGAGGCCAATCGCGGTACAAAAAGTAGCGAAAAGCAGCCACAGGCCTACAAATCCCACGCGTCTGGCGGGATTTTGCACCATAAAAACCACAGAAACGACACACCAGAAACAAGCCAAAGCACGTAGCAACATGGATGCACCCTGACCCAGCACAGAGGTCAACGCGACCCCCACAACCCCCACAGACCACCAGCAAGGAACAACTGGGTCGGGGAAGGCCAAGGAAAAAAGGGAGAGGAAGACGGGGTGCAGTCTGCAGGAAAACAAGACCAGCGTCACGGAGGTGACAGAACACTACCAGCAACTGACCCACAAGCAGACCACCTGGAATGCAGTCGGAGTGCCAAGGAGGCCAATCCAGGAGGCCAAGAGGCGCCGGCAGGACGTGACAACCTAAACCAGGTACAAACCCGCTGCCAACAAGAAGGCAGCAACGGCGACAGGAGGTGGCAGTCCTGCACCACAGGAGGAGCTGGAGGAAACCCAGGCCACAGTCATCAGTGTGTAGACGGTGCAAGGAGTAGGGAGTACGGACACAGCTCGAGAGGACCTGACTCAACATCAACAGGGAGTGTAACAAACAGGGACTGGGGGGACGGGGGGAGATGGGCACAATGGCACACATGCACAACGAGGTGTAGCACACTGCACACCCACAATTATCCAGGATCATGTCCCAGATCCCCTTGGCACACTGCAGCACACACACATAGCAAGAACAGCACACCCACATCGACGATAATGTGGCACAATGCGCATAGCCGACACTGCAGAACAGAGGACACAACTGGCTCCGCACATGCCCAGAAACATGCCTACTACACCTGACAGAGCTGGAAAGTGTGAAATGGAAATGTACGCGTACGACCTCACATCCGTCATGTAGTCCAAATGTACACTGTCCCGCAGAAGAATCCAGCACCTCCCAAACAGTCACAATGTACATTGCCAGACAGTCTGCATGTAAACCAGAACAATGCGCCAACATACATTGCAACACAATGTCAACATGCATCTCCCCTACACATTGCAGAGGGGCACACAACACCTCCATCAGAGCACAGAAGACAACATATCTGCGATGCCGGAGAGGACCACCACACCCTCGACACCGACGCCCTACAACAGCCCATGGATATCCCACGCAACCCACCACCAGGACCCGGGCAGCCGAGCTACTCAGAGGAGAACACAGAGCCTGCAACAGACCACACAGCAGGAAGCACACGCAAGCACAGCTGGCTCATGACACTTCACCCACCCACACATGGCACCCCAATGCCAGGTGTCAGAACGCCAAAAGGAGGCGGCCCAACAGGCCTGGGTGGGGGCCGAACACCTAGAATGCGAACTAGAACACATACGTAGGTGTCTATCACCATTCAGGGACCACCCACACCCCACAAAGGAGACCCACACTGCCATAGAGACACATGCAGATGCACATTCACAGTACAGAACCACGCCCAGGGGCGCGCAAATAGCAGTCACACATCCATGTTGGCTCTGCGTACGACGGCCCCGGCTACTCCCCTTACGAATTGAGTGGGTGACGACAAAGCTACATGTGCAAGCTACAACCCGCTGCCTGTGGTGACATGTCTGCATCCGATGTACACAGCACAATGTAATGTCCTAGGGACCAGGGCCCTCATGCATACAACAAGACCACAGGGACACACGCATATATCATGTTGAACTGGCCACGGGCACGTGCGCCCGGCCCCTTTATTGGCAGGGTCACATGTACAGTGACGCCTGTGCTGGATGTGTGTGGGGTGAGTGTAAGCCAGTCTGCACGGAATGCTTGGTGCTGGCAACAACTTGAACATTGGACACCAGTGCAACGGAAACAGAAAACACATGCATAACAGAGTCAACAGCTGAGCAACATGGAGTGAGCCGGAGAAATTCCAGAGGACAGCCAACATGCAAACAGAAGTGTCCGTGAGTTGCAGTGCACTGGGGTTGGGGCACTAGAGATGAGCGCGCTTATGTGAAGAAAAAGTCTCGGATTATGTCCTTACGATATATACTCCTGATGCAGGTGCAGTGGGGTGTGTCAGACCTGCATCATCTCCCCCATCAACGTACCAGGGCTCCCACACTGTTTGAGGTGACATTGTGGCGCAACCTCTCCACAGCACACAACTCAATCAGTAACGGACAATGGCTTGCTGTGCACTGAGTCACTGGCACCTGGAGTGCTGAGCAGGGTATCAGGCCAATGATGGCATCCACGACAGGTCTGAAGAACTCCGTAGGTCTGTCAGGACCACAGTTTCGACTCTGGCAGATGGCGGTTGGAGGTGGTGCTTGTGGTGGTGGCGTGTGCCTCCTGCGGTGATGCGACGTCCGGGCCGGTCAGGACTCGATGCTATGTGTGGGCCCTGGTGGCCCGCAGTTGAGGCCGGAGGCTGCGGACAGCGCAGGGCCACAGACACATGGCGTTGATGACCCCAAGACCATCGCTTCAGAGGCCATTCAATGTCTCAGAAGAAGGGGTCCCAGACCTGATGAGCACAGAGTTAGTGGCCCCAGATGCACTACGGCCGGCACAGGCACCCAGCCTCGGGACGGTGACTTGCGGTGCAGTCAGATGGGCCATGCGACCTGAGCGGGTCCCCATCAATATCCGAGGTGTATGTTGCGGAGGGTTGCGGGGGACAGTGGAAGGTGTCCTCCAGGGCATGATGCGGAAGGTCTGATGTTATCTGGAAGCAGCAAATGGAGGAGTGGAAAGCGCAACCCTCGTCCTCACCAACAATTCGGTATCAGCTACATGAGGATGAAAACTAGCCCCTAGTCCATAGACTCAAATGCCACCAATGTACGACCAGTGAGTGTCCATAAATGTCGGGGAACAGACTTAGTGGCACAGGTGCTGTGAGGGGATGCAGTCTGCGATGATGCCGGTACACTGATATGAACTCCACCATTGCCAAATCAAGACTGTGACCCACTGGACCGCAGCGTAGGCCGAGAGCAGTGGTCCGCGTAGGCCCACAGACATGTGTGGTTGTGATGCCATGCACAGACTTGTTGGCACCACATCGAAGGGAGTATAGTGAATTGTTCTCTGCCTTAAATGATGTTCACTGTCATGGTGTAATCAAGACTCAGTTCCAAATGTGTGACCTACCTGACCGTGGTGTAGGCCTGAGGCAGTGGTCAGCACGGCCCATTCACCTAGTGTCAGCGGCATAGGTTGGATGGCCCCACCCGCCTGCGTAGTTCAGGTTCAGTGGCACCACGTGTAGCCGGCTGGCATTGAACAGGGTTAGTGGCACCACGTGTAGCCGGCTGGCATTGAACAGGGTTAGTGGCACCACGTGTAGCCGGCTGGCGTTGAACAGGGTTAGTGGCACCACATGTCGCAAGATGCCCATATGGAACTATGCCTCACTGATCAAGGGGGGTCTGGTGCTGTGGCCGCTGGCCCGGATTTGGGGTCACTGCCATTCATGACTCAGGACACAGTTTCACATATGGGACCTACTGGTCCGAAGAGTAGGCCGAAGGCGGCAGTAGAGTACGTCAACGAGAAAGGACTAAAGCGGGCCTGTGTCGTGGAGGCCATGATGGTCTGAGGTGGCTGCCAAGGTCGCGGGCCTCGGGCTTGGAGCTTGCGCCGGCACGTGGTGGACCCTCCTTGACACACGCCGGTGTCGGCAGGTGATCGGTGTGGCCTGGCTGCGCCGGGGCGGGCCTGACGGGTTCGTGGTCCAGCGTGCTGGGGTCCGGCAGGCGCGCAGCATCGCAGGCAACTCTGCTCACGAGGACGGCATCGGCCTCGTGGCAGGGTGGGAGGTGCCGCCCTGGCAGAGACGTGGGTCTTTCCTGAAGAGTACCACACCCAGGCCTACGTGCTTTTTATTCACACCCCTACGCTGGCGTGGCGTACGCCGAGCCATCCCACTCCGGTGATGCTTTGGGGGGGTGTAGCAGGCAACATTTCCACGAGGTCCCCCACTGGCTGGGGTGACATGGTGGCGTCCACTGTCCACTACACTCCATACACCAGCGGCGTATGTCGCCATGGATATGGGTGTGTTCTGCATACTGCGGTGTGTCCAGCACATCTCCGCCACTCTTGGCATTGTGTACTTTCCCAATCATGGTTCTACTGCATCCTTCACACATGCCTGGTTGCCACCTCTCCCCACATTCGGCAATTATGTGGCTGAGGTGCCATGCCATTGCCGGCTCATGTTCAGGGCTTGCCCATGTGAACATTGTAAGTTGTTCTGTCGTGTCTGGTGGGTGGGCATGTTGTTGTGCCTGTTGTATGTGATTTTGTGACGTGTGCATTGCCAGAGTTGTGAGTTGCATGGTTGTGGAGATGAGGTGTGTGGGGTGTTCATTTGGATATTGCCAAGGGGCTGTGCATTTCCCTTGTTGCCATCCTGGGAACGCTGGTTAATGATGGACTGTCGGAGGATGAAGGTATCATGCACACTGGCTATGTATTTGAAGGCGACATTGTTGGGCGTTCCACGGTGTTCTGTTGTTGCCTGCACATTGATGTGAGACATGTGCTTCCTGTTGCGGTGATTGTGTGCTGTGTCACTAGGGGGCACAGGTAGTACATGTGTGCTGTGTATTGCCCCCAACACGTGCGTTCATTCTGCTTGGGCGTATGGTCCTTGCTTGGTCTCCAGCGGATCCTGCGCATTGTGTTGTACATATGGGGACTGGGGTACCAGGGTGATGGTGATGTCCAGGACAGGTGTGGGGGACTTGGATGTGGCTGGCTGTGAGACTCCTCTGACTTTGGCGGGTGTTGGTTGGGGGGTCCCAGGGGCCAACAGGTGCAGCCAAGCCAGCTGCTTTGTGTGGGGTGGGATGTTGGTTGTCCGCTGTGTTGGTGCCGTAGGTCTGTTAGGCGATGATGGTCAGGATGCGTAGGATGTTTGTCACTTTCAGCCTGTAGTGGACGGTGACATTGTCAGATGTTGGGTCTGTGCGGCTGGTACGCTTCCTGGGGGTCCGCTGTCTTTGTCTGCGCTGCGTCTGTGGTGCTCCGGGGGGGGGGGGGTTCCGGGTGTGGGTTGGGGTCCTGGGGTGGTGGCCGCTGTGGCCCTCTTGGGTGTCCGGGCCGCATGATGAGTGGCTCCATGGCATCTATTGCCCTTCGGATGTGGCCCTGGGCTGTGCTCCCTTTTGTGGTGCTGGCTGCCGTCCGACTTTACACCAGGTCAAAGCAGGTGTAAATTTCCTGGTGCTAACGCACCTTATCGCCTGTTTTGTGTTCTTATCGCCGATGTGGCTGGTCATTGTGAATGTTGAGGTGTGATGTCTCGACTTTTTGCACGGGAACGCCTACTCTGCATCTCATTAGCGATATTTGCGGGGGTCCTCTGTGGCGATGTTTTTTGCGGCTGCTATCGCGGGTAAACTGGTGCTGTGGGCTGTTAACACCAGCTTGAGAATGGGGAGGTATATTTATCACGACTTTGGCTGCGATAAAGTGCCGTTACGATAGCTCCTTGTGAATATGCCCCTAGGAACGCTAGACCATTGCATTAGGCTCCAGTTTTTTGTCTAAAAGTTCACACCTCATTACAAAAGGACAGATATTTCTGCTGTTCCAAAGACACTACTGATTGATTTTGACCCAGAGATTCTGTAAAACATTGGTAGACTTCATCTAACATAGGTGTCCATTTGATAGCATATGACTGTTAGACTTTGCATTCCTTGGCACAGGTTCTCCCCTTACTTTTTTACCTTCAACTCTCCTGTTTGGCTTACTTTGTTTTTGCTGGCTTTAGGACTCTGTGTGCTTTACTATTGCTAACCAGTGCTAAAGTGCTTGTGTTCGCTCCTTGAAACATGGTAGAATTGGATTACACCCAATTGACCTATTTAATTTACTTGTAGATCCCTAGAAAAGAGGTACCACAAGTGCCCGGCCTGTAAATTAAATGCTACTAGCAGGCCTCTAGCAGTGATTGTGCCACCCACCTAAGTAGCCCTTTAAACATGTCTCAGACCTCTCAGGCCTGCCATTGCAGCCTGCGTGTGCAGCCTTAAACTGCCATTTCAACCAAACAAAATAAACCTTTTGCCAGGGACCACAACCTCCTTTTTAATACATATAAGTCACCTCTATGGCAGGCCCTGAACAGTCAAGAGGGCAGGGTGCAGTGCATTTAAAAGTAGGATATGTACTCTTAAGTTTTACATGTCCCAGTATTGGAAAAACTCCTAAATTAATTTTTCACTACTGCAAGGACTACCTCTACCATAGGATAACATTGGAGTTACCTTATTACATTTAACAATTGGGAGCAGTTGGACAGTCCGAGTTTGGTGTCTAAAGAATTGTAATTAAAAGTCCTCTTTAATGGTAAAGTCATATTTTAGTCACAACTCTGAAAATGGCACTTCTAGAAAGTTTCAAGTGCAAATTCTACCTTTGCTGATAATTATTTAGTCGACACTATTTGTGCATAATGATTAAATAATTTAATTGTCTTGATATTGTTCTTATTTATAAACCTTTTAGGTTGTTTAAAAACATAAAAAATGCAAACTAATCATTGGAACAGTAACAGAGGAGTCTCACGGACGGAATGGTGTGGGCAGATAAAAGATAAATTCTTCAGAAAAGAACACATGGTGAATCCGTGAATGAACGGAAAATAAGGGCGTCAGCCCATAAACTTGTTACAAAGTAGCATGACTGAAATGGAAAACTTTAACTGTGCTGTGTAATGGCACAGATCAAAACGTTGGCAGCCACAGGAAATTAATCAGAAAATAACACACAAATAAGCCTGTAAATGATTCTAAGCATTTAATGGTTGCTACAAGTCACGGAGGAGTAGAATTCTAAAATAGTCGAGGATCACCCCAAAGAAAGGGATTTTTGAAACGTGACTATAGATGAACTGGGGAGTTTGGGGCAAATCTACAACTTCGTTTAGGCAATCCTATAAGGTACATTGGAGGCCTAAAAAATAAGGCATTGTTATAATCTCAATGAAATGCCTTAAATTAGGAGTACTTTTTTATTTATTTTGTTTTTAAAAAGGGATACATTGAGAAATCCAGCATTCATCAACTAAAAGATTGGTATAATGAATAGTTTTTTTAATTAAATATGTTTGATCTAATGTCCTGTCTATAATGTGGTTTGTAATTGTTGTTTGTTTGTGCAAACGGGGGGCTTAAAATATTGAAAATGGTTTGGTAATATTGGCCAATGAATATGAATAGTGTGTATGTATAATGTTTTTTTTAAAAACTAAAATGTTTATAAATCAACAACAAGATCAAGACAATTGAATTATTTAATCATTCTGCAAAAATAGTGTTGACTAAATAATTATCAGCAAAGGTAAAATTTGTTCTTGCATATAAAAGTGGCCCAGCCTAGACGATAACACAGATCGAACTTCTTTATTTCATACTTCTAGAAAATTGGCATTTTTCTGTCATAACCATTTGGTGCCTGCAGCCTTTTCCTATGTCACATGACTATCTGTAGCTGGTAGCTGGTCTTTGTGTAATGCTTCCAGACAGTGAGACAAAGGGAGATAATTGTTGGCAGGATGGGCCACTCTGAGTTAATGAGCGGGAGGAGCTGTCACCTACCGCACTTGTACATCACAAAGGCTCTGCCTGAGCACTCTCACAAAGGGTTTGACACTGGTCTTTTGTGACACCAGACAAGCTGTGACCAGGACAGGGAGGAAGGACACCTAACACCTCAGGGAGGTGGAAACCTCTGGAAGCTTCCTCCACCTCAAAGTGGGCAAATGGTATAAATGTTGGGCCACAGAACCAAACTCTTCAGTACACTTCTGGGCCTGTGGACTCTACCAGGAAGAAGGACTGCTATGCCGCTTAAACACTGCCACTCTGCTGGACTGCTGTTCTTCCCTTTTACTCCGGGGCTGGAGGAGAAGCAAGATGGCGGCCTCTTGATGTGGTCGCTCAGCAGCCCTTGATCTGCAGTGAAAATGAAGATGTTATAACTCACCTAGGTACAAGATTATATTTTTGGGCACCCCAGTAATTCAGCCGCGGACAAACAGCTGCTCCAAGGCTGCACTGCCCTGGGAAATGCTGATAGCCTTCGGTCGCCTAGTAACAGTGGTGCTGGACCACGTTGATTGCAGTGAATGCTACAACCATTTGTTGGTGACGAGGATGGGTACTAAAGTCGAACAGAGGGGGAAGTCGCTCCTCCAGCTTCCCTGTCTGGACTCGTGGATCCTGGAGCTGAGGCCGCTGGTGCGTCAAAGCTGCATCAGAGTGGGATATATGCATTGCCGGTGTCTAGGAGGGAGACTGCCCCGGAAAGGAGGGGGAAAGGCGGGGCTGCACAGTGCTGGAGCTGTTGCAAGGGTCAACAGGAAAGGCTGGTGATCAGACGCAGCAGGAGGCCCCCGATAATAAGGCAGCTCAGCAATTGCCAGAGACAGTCACCATGCTTCTGGGGATGAGACTTCAGCAGATACCAGGTCACCAGTCCCTCAGGATGGAGGTATGTCTGATTTGTTTTCTCATCCCCCAATAAACAAATCAAAAAGTTGTGCTGGTTTGCACATTTCAACTGAGGCCAAGCCCCATAATGTGGAGAGTGTTGAGAGCACTGAGAGCGCAGTGTGCTCGGGTGAGGGTTTCAGTGAAAAGGGGATCCTGGCTCAATTAGGTTCAGTTAAAGTGCAGAAGAGTGGCCCCCAGATTAGGGCTATTGACGATATGTGTATTCCTGTTAGCAGCCAACCTCCGCTAGATCCTTCAGACCTCCCCCCCTTCCAATAGCACTCAACGATTAAAAGGATTCCAGCAGTTAGTGACTCGGCCCCTGGGATTGGAAATTGGGAAGAACAACCTGGATATGGAGGCTAATGATTGTTTCTTTTCACTCTCTGATGCATCAGAATGGTCAGTGAATGGGTCTGGCTCTCTCACAGGGTTTAGCGATAATGATAGCGCCCCAGACGCAGGCGGAGGTATTTCTGCCATGACAGCCAGTAAGATGGCCAAGAAAAGAGGTCAACAAACATTAGGTGGCAAAGATTTGAAATGGAACTACTCACCAACAGAACAGCTAGTCAGCATACTGATTACACCTTCACAAGTCATTTCTTGTTCAGACCCCCCTACTTTGGATACCATCCTACAGTGCTTAATGACACATCGAGAAGAAACACAACAAGATGGTCGCAAAGCTCAGGTAGCTACAAGAAAAGTACAGTGTGCCGTTCGTGGTGGCTAGTGAAGTTTGGAAATGGTGAGGGGTAAAATTAAAGCATGAATTTGACTGTGAAGGCCTGATTATTCTGAGAGTGGTTCAGGGACGGTACTTTTCCCACAAGGATTTTTTTGTTTAACACATAGGGTAAAACGGAGAGGGCCAACTGATTTCATATGCTCCAGTGCAGGATTGGTTAGTGCCTCGTGTCTGAAAGCAATTTATTTAACACAGCAAGTGATGCTGTGTGTAAAAATTGCATTTAATGTAATGATGGGTGATTAGTAGTGATGGAGCATAATTTTTGCTAATAAAATCTGCTCGGGAAAATCCACCCATGTGTGTGTTTTAATAAATTACTAACGTGTGTGAAAAACTATAATTACTAAATCGTGAAGATTTAGAAGGTATGACCAAAAATGTGCAAAGCTGCACATTTTTCTAAGAATCAGAATAACACATGTAGAATGGAAGATTTCTCTACAGGGTTATGAATAATAATAGAATGAGAAGAAATTATTAATTTGTGTGTCTAATATTAATGTTTTTATGTTTCCCGAACTGCAGGAATATTCAAGCACAAACATGAAAATGCTCTTTTATTCTTCGTGGAAGTAGAGTAGGCCTAGAAAATGTAGAAATTATTTTTCTTTTCTCTCTGTCTTTATTTGCTAAAACATGCACGCCTAAGCAAATGTATTAGTTAGGGGATGTGCTTCCGTGCTCCTTTGTTTCTTTTCATGCCGTTTCCTGATGTCCTTGTGAAAAATAACATTTACATCCTTAGAGAGCGGAGAATAGTATGACTCTTTCCTGTCTAGGCGAGGATTCAGATTGAAACTGTTGCTATGTAGTTACAAAATGTGTAAATTGTAGTTTTCTCCTTCCTCTCTAGGAAGTTATGCCATTTTAGACAAAGAATGTTTAGAGAAATTTGTAAAGTCGTCGTTAGGAGTTGTTTTCCTCCCCTAGTTCTGACCAATGAGAGTGGCTTGTAGGATTTAGGAGAGTTTCTAACCTAGTGTAACAAAGTTGCGAAGTTAGTATAAAAACGCTGGTGGGAAAATGATCATCGGCTCGTTCACATTCTGGTGACCTGTCCTGCATCCGTGGTATGCTGTATGCTGTGCTGTGCTGATTCCTCATCTGGCTGGCAAACCTGACTGCGGAGAACTTTCTCTAGAGACTTTGCACATCATCGGCTGGTGATGCTGTCCACACTATTCTCCTACGGCCGTGGAGATAGTTTTCTCTAAAATTCTGAGAGGTAACTGAACTGTGATTACCCTGATGTTCACTGTTTCTCTCTCCCCTTTCTCTTTCTCACCTGAATTTGATAATTTTTAATTACTCTGCTTATGAAGGCTGTGATGATTTATCTGTGATATTTGTGAACAAAGGGGCATATTCTCAAGGACACATCGCCTAGTTAGCGGCACTTTATCGCAGCCAAAGTGGCGATAAATTTATCGCACCATTCACAAGCTGGTGTTAACAGCCCATAACACCATTTTACCTACGATAGCAGCCGCAAAAAACATTGCCACAGATGACCCCCGCAACTATCGCTAATGAGATGCAGAGTAAGCGTTCCCGAGCAAAAATCCACGACAACACCACACCTCAACATTCTCAACGACCAGCCCGATCAGCGATAAGACCACAAAACAGGCGATAAGGCGCGTTAGCAGCAGGAATCTAACACCTGCTCTGACCTGGTGTAAAGTCGGACAACAACCTGCACCATCAAAGGGAGACCAGTCCACAGCCACACATGAAGAACAACAGATGCCATGGAGCTACTCACCATGCATCCCGGAGCCCCGAGAAGGCAACAACATCCTCCGCCACCACCCCCAGGGCCCCAGCACCCCACCGCCCCCCCCTGGACCACCACAGAGGCAGCGCAGACAAAGACAGCGGACCTTCAGGAAACGCACCAGCCCCACAGACCTAACACCAGACAATGTCAATGCCCACTACAGGCTCAAAAGGACAACCATCCACCGCATCCGGATCATCATTGCCCACAGGCTGACGGTACCAACACAGCAGACAACCAACATCCCTCCGCAGACAAAGCTGCTGGCTGTGCTGCACATGTTGGCCTCCCGTACCCCCCAAAAAACATCCGCCAGAGTCGGAGGAGACACACAGCCAGCCCCATCCAAGTTCCCCACACCTGTCCTGGAAGACATCATCAGCCAGGTACCCTAGTACCTAAACGTCCCCCACAATGTGCAGGAACAGCTGGAGACCAAGCAAGGACTACACGCCATAGCAGGAGTCCCGCACCTGTTGGGGGCAATCTACTGCTCACATGTCCAACTTGTGCCCCCTGCCGAAAAAACACACAATTACCGCAACAGAAAGCACACGCATCCCATCAATGTGCAGGCAATAGTGGGCCAGCGGGGACCCTACACCATTGTTGCAGCCAACTACCCAGGCAGTGTGCATTATTCCATCATCCCCCGACAGTCCATCATCAACCAGCGTTACCAGGATGGCACCCATGGAAATGCACTGCATGTAGGTAAGTACCAAATGAACACACCACACACCTAAACTCCACAATCATGCAACTCACAACACTAGCAATGCGCACGTCACAAAATCACATACAACATGCCAGACAGCATGCCCACCCACCAGACACGACAGCACAACTTACTGTGGCAACCTTGCTCAGCCATGTACATGAACCATCAACGGCATGGCACCGCAGCCACACAATAGCGGAATGTGGGGAGAGGTGGGAACCAGATATGTGCGAAGGAGGCAAGTGACCCATGAATGAGAATGTACACAATGCCAACTGTGGCGGAGATGTCCTGGACAGATTGCAGTATGCAGACCACAGACATATCCATGCACACATGCACTGCTGATGTGTGGAGTGTAGTGGACAGTGGACGCAACCATGTCACCACAGCCAGTGGGGAAGAATGCAGAAATGTAGCTTGTGACGTCCCCCCCTGCAAGCGTGTGCGGAGTGGCCTGGCCCGGCGTACGCAAGGCCAGCATAGGGGTGTGAATAAAAAGCACGTAGCCCTGGGCGTGGTCCTCTTCCGGAATGGCAAACGTGCCTGCCAGTGCGGCGCCTCCTACCCCGCCACGAGGCCGACGCCCTCGCCGTGAGCGCTGTGGCCTGCAAACCTATGTGCCTGCTGCACCACGGGCCGCTGGACTCCCAACCTGTCATGCCCACCCCTGCGTATCCAGGCCTCACAGCTCACCTGCCGACACTGGCGTGTGTTGAAGAGGGCCCACCACGTGCCGGCGCAAACTCCAATCCCGAACCCCGCATCCTTGGCAGCCCCTCACACTATCACGGCCTCTGCGACACAGGCCCGCTTTACCCCTTTTCCGTTTACGTACTCCACTGCTGCCTCTGGCCTACACTACGCTCAAGTAGGTCACACATGTGGAACTGAGTCGTGATATCTGCATGGCGGAGTCCATGTCATTGTATGCAAGGAGACGAGTAAGAGGAAGACGCGGTTCAGTCCGGAGGAGAAAAGGACCATCTTCACGGAGGTGTCCGGACACTGCCGACAACTGGCCTGGTGTGACTAACTCTGTGCATCGCGGGCCAACGACACGTGGATGTGTGCCCCTACTGACCGCTGCCCCGGGCCTACACTGCGGTCAAGTAGGTCACACATTTGGGACGGAGTCTTGATTTGGCAATGGCCGAGTACACACGCAAATGCAGAGTTTAACTCACTATACTCCCTTCTATGTGGTGACACAAAGTATGTGCATGGCATCCCAGCCACACGTGTCTGTGGGCCCTTGAAGACTACGCCTTCGGACTACACTGTGGGCCTGCAGGCCTCACACAAATCCAATCCAGTCTGTACCAGGCAGGACACGGCATCGTCGCTGGCTAAACACCCGCTCAGCTCTGTCGCTACTGCCTCGGTCAACCACGAGTCATCACCACATGCCATTTCAACACCGTGTGTTAGTGTTCCAGGAGGAGCTTGCTGAACAGCGGTTGGCCCGCGCTGCCCGCTGCCTCCGGACCACACAGCGGTCGAGTAGGTCACACATTGGGAACTCAGTCATGAATCATTTATGGCCGAGCTGATAACATTGTACTGGCCACGTCGCAGACTGCATCCCCTTACAGCTCCGGTGCCACTAAGTCTGTTCCCTGACATCCATGGACACTTACTTCTTGAGATTTGTTGGAGACTGAGTCCATGGCTTGGGGTTGTCTTCATCATCGTGTCGGTGATACTGACTATGTTGCCAAGACGATGCTGTAGCATTCCACTCCTCCATTTGCCACTTCCAGCCGGCTTCTGCCCTCTGCATCATGCCCTGGAGGAGCCCTTCCACTGTCCCCCACAAACTTCCACAACATTCACCTTCGACATCGACCCACTCACCTAGCGTGGCACTATCTCACTGCACCGCAAGTCACCGTCCCGTGGCGGTGTGCCTGTGCCGGCCGTAGTGCATCCGGGGCCACTACCTCTGTGCAGCTCAAATCATGGCCCCAACCTGAGGGCATGTCGGATGGCCTCTGTTCCGATGGCCTGGGGGGCATCAACGCCATGTCTCTGTGGCCCTGCGCTGTCCGCTGCCTCCGGCCTCAACTGCGGTCCACCTGGGCTCACACATCAAATCGAGTCCTCGCCTGCCCAGACGTCGCATCACCGCAGGATGCACACGCCACCACCGTCAGGACCAACTCCAAACGACAGGTGCCAGAGTCGTAAGTGTCGAACTGCCAGACTGTCAGAGTTGCTCACACCTGTCGTGGGTGCCATCATCAGCTTGATACCCTGCTCAGCCCTTCAGGTGCCACTTACTCAGTGCACAATGAATCAAGGAGCATTCTGCTTGCATGTTGGGTGAACACTGTACTCTCTCCGGCTACCACCATGATGCTTCACAGTTGTTTCTGTTATGCTGGTGTTTTCTGTTTCTGCTTCAATTGTGATCACTGTTCAAGTTGTTGCCAGCAACAATGACTCCCTGAGGGCTGGCTGACACTCACCCCACACACATCCAGCACATGCGTCACTGTACATGTGACCATGCCAATAAAGGTGTCGGGCGCACGTGCCCGTGGCCAGTTCAAGAGCTCTATGAGTGTGTCCGTGTGCTCATGATGTATGCATTCGGGCCACGGCCCCACAACATCACATTGTGTCGTGTGCAGAGGACGCAGCCATGTCACCGCAGGCAGAGTGTGGGACATTGCACATGTAGCTTTGTCGTCCCCCACTCAATACGTAAGAGGAGTGGACTGGGCCGGCGTGTGCCAGTCCAGCGTGGAGGTGTGGATGATTATCCCATGGCTCTGGGTGTGGTCAGTCCTGGAAATGTGCAAATGTGGGTGTCTCTGTCGCAGTGTGGGTCTCCTTTGGGGAGTGTAGGTGGTCTCTGATGGGACTTAGACACCCACGTATGTGATCTAGTTTGGGTTCCATGAGGTGGGACCCCACCCGCACCTGTTCGGACACCCCCTTCTGGCAGTCTGACACCTGGCCTTGGAATGCGATGTGTGCTTCGGTGTGCTGCTGGGGGCCAGTCGTGGTGGTGTGTGCATCCAGCTGTGTTGTCTGTGCAGGGGGTGGGGTATCCTCGATGCAGCTGGGCTGCCCTGCTCCTGGGGGTCGATTGCCCGAAGATGTCCATGAACTGTTGTAGGGCATCGGTGTCGGAAGTGTGGAGGTCCTCTTCAGAATCACTGTGGAGTTGTCTGGTCTGCTCTGCTGGAGGTGTTGTTTGTCCCTCCGCAATGTGAAGGGGAGATGCTTGTTGACATTGTGTTGGCATGTATGTTTACGCATTATTCAGGTTTACATACAGACTGCATGACAATGTACATTGTGACTGTTTGGGAGGAGCGGACTATTTGATGCAGGACAGTGGACATTTGGACTACATAACGTAGGTGAGGTTGTACACGTACATTTTCATCTCACAGTTCCCTGCTATGTCAGATATGATTGGCCATTTTCTACGCACAGGCGGACCCAGTTGTGTCCTCTGTTCTGCAGTGTAAGTGTTGCACTGTTTACCACATTGCCGTCCATGTGGATGTGCTGGCATTGCTATGTGTGTGTGCTGCATTGTGGGTGGGTCGCACCTGCAGCTGTGATTTTGCTGCCCCTTATCCCTTGGAGGCGGTGTGCCTTTGACTTTTGTGCTTTTAAGGTGCTGTGATGTTGGCGACTTGAGTCATTTGTGCTCTTGGACGGTTTTTGTACTCTTGTGCATTGTTTGTCTGCAGATGTATTGTTGACGTAAGTGGTTGTTTGTGCACGTGGATGTGTCAGAGTGTGACCTGCTCCTTTCCGGATGTGGTCCACACTCAGCCACCTCAGTCTCGTGGCGTGCACAATGTCATGGTGATTGTACTCCAGCCATGCTGCTGGTCATGTGGTGTCACTTGCATTGTCAGTGTGGCTCTCACATACGCATCTTTGCTGTGTTTCGCACAGGTGCATGTGTGTGTCGTAGACTTGGTGATGTGTGGGGTGTGACCCCTTTGGGCACATGGTGGACGGGGGCCTACTTGATGTTTGTATGTGTGCTGCAGTGTGCCACAGGGATCAGGGACATGACCCAGGGTCTTTGTGGGTGTGCGGTGTGCTACACGTCGTTGGGCATGTGTGCCATTGTGCCCGTCCCCCCCGTCTGCCTAGTCCCTGTTCGTTACTCACCCTGTTGATGTTGTGTCAGGTCATGTCGAGCTGTATCAGGACTCCCGACTCCTTGCACCGTCTCTGCACTGATGACTGTGGCCGCCATTTGCTCCAGCTCCTCCTGTGGCGCTGGACTCCCACCTCCATTCGCCGTTGCTGCCTTCCTGTTGGCAGCGGGTTTCTGCTTGGTTTGGCTTTTCACATTGTGCCAGCGCATCTTGGCCTCATCGACACTCTGACTGCATTCACGATGGAATGCCATTTTTCCGTCTGGGTTGCCAATGACACAGTGGAGGTGACGGACAGTTGTTGTTCGTGCTCTGTCACCTCCGTGAGGATGATCCGGTTGTCATGCGGACTGTACCCCGTCTTCCTCTTCCTCTTCTCCTTGGCCCCGAGGTTCCTTGCTGGTGGTCTGTGGGGCTTGTGGGGTTCGCGTTGACCTGGGCACTGGTTCCGGGTGCATCCATGTTGCTACACAGTTTATTTTGTTTTTTTTTCTTGTTCTGCTTTTATTGTGCATTTTCCCTCATGACGCGTGGGAATTGCAGGCCTGTCGCTGGTTATCGCTGATTTTTGTATCGCGGTTGGCCTCATCGCGACTTTATTTGCGTTAGTGTTTCGCATTTTTGCGGCGTCGCGTTGATTTTAACGCGGACATTTGACGCGTTATCATAGGACTATCGCATGGTGCCGCCAGGTTGAGAATACTACGTTAACACGGCGTTGTTTTCCCGCGATAGACTGCGATATGCAAAGTTGCGTTAAGCTAAATTTGCGGTGGTTATCACACGTTCTTGGGAATATGCCCCAAAGTGTTTTCCTTATGATTTGTATTTGTGTATGACCATTCATGTTTTCTGAAATAATACCAAAAAGGTAACTAGAAAGTTTAGTGTCTGTCGTTATTTCTTGAGTCATGATTTATTTTTAGGATAATATTGTCATATTATTAATGCCTTTTGTAGTGTATTATGGTATAGCTATTTCTTCATTACAGGTCCTCGTGAAGGGATAGATCTCAGATTTCTCTACTTAGTCCCTTTTAGCTCTACCAAAGATCCATTGGAGGACCTTTGATATTGCTTTGCTAATAGAAAGGATAATGACTTATGGGCCCGTCATTATAGTTTTTACGCTTCCTTAGGTATTGTAAAGGCTGGTGTGGGATATTATATGACCCCCACCCACCGCTTCTGCTGTATCAGTTTTTGGTAGTTGCATCGGATGGTTAGTTTAGACTAAAATACTAGGTGGAGAAAAAGGAGGATTTTTTTACTGACTAGACGGAATTGACAGTTCAAAATATATGGAGTTAGTTTTGTCATATTGAGTTTTTGTTATAGGTCCGTCGAGGCCTGAGATCCCGGGATATGCCTAAGGGCTGTTCTTAATATTTGCGTACACTAAGGTGATGTACATTGTCTGCTGGTAATACAATATTAGGCAGTCGTCGAACTGAAAGTATTGTAAAGGGAACTTTGTTGAATGAGATAAGAGGGGTAATTTGGATCACTTCAGTTAGCACAACTGGGGAAGTCCCGAGAGTCCTCCATTGTAAGAGAACAAGGATCACGCTGGTCGTGGTTTATTGTTGGAGTGTAGGGTTTTCTCTTTGAGTGCATGAATATGCTTTCGATTCTTTCCTTTTAGTGGAGCAGACAATTTGTGTTTATGTAGTTTGTTTTTATTTGTTTAAAAAGACCTTAAAAGACATTAACACTGATTTTGTAAAGGGAGGGTCAGTGGAAGGAGCGATACTGAAGTCACAAAGAGCTGCGCTGGTATTGGACAGTTGGTGAACAACGTCACAGAGGTGCCGCGCTGGTACTGGTTAGTTAATGTGAGCCGCGCTGTGATTGGACAGTGAAAATAACTTTGATTGGAAGTTGAAAACATAACACGGAAGAGAGTGTTGTTAGGATTTACGTAGATTAGAGTTATTATTAATATTTTGCTTACAATAAGTAGAGAAAATGAAGATAATAAAATTGTTAAAGACATTGTTTAGTAAAGATCAACCAATTCCAATTAGAGAAGGGATTCCAATAGCTCCTGAAGGTACGCCAGCAGCATTTATGGCGTTGGATAGGGGTTACAATACGTGTGCATGGTTAGAGAATTGGGTGAAATATACAGAGGATCAAGGTGAATAAGCTTTTCCTGAAAATGGTACTTTTAATACAAGGATTTTAGAAAACCTGAGGTTTCGAATGAATGGTTTAAGTCCAAATCCGAGACCAATGCAGTATGAGGCATTAGAAGAATAGGAGTATGAAGCATACAAGAGAGAAAGAGACAAGCATCAGAATAGGTATAAAAATACAGTGATTAGATATTCTGAGGCGAAGTGGGATGCTTGCAAGAAAATGTGGAGAAGAGGTACTGTTATAGAAACAAATGAGACTGAAAGGGGAAAGTCCAAAGAGAAAAAGAATAATACTGAAACACAGGATAAGAATGTGAATGTAAATCTAATGGATTCAGATGATATTGACGAGGATTTCCTAAACGAATTATTAATGAACAGACCACCACCATATCAAGAGGAACAGATTAGTTTAAGTACAGATGATTCACATACTTCAAATAATATACCTAGTGCTCCTTTGATTCAGATTGAGGAACAATCTCAGAATAGAGTGATAAATGGAGTAAGAACAGATCAGATTGAGAACAGGCAAAGGACAATTGTTAGGATGGAAGCAGTGAGAAATCAAGTGTTGTCAGTACCAGTGACGATTGGTCCAGTAGTTCCATTATATAGTGATGGACAGAGTGTTGCGGGAGTACATGCTTTGGCAGTCCCAGAAGTGACTAGGACTAATGAAAGAAGTAGTGGAAGTAACAGTGCAGATGTGAGTATACTTTTGAGACATGAAGAACAATTAATTGATGTTTCAGGGAGAAATGAGACACCAAAAAGGGTGGTGTATCAGGAACCTAGGAGATTAATACAGACTGAAGAGAGATTGAATGCACAAGCATTTGCTAAACCTAGAAGTGAGTCAGGTGAAGAAGATGTACACAAATCAATGGGTCCATCGCCAGAAGAATTAGATCAGTGGATTCGAGATATAGCTCCTGGTTGTAGTAGTCAGAGTAAGGATGATTGTGTTGATGTGGCTAAATTAAAGGGAGTTCTAGAAGAAATGATTACAGGTACAATTAGCCCAGAGAGATTGAGTAAATTTCAGGATGATGAGTTGTTGTTTCTATGTAAGACTATTACTCGAAAAGCGAGAAATTTGCATGAGACATTTGTAGAGACAGCACAAGAGTATGGAATAGACATTGAGAAATCAAAAGCATTACAAAAGACATAGATTAAATTTTACAGACAGAGATTTGGAAAATTTAAATGTTTCAGGGAAGCGATTGCAAATTAAAGAGTTGATTAGCACACTGAAGCGTTGGGGTGAATTGGAGAAGTGAAAAAGAAGATGGGCTAAAAAGAAAAAAGATGAAAATGCCAAAGAAAATGTAGCTTTTCCATCGTATCCTTTGAGAGAGCCAGAAAAAAAGATAGAATCGGATGATGCTGTTGGGGCTTATCCAATGAAAGAAGTACCAGGAGGTGGTTATGTCCATGTTCCATGGTCAAGACAGGACATTTTGTCATTTACGAATGATTTTCCGGGATTGAGAGAAAAGCCTGTTGAATGGTACAGACAAGTTGAAAGGTTTGTGAAAGTATCAAAAGTTTTGTGGGTTGATTTAGAGGGTCTTTTTGATATAGTAGTTCCAGCTGATTTGTGGATTGAGTGTAAAATTGCTGTAGATTGGGCAAATAAAGAATACCCAAGAGATCCTAAAACAGGAGCACCTTCTGATGAAGTTATGAAAAATATAATCAGGTTATTACATACCTGAAAGGGAAGATTTCTCCAAAAGAAACAGATTGGGTGAAGATTGAAACGACTCAGGAACTGAAAGAATCAGTGCATGCTTATTATGAAAGGCATCTTCAAGTGTTTAAACAGTTTAGTGGTATAGAAAATATCACTGAAAAAGATATGGGACATTTTGTATATCGTTTTGGCTATGGCTTAAGACCAGAAATAAGTGCCATGATTCAACAACATTTAATATGTTGGCAGACTAGATCAGTTGATGAGATTCTTCGTTATGCGAAGTATTGTGGAGATGACATAGAGATGAGACATAAGAAATTAAAAGAGAAATTGATGTTAGCACAAATGAGAGCAGCTAAGAAAGGAGGATATCTAAATGGAGATGCAACTGATGATGGTCAGACTACAACTGGTATGAAAGGTTTAGTTTCAAATGGCAATACAGTGACTCAAATGGTTCCAATGGGTCAAGGTAGAGGTAATTTTGTGAACATGGAAGATTTAAAACAAAAACGTCCTTGTTTTAATTGTGGCAAGTTTGGACATTGGCCTCGTGAGTGTAAGGTGGTGTTGAATAATAATGGGAACGTAGGTTCATTTGATCAGGGAAAAGAGCAGACGCAGAGTCAAAATCAGAACTATCAAGTGCAGATGAATCAGGTGCAGAATCAGCAAGTGCAGATGACAAACAGGGGACAGAAATTGCAAATTCCACAAGCTCCAATGCCTAGTAATAATAATGTAAATGGTCAAATGCAAAGACAAAGTGTAAATACTGGTTTGCGTACAAATGCTCAAACAAATTCAAATGTGCAGGTTGTTTCACAGTATGTTTTGCAGACAGATGGGAGTGAATCGGATTGATTACAATGACGGCACCTGAGGGGGGAGGAAGAGTGCGTTCTTGGTTCATGTCTAGTGGTAGATCAGTCGGGTCCATATGTGGATGGGGAGGTTGATGGTAATGCAATTACTTTCCTCGTAGATACTGGTGCTACCCGTTCCACTGTGAGAACTGTGGAAATTCCAAACCTACCACTCTCAGGAGAAAATATCCAAGTTGTCGGAGTATCAAATAAACTCATTAAAATACAAATAACTAAGCCAATGAAAGTTCAAATTGGGAATTTCAAGGAATTACACAAATTTGTTGTGTGTGATTCAAGTCCTGTTAATTTACTAGGTAGAGATCTGTTGTGTAAAATGAACTGTTCCATTTACTGTACACCGGATGGAATAGCATTTCACAAAAAAGATGAAGACGTGATTTTTAAAATGCTGAATCAAGGAACAGAAGTGAATGAGTTGTACCCATTGCTCACAGAGAATGATTTGCCTGTTGAGTTGAGAAAAACTGTGGGGCATATTCACAAGGAGCTATCGCCGAATTAACGGCACTTTATCGCAGCCAAAGTCGTGATAAATTTACCTCTCCATTCACAAGCCGGTGTAAACAGCCTACAGCACCAGTTTACCCGCGATAGCAGCCGCAAAAAACATCGCCACAGAGGACCCTCGCAAATATCGCTAATGAGATGCAGAGTAGGCGTTCCCGTGACAAAAGCAGAGACAACAGCACAGCTCAACATTCACAACGACCAGCCACATCCGCGATAAAAACACAAAACAGGCAATAAGGCGCGTTAGCACCAGGAAATCTACACCAGCTCTGACCTGGTGTAAACTCGGGCGGCAGCCAGCACCACAAAAGGCAGCACAGCCCAGGGCCACATCCGAAGGGCAACAGATGCCATGGAGCCACCCATCATGCGGCCCGGACACCCAAGAGGGCCACAACACCCACCGCCACGACCCCCAGGACCCCATCCCACACCCGGTACACCCCCCCCCCCGGACCAACACAGACGCAGCGCAGACAAAGACAGCGGAACCCCAGGTAACGTACCAGCCACACAGACCCAACACCTGACAATGTCACCTTCCACCACAGGCTGAAAGGGACAACCAACCTACGCATCCTGACCATCATCGCCTAACAGGCCTACGGCAACAACACAGCGGACAACCAACATCCCACCCCACACAAAGCTGATGGCGTGGCTGTACCTGTTGGCCCCTGGGACCCCCATCCAACACCCGCCAGAGTCGGAGGAGTCTCACAGCCAGCCACATACAAGTCCCCCACACCTGCCCTGGACATCACCATCACCCTGGTACCCCAGTCCCCATATGTACAACACAAGGCGCAGGATCCGCTGGAGACCAAGCAAGGGCCATACGCCCAAGCAGGATGCACGCACGTGTTGGGGGCAGCACACATGTACTACCTGTGCCCCCTGGTGACACAGCACACAATCACCGCAACCGGAAGCACACGTCTCACACCAATGTGCAGGCAACAACAGAACACCGTGGAACACCCAACAATGTCACCTCCAAATACACAGCCAGTGTGCATGATACATTCATCCTCCAACAGTCCATCATCAACCAGCGTTCCCAGGATGGCAACAAGGGATATGCACACCCCCTTGGCAAGTCCGAAATGAACACCCCACACACCTCAACACCACAACCATGCAACTCACAATTCTGGCAATGCACACGTCACAAAATCACATACAACAGGCACAACAATATGCCCACCCACCAGACACGACAGAACAACTTACAATGTCCACATGGGCAAGCCCTGAACATGAGCCAGCAATGGCATGGCACCTCAGCCACACAATAGCCAAATGTGGGGAGAGGTGGCAACCAGGCATGTGTGAAGGACGCAGTAGAACCATGATTGGGAAAGTACACAATGCCAACAGTGCCGGAGATGTGCTGGACACCTCGCAGTATGCAGAACACACCCATATCCATGGCGACATACACCGCTTGCGTATGGAGTGTAGTGGACAGTGGACGCCACCATGTCACCACAGCCAGTGGGGGACATCACGAAAATGTTGCCTGTTACGCCCCCCCTAAGCGTCAGCGGAGTGGGATTCCCCGGCATATGCCACGCCAGTGTAGGGGTGTGAATAAAAAGCACGTAGGCCTGGGCGTGGTCCTCTTCCGGAAAGACCAACATCTCTGCCAGGGCGGCACCTCCCACCCCGCCATGAGGCCGACGCCGTCCTCGTGAGCCGAGTTGGCTGCGATGCAGTGCGCCTGCCGGTCCCCGGCACGCTGGACCAAGAACACATCAGGCCCGCCCCTGCGCAGCCAGGCCACACTGATCACCTTCAGACACCGGCGTGTGTCAAGGAGGGCCCACCACGTGCCGGCGCAAGTTCCAAGCCTGAGGCCCGCGAACTTGGCAGTCAGCTCAGACCACCAGGCCTCCACGACACAGGCCCATGGGTTAGGCAACACCCTCACCTGTTGGGCCACCTCCTTTTGGCGTTCGGCCACCTGGCATTGGGGTGCCATGTGTGGGTGGGTGACGTGTTGTGAGGCAGCCGTGATTGCGGGTGTTTCATGCTGTGTGGTCTGTTGCAGAGTCTGGGTTCTCCTCTGAGTAGCTTGTCTGCCCTGGTCCTGGTGGTGGGTTGTGTGGGATGTCCATGGGCTGTTTTAGGGCGTCGGGGTCCGAGGTGTGGTGTTCGTCTCGGGCATCACTGATGGGTTGTCTGTTCAGACCTGCTGGAGGTGTTGTTTGTCCCTCTTCATTGTGAAGGGGAGGTGCATGTTGGCATTATGTTGGCGCCTTGTTCTTGTCGACATGCAGACTGTGTGACAATGTACATTGTGACTGTTTGGGCGGTGGTGGCTATTTGAGTTGGGGCAGTGTACATTTGGCCTACATGGCTGATGTGGGGTTGTAGGGGTATATGTGCATCTCACAGTTCCCTGCTCTGTCCAATGTGATTGTTCTGTTTCTGCACCTGGGTGGACCCAGTTGTGTCCCCTGTTCTGCAGTGTGGGTGTTGCACTTTGTGCCACATTGCCATGGTATGTGCTGTGATTGCTATGTGTGTGTGCTGCAGTGTGCTACGGGGATGGGGGACATGTCCCTGGGTACTTGTGGATGTGCAGTGTGCTGCACCTCATTGTGCATGTGTGGCATTGTGCCCATCACCCCCATCCCGCCAGTCCCTGTTGGATCCTCACCCTGTTGTTGTTATGTCATGTCCTGTCGAGCTGTGTCCGTACTCCCTACTCCTTGCACCCTCTCCACACTGATGACTGTGGCCTGGCTTTCCTCCTGCTCCTCCTGTGTCGCTGGACTGCCACCTCCGGTCGCCGTTGCTGCCTTCCTGTTGGCAGCGGGTTTGTGCCTGGTTTCGGTTGTCACGTCCTGGCGGAGCCGATTGGCCTCCTGGGCTCTGCGAAGGCATTCCAGGGGGTCTGCTTGTGGGTCATTTGCTGGAGGTGTTCTGTCGCCTCCGTGGCCTTGGTCTTGTTTTCCTGCGGTCTGCACCCCGTCTTCCTCTCCATTTTCTCCTTGGCCTTCCCCGAGCCAGTTGTTCCTTGCTGGTGGTCTGTGGGGGTTGTGGGGTTCGCGTTGCCCTCTGCGCTTGGTCAGGGTGCATGGATGTTGCTACGTGCTTTGGCTTGTTTCTGGTGTGTTGTGCCTGTGGTTTTTATGGTGCAATTACCCGCCAGACGCGTGGGAGTTGCAGGCCTGAGGCTGCTTTTCGCAGCTTTTTGTACCGCGATTGGCCTCATCGCATGATTTCTCGCGTTTCGCATTTTTTGGGTGTGGTGTTGATTTACACGCTGGCATTTGACGCGTTATCTGGTGACTATCGCATGGTACCGCCTTGTTGTGAATCCCACGTTGACACAGGGTTATTTTCCCGTGATAAGCTGCGTTTTTGGAAGTTGCGTTACGCTACTCTTGCGGTAGTTATCACACGTTCTTGTGAATATACCCGTGTTGTCTGATGTGTGGGATTTTTCTGTGAAAGATATTGGTCTGATGAAAGGAGTTGCTCCGATTCAGATTACCCTCAAACATAATGCAGAGTTTCTGAGAACCCCACAATACAAAATGAGTCCTGATAATATTGCAGGAGTGACACCAGTGATAGACATGCTGATTGAACAAGGAATTTTGAGAGCAATATTAGGAAGTCCATGCAATTCACCTATAATGGGAATTCGCAAGCCTAATGGAAAATACAGGATTGTACAGGACCTGAAAAAGGTTAACCAAATAGTTATAACTTGTTGTCCTATAGTACCAAATCCAGCAGTGATTCTATATCAAATTCCATGTGACGCAGAATGGTTCACTGTGATTGATCTGTGTCAGGCATTTTTCCTCGATACCTTTGCATCCAGATAGCCAATATTTATTTGCATTCCGGTTCGGAAACCGTGTTTTGGCATGGTGCCGAGTTCCTCAAGGGTATACAGAGAGTCCCTCAATTTTCAATCAGATATTGAAAAAGTATTTGGAGTCCTTGGTCATGCCCAAAAATTCAGTTTTAGTCCAGTATATTGACGACTTACTAGTGGCGTCAAGGACTAGAGAAGATTGTGTGACAGATACGATTGCTTTGCTGAATCATTTGGCAGTGGATGGTCATAAAGTGTCACCGACAAAATTACAATTTTGTAAGACTGAAGTGCTTTATCTTGGACATATCATTGAAAAGGGAATTCGAAAAGTTTCTCAGGATCGAATAAATGTTATCATGCGAATGAATCCACCAAAAACACAGAAAGAAGTTCGAATGTTTTTGGGAATGGTTGGTTACTGCAGACAGTGGATTATGAATTTTTCACTGATTGCAAAACCACTTCAGAGACTGACACACAAAGATGTGAGAGATCCAATACATCTGGATGAGGAATGCATGAAGACGTTCCTAGAGTTGCGAGACAGTTTATGTCGAGCACCAGCATTAGGGATTCCAGACTTTGAGAAAGAATTTGCGTTGTTTTGCAAAGAGCGTGAGGGTTGCGCACTCTCAGTTCTAACGCAAATGCACGGGACAGCGCGAAGACCAGTGGCATATTGTTCTGCTACTTTGGATCCCGTCGCTGCAGCATTACCAGGATGTTTGAAAGCACTTGCTGTTACTTGTGTGAGTCTTGAACAAAGTGAGTAAATTGTTACGGGACATCCATTGAAAGTGTTTGTTCCACACTCAGTTGAGATTCTGTTAACGCGCACTCGAACACGACATTTGACGAGTAGCCGTTTGACAAAATATGAACAAGTGATTCTAGGTGCTGCAAATATGACAATAACGAGGTGTACTAGTTTAAATCCAGCCACGTTATTGCCAACTCCAGATTGTGAGGAAGTTTTTGATGAAGTGGATCATGATTGCCTGGATGTGACAGAATTGTGCACAAAACCAAGGCCTGATATAAAAGATACACAGCTTCCTGAATCTGATGTGGTTCTGTTTGTGGATGGCTCATGTTTGAGAGATTCAGAGGGTTGCTGAGAGCTGCTTATGCAATTTGCACAGTAGCAAATATGATTGAAGCATCGTGGTTGAAAGGAGTGAGTTCTGCACAAGTGGCTGAACTAAAAGCGCTCACCCGAGCTTGCATTTTATCAAGACAAATGAGGGTTACAATCTTTACGGATAGTCAATACGGCTTTGGTGTCGTACATGAATTTGGGCAGTTGTGGTCCCAACATGGATTTTTGACCTCTTCGGGTTCACCGATCAGAAACGGAGAGTGTGTAAAAAATCTACTGATGACATTACAATTGCCGGCACAAATTGGGGTGGTGAAGTGCAGTGCACATCGATCTGGGTGTAAATACATCACACTAGGTAATAGATATGCTGGCAAAATTGCTAAATTTTGTGCTTTAAATACATACTCGATTAATATGGAACCATCAGTAAATAAGCAAATTGAACAAACAGAATGCAAATTTTTGTTCACATTTGTTGAAACTTGGGATGAAGTGAGAGACCTACAAGAAGAGGCCAGTGACTCTGAAAAAGGGGGGTGGATTAAATTGGGATGCACACGCAGGTCAGATTATGAGGTCTGGGTATACACTGATGTTAGAATAGTAATGCCAGACAGTCTTCTTTCTCAGATGGCTAGAGTCCATCATGGGCCGACACATATTGGAAGAGATGCAATGATTAGATTGTTTCAACAGACATGGTTTAATCCTAAATTCAGAGTGATTGCAGAAAGTCTCTGTCAGAGATGCACAGTTTGTCAGAAACAAAACCCAGGAAGGAAGACAGTGGTTAGCATGGGACGAATTGGGAAAGCAGCTGGTCCATTTACCAGAATGCAGTTAGACTTTATTAAGATGCCCCCTTGTAATGGATTAATATATGTCCTTGTGGTTGTTTGCTTGTTTTCTCGTTGGGTTGAAGCATATCCAACAAGACGTAATGATAGCTTGACAGTTGCTAAATTGCTTCTTAGAGAGATTATTCCTAGATTCGGTTTTCCAGTCTCGTTGGAATCAGATAGCGGGACACATTTTAATAATGAAATAATTTGGATGCTTTGTGCAGCATTACAGATTGAGCAGAAACTGCACTGTGCATACAGACCTGAGGCTTCAGGTGTAGTTGAACAGGTCATTGGCACAATAAAATCAAGATTGGCTAAAGTTTGTGCTTCTACAACATTGAAATGGCCTGATTCTTTACCATTAGTGTTAATGAGCCTAAGAAGTATCCCAGACAAGAAAACTGGATTGTCTCCTCACAAAATCATTATGGGCAGGGCTATGAGACAGCCAACAGTTCCAGCAAATTAACTGATGAACAATACTGATGGCTTGGTACTGGATTATTGTAAAGGATTGGCTGATGTGGTACGTTCTGTGTCTCACCAGGTTGGAGAAGTTGCGACAACAGCTCAACAAGAACAAGGCCACGATCTAAGCTCTGGGGACTGGGTCATGGTGAAGAAGCATTTCAGAAAGTCCTGTTTTGAGCCTCGTTGGCATGGCCCTCATCAGATCATACTGGTGACTACGACAGCTGTTAAGTGAGCTGGTCTGTCGAATTGGATTCACGCAGGTCACACAAGAAAATTCCCAAGTCCACTTGAAAATGAAGAAACTGCTGAAGAAGAGAGGTGAACAAAGAAATGTTCCAGAGCAGGTTGAAGTTGGAGTAGAGTGGGCACAAGTTACGGGGACTAGTGAAGATAACACTGTCGCTGACAATGGTGAGAACAGAGTGGCTTCTTCAGCTTCTGCAGTTGCCAAAGACAAAAGAAAGAGGAACTCATCTGAAGAAAGTTCAGGAATGAATGAAAATGGAAAAAGGGCAAAGAAGGGAGCTAAGTGTCCAAAAGGAGTGAAAAAGCTGAAATACACTGTCATAGTAAGGTTCCTGAAAAAATACTTGAAGTATCGAGTCAATCAGAACAAAGTGAAACAGAAGAAGAGAATCAAGTACGAAGAACAAAGAGAGTGAAAGTGCCGAACAAGAAATACTCAGCACCAGAATGGACTTATGTGTTTGTAGGTGCAAATGAAAGTGTCTCAAATAATGATTGGGAAAAAGAATTTCTAAAATTCTGTGCGAAGAAGGACAATTCTTTCAAGCCACCCTAAGTGAACTGCTAATTTGAAGAGGGTGATCAAAAAGAGAGAGGAGATTTATGTGATAAATTTCCAGAAAAAGGTTTCTGAAGCTGGATTTTGAAGAGGAGCTCATGGCTCAGGTCTTTGGTGTGGAGTGCACAAACTAAACTAGCCTAGTGAAATTACTAATTAATTTTTAGTAAAAATTTAGTTAGGATTTTCTGTCTATTTTTTCCTTTTACATAATTTTTGAAGATGATTAGAACTGAGACTGGTAAACAGAATCAGAGAATATGTAGGCGAAAATGCTTTAATGTTTGTGTTTTCTGTGTTTTATTAACAATGTTTGTATGGTTGATTTTAACATTTGTAATACCTCGCTTTATGTTTATTAATATAGTAAATACTACTACTAATAATAATGAGCATGTGACTTTGGTTACTACAAATGTTCTGAAAGAAGATTCTGAGACTAATATGAAAGAAATAACGGGTAGTGTCTTACATTTGAATAAATCTATTAGTGATTTCTCATTAAACGTCTTTACAAAATTACTTTATGAATATGTAGACACAATGGATGCGAGATATTGTTATGTGTGCATGCAATTACCCACGTCTGTATCTGAGGGTGTGACTTACCATCATTTGCCACTAACATATGGTATATCGTGTAGTGTACTAACCAGTTTATTTTATGCTAAAGAGGCGTTTCAATACTTTTATTCAAATTATGATTTAATGTTTTCAGAAATTCCTATTTGAAAGAATATGAATATAGTTTATAGTGCTAGAGATGCAGAATATTTGGCAGAGTTTTTTCATACTATCAAAACGATAGATACAGTTTATGCACATAGACATAATTTAACCTGTAGGTTAAGTAGTGTAGAGATTGATTTTATAAATTCTGTAGAGGATAGACGTAGAGAGTTTAAACACAGGGCTGCTGAACAAAAGGGTAAGGAGCCTCCATGGGCACATAAAGAAGGAAATTATCAGAAGACTGAGGGGCATATTCACAAGGAGCCATCGCAGACTTAACGGCACTTCATCGCAGCCAAAGTCGTGATAAATTTACCTCCCCATTCACAAGCCGGTGTTAACAGCCCACAGCACCAGTATACCCGCGATAGCAGCCGCAAAAAATATCGCCACAGAGGACCCCCGCAAATATCGCTAATGAGATGCAGAGTAGGCGTGTCCTGGTGTAAAGTCCGACCACAGCCTGCACCACAAAAGGGAGCACAGCCCAGGGCTACATCGGAAGGGCAACAGATGCCATGGAGCCACCCATCATGCGGCCCGGACACCCAAGAGGGCCACAACACCCACCGACACCACACCCAGGCCCGCAACACCCCCCACCCCCCGGGACCACCCCCAAACCCGGACTAAGAAACTGCACACCAACACCACGAATCTCAAAACAAACATTTTGCCTGATGTCGCACAAGCAGGAAAATAAACATACATGCGTGGCCAGAAAATGGAGAATCAGTCATACAGCAATGCAATCACCAACACAAAACACCATACAAACAAAAGCAGAAACAACCCTTAGGATGAGTCCTAGCGGCTCCTCACTGGACAATCTGTAGCACACAGCCTGGAAGACCAAATCCAAGAGAAGAAGGTGTGCCATGCGCCCAACAAAGGGAAGAGAGGGAGAGAGCGAGGGAGAGAGACGGAGTGAGATAGCACAAGCAGCGCAAGGCCGCTCGGGCACCTGGCTCCACATGCCAACATGTGTGTGTGCATCGCCATCCGTACACCATGAGCCCAAGGCTGTGTCCCAATCACAGCGCCAAAGCCACATCGCATTCCGAAAATGCAAGTAGTAGTCAGACAAACATCAGGGATGAAAGCACCATTGTCCCAATGCAGAAGGCGGGAGGACACCTGCACCTCTGACCTTGGTCCAGAACGCGCCTGGAACACCCTGATAGAGATGCAATTGCAGATGGGGACGACTCCCACACCACGCATTCCGCAAATGAACCATCCGACTTATCCACAGCCCACACACAGAAGCCCCTGCCTGTGGTACCCCCACATGGGATGCCCTTGACACTCACGGAAACAGCAACCCATTACCCACAACGTTGCACACACATTCGAATCATTGCTCAGAGCTTTGGCATATCCTCCACACAACTGCTGCAGTTCAGAAGAGTGCCTGTTCACGAGACGCACTAACGCAATGGCAGGCCATACCGGGCACATGCACAACCCCCGTCATGTGTGCTGCATTTACTGGGTGCACTGCCACTGGCAGTGCTGCGGATCAGTTACAGGCTCAGCTTCCGCATTGCCCACGTCACCTGCGTCCAGCCCTGGTTCCACTGCCGAACATGCACATTCGAGTGTCCCATGGATGTCTGCCTATCCAACACAACTGTTGATGAATTGGACTATGACTTGTGTCTGCGCCCCCTGTTGGATCATGAACAGGAGTGTAACCGAGACAGCCGTGCATGGGATGCCTTGACATACTGCGTATGTATTGGTAGTTGTGCATGGGAGATTGCACAATTTCTCGTGTGAAGTGACCACATCGAGGCGCTCCCCTATTGGGCTGTGTTGCGGATTGGTAAGACGGCGTGGGCTGAGCACACCTGCCCGGACCACCTAATGGATTGGCTCACCCTGGTGTTCCTTGAACACGACAATGACGTACTATTGGAACACATTGCACATGAAGCTGCACGGGCATTCATGGATGAGTAACTACGTTCCTGCAGCCACATCCGATTGCCACCCATTGCACATGGCCCAACAACTTGTTGCATCGTGGGGATTGCTCACATATCCCACCACAACAGAGGACACGTCTGCCTTCGGTCGGGCTCTGGATGCATGTGCGTGGAACAACGCGTGTGTACACACACCTGTGCAAGGTGACGCAGGTCCATGGTCGGAGCAACACAGCGTCGTTTGGCAACGTTGCCAATTCGGACACACTGCTGGGGGAAGAGCACACACATGGCAATGTAGCACAACATGTGAACCTGTCGGACCCTCACACCTGATCACTGTCAGCAGAGCAGACAATCGGCGCACTCCTGAGGCAGAGCAGCATGCGCATCCCACGTGCAGTGAGTCGTGCCCCCTCACACGGGGCAATGGGCAGATGCCAAACACATGACTCATCCAGCAAGGCAAGGTGGGCTGTGAGCGTTGCCATCCGTGATGAATGTTGTCCATTTCAGCCCCAACATTTTCTGGACCTCGACATGTACCCATGCTGCGTGTAAGTGTCTTAAGCCTGTCCCTGCCTGTTGTGGCCGTTGCCTCGTCCGTACTGACACGCACATGCCAATAAAGTCTATTACACTCCACTGGTGTCTAACTGTGAGGTGTCGTTTAGATTGTCCACTCGTGTGCCACAATGAGCATCGTCCCAACACAGGGAGGAACTGACTGACGCATGTGCAATGGGGGTGTGTCCCTTTGGCAAGCTCCACCTCTGTGAGCCAGACATTGTTTTTGGCTAGGCGCTGGACGACATGTGCACTTACATGGCTTCAGATGTGTGTATGGTGTCCAACCTCTGGCCATGTGGAGCAATGTCATACATCACAACAGAATGTGTCCACAAAGATGTGTGTAAGTAGGTATGCGACGTGAAGTTCTGTTGTCACATGTGGTGTAGGACACCACTCCTGGCCTGCCACCATTTCGGTCACTCCTACACACAGCCCTATTCAACACATGGACGTGTGCCTACGTTGGGGAGTTGTGAGATTGTTGTTGATGTGCAATGGGGACACAGCTAGTACTCACCTTCACAGTCATCCAATTGGCCATGTGTCTCAGGGATAGACATGCGCATAGATGTCAGTTGCCAGGGTGTACCTTCATGTGCAATCATTGTCCCTTCATCCAGCCATACTTCCAAACGTGAGTGAACATAGTGATGACACATCTGTGTGATTTAGAATATTTTATTCACATTCAGGTGATTGATGGAGCTGGAGCTGTACATGGCCATCCAAGGCCACATCACATGCAAGCCCAGTGGTGGGCCAACCAGAGTCCTTTGGGATTGCTCAGTGATTAGGAAGAGGGCGAGTGCAGTCCGCAGCAGGATTGCTGTGTAAATGGCCAGCGGTGAACAAATGGCAGTCCGTGTCGGGGTCAGGGTGAATGTCGCAGAGTGTTCCGGAGGTCAGTAGGAGGTATTTCCCAGGGCATGATGCATAGGTCATAACCAGGCAGTGACAGGCCATATGGCGGTGATGGATGCTACTGCCTCCTTCCTCACACAGTAGTTCCCATCCCCTTCTCACTCCCCTGATACGGGTTCTGTGTCCAGTGTGTCCGGTGTGTGTGGCGGGGTGATGGCTGCATCGCTGTGTGCTCCTGACACATCAGACTGCGTAGGTGATGGGGCAGCATCACAGTGTGCCACGGACTCATCAGGGGTCGGAGCTGTGTGTGTCGATGTTCCCGCTGCAGTCATCTGGGAATGGCTCAGTGGCAGCAATGGCAAGATGAAGTACTGCAGGGCATTGAAGTTCCCTGCCACTACTCGCTGGTGTCCAGCCGTGGCAGACATACTTCCAGCCTGCATCTGCTCCATGGTCTCCATTGACCTCCGCATCTGTGCCAACTCTGTGCTGTCATGGCTGGTGCCTGTCTGACCAGACAGTTCTTGTATTCGATTCATGGCACCAGCGAGGTCAGCCAAGGTCTGTGGCGGAGCATGGTGCGTACAGGGGTGACCGATAGGGACTGTACGTGGTCCCTGATGGGACTCAGACACCCACGTATGGCATCGAGTTTGGCTGCCACGAGCTCGAAACCCACACGCAGCTGATGAGCCAACTCCACCTGGCAACCCAACACACGCCGTTGAATTCCATGTATTGGTCGGGGGGGTCCTGGGAGACAGCCATGGTGGTGTGGTTCCTGCTATGTGGTCTGTGCAGGTGGTGGGGTCACCTCGAGGCAGCTGGCCTGCCCTGCTCCTGGGGGTGGGGTGCAGAGGCTGTCCAGTATCCGTTGGAGGGTATCTTGACATATGTGCAGGTTGTCCTCTACATCATCAATGATGGGGTTTGTGGTCTGCTCTGCAGTAAGTGTTGATTGTCCCTCTGAAATGTTAAGGGGAGATGCAGGTTAACAGAGTTTCACATGTATGTTGTTGATTTACAGATGTTTACATTCAGACTGCATTCCAATGTACATTGTGACTGTTTTGGGGGAGCTGGCTATTTGATGGCAGTCAGTGTGTTTTCCGAATACATGACGGATGTGTGGTAATACCCGTTCATTGTCATCACACGGTCTCAGGCAATGCCGGATGTGAGTGGACAGTTACTACGCACGAGCGGAACCTGTTGTGAGCTCTGTCCTGTGGTGCTGGTGTTGCACATTGTACCACATTGCCGTCATTGCGGATGTCCTGTGATTGCTATGTGTGTGTGCTGCATTGTGGGGGAGTTGCCCCTGCAGCTCTGATTTCGTATAGCCTTCTCCCTTTGAGGCGGGGTGCCTTTGAATTGTGTGCTTTTCGGGGCCTGATTTGCTTTTGACTTGGGTCATATGCGCTCGTCCACAGATTTTGTGGCCTGGTGCATTGTTTGTCTGCTGCGTGTATTGTATGGCATGGGTTGTGGGTGCACGTGGACATGTCAGAGTGTGACCTGCTCCTTTACGGATGTGATCCGCACTGGGCTACCTCCATGTCGATTTGTGGGCCATGTCATTTTGTTTTGGCTGCTGCCATGCTATCGGACTGGCAGTGTTACTTGCATATATAAAAGAAATGAGGGACCCCTTGTGCCAGACCAGGGGAATAGGGTACTACTGACAGGTAGAAGTAAATATCCCTTGGTGGAAAGTTATACTAATACTGAGTCTCAAGGTTCCCAGCAAGAGAAATTATAGCCCATATGTTAGATCATGCAGAATTCTAGATACAACTATACAAAATATGAAATGTATATTGAAGAATATTTTTTATTAAAAATCGACAATTGTTGCAATTAAAAAACACTATAAAACTGATTACAATACAATAAAATCAAATTCATATACCAATTAGTGGCTTTTAACACATAAGTAAAGTAAGGAATGGAGAGTATTAGTAAATAGCTGATTATAAACGGAAATCGATCGTTTGTAAAAATTACAATGTAATCTTGAAATTTTACGGTCTCAAGAATACACCCCCACGATGATATGAGGGTGTGGATAGGCCTACCAGTGCAAGTAAGATGATTTCACATGAGCGATTTGCTCATTAGAATTATGATCTAACTCTTAGAACTTACTCCAAAAACTGATACCATAATGTAAGTTGGTTGACGAGCAAGCCATGATTTAAAGTGGTGTGTCAACTTCCGGGGCAAGAGAGGTAGGGAAGAGGATGCCTCTACGCTCTAACCCGAGTGTTTCCGGGTCAACATAGGTAGAGAAGGGAATACTTCGATGTTATGATCCGAATGGAGTATTTCTGGGCCAAGAGTGGCAGAAACAGCGGGCCCGGCATGAGAGGTTTAGAGTATACAGCTGGTGCCAATTAAAAGGAAAACGGTGAGCCAATCTCGTGACGGAGACACAGATATTTAAAGCGTGAACGCGTTGGTTAATTTAGTCGGCTCACCTACAGCATAACGACGAGTTGCAGCCTCGCTAGAGGAATTTCAAGGTAACTAAGGGGGAAAGCCTAATGTAGGGGGACTTTATTTTTAGCTAATACTCATTCCTTATAACGTCCCTTATGGGTCTGGGGTATTTTTCCTCTTCTGTCTTCCAGTTAATTCTAATGAGATACTGCACAAGACAGCAGCTTCGTTGAAGATTTTATCAGTAAGATTCAAATTGAGTGGGTAATAAGAACCAAAGCTTTTTACAGGTATGTCAGGCTACTAAATTGATAAACTGCTACCATTCCATAACCGAGGAAATATAGGACTAACATCAGGTTTTTATCTTTAGATCTAAAACTAAGGATTTTAATGTGAAGCTTTATTGAGAAAAACGATTTGTACAGAAATTAAACATAAGGATTCCACCATTGATTTTATCAGGTGAGAATAGGGTCATACCTCTAATAATATGTATAATACAAATGATCCTTGTTATAATAATTATGAGATACTTACCGCTGGCACATATACATATTTTAGTAGACTCCCTGGATCAAGGGCCAACAATATGCCCAGAAAGTCAAGTGAACCGAGGTGTCAGTAAAATGAAATAAGGTAAAACATCCTCTGTCCTAAATTTATGACTACTTCCTAAACTAGTACTGCCAGGGGTTGTCCCATTTTGGAATTAATTCAAGGGAAAGGAAGGTTGCATGGGATCTTAGGCACATATTAGTATGAGCCCATCTGATAGTCAAAAGGGGAGATTTGAAATGCTGGATAAACGATGTGTGTCATATCTTTTGAAATTCTCAAAAGGATTAATAGACCATGTAAACTATTCAGAAAAGTGGGTATAGAAATGGAATAATGAACAGCAATAACGTATAATTGAGTTGTTGCAAGTATTGAGTAACCTATGAAGTTAAAGCCCTTAACTTTACGAAAAATTAATACATTGTATTTGCCTACAGAATTGAAAGCAAAGGCAACCAAACAGTGCCAATAAAGAGAGACTTATAGTTGTCTTGATAAAGATGGGATATCAATAGAACCATTGAAACGCGTTGACGCTTCACCCAACACAATCAGTGGAAATAGCTTATCCTACAGATAAGAATCATAGATTGTATCTAGGATTAGTAATTAAATTGTTTAGACCGGATGTGTTACTAAATGACAAAATGTACTGTCTGTATTTGTCTCTCTGTTGAATGTTTGTTGTTACATAAAATTTAGATATACGTTTTTAATTCCAATTGTACATGAATTCGGTATCAATGCTCTTGCAATCACCCCTTTAGTGAATCATGGTTTTTTCCTTGTGTATGTAATATATGATTCTAATGGTATATGAATTTGATTTTATTGTATTGTAATCAGTTTTATAGTGTTTTTTAATTGCAACAATTGTCGATTTTTAATAAAAAATATTCTTCAATATACATTTCATATTTTGTATAGTTGTATCTAGAATTCTGCATGATCTAACATATGGGCTATAATTCTCTTGCTGGGAACCTTGAGACAGTATTAGTATAACTTTCCACCAAGGGATATTTACTTCTACCTGTCAGTGTTACTTGCATAGTCAGTGTGAGTCACAGAGCCGCTGCTTTGCTGGATTCAGCACATGTGCATGGGTTGGTTGTGATATTGGTGATAGGGGGGGCCCCTCTGTGCACATTGTGGACGGGGGCCTACTTGGCGTTTCTATGTGTGCTGCAGTGTGCCAAGGCAATCAGGGACATGTTCCACGGTCATTGTGGGTGTGCTGTGTGCTACACGTAATTGTGCATGTGTGCCATTGTGGCCATCTCCCCCCGTCCCCACTGTCCCTAGTCGTTACTCACCCTGTTGCTGTTCAGTCAGGTCGTATCGTGCTGTGTCCAGGCCCCCCAATCCTGCCACCATCTCCTCACTGCTGACTGTGGCCACCATTTGCTCCAGCTCATCCAGCTCCTCCTGTGTCGCAGTACTCCCACCTCCAGTCGCCGTTGCTGCCTCCCTGTTGGCGGCGAGCTTATGTTTGGTCTGCATTTTCAGATCATGCCAGCGCCTCTTGACCTCCTCCAGTGACCTACTCGATACTCCGACTGCATTGACGTTGGTGACGATGGCCTGCCATATTTTGGTTTGGGTTGCCAGTGCCGCAGTGGAGGTGCCGAACAGTTGTTGATGGTGTTCGGTCACCTCCATGACGATGATCCGGTCTTCCTGCGGACTGAACCCCGTCTTCCTCTTCCTCTTGGCCTTGCCCTTCCCCGAACGCGGGGTTCCTGGCTGGTCGTCCGTGGGGCTTGTGGTGTTCGGCTTGTCCTCTGCACTCTGTCTGGGTGCATCCATGTTGATACGCAGTTTGAATTGTTTTTGGGCTTTTTTTTTTTCTTTCTTTTATGGTGCTTTTTCCCGCCGGACGTGTGGGATTTGCAGGCCTGTGGCTGATGTCCGCTGATTTCTGTACCGCGATTGGCCTCATCGCATGATTTCTCGCGTTTCGCATTTTTTCGGCGTGGCGTTGATTTTCACGCTGACATTTGACGCGTTATCTGGTGACTATCGCATGCTACCGCCTTGTTGTGAATTCCACATTGACACGGGGTTATTTTCCCGAGATAGGCTGCGATATTGAAAGGTGCGTTATGCTACTCTTGCGGTAGTTATCACACGTTCTTGTGAATATACCCCTGAGACTTTTGCTGCAATGGCCTGGTTTGGCCCCATAGGGGAAAGCTTTGCATACTAAGGCAGAAAACAGATTATAATAACCATTTCATTGGTTCTCCTGAATGTGAACACACTTTCTTAATTACTGGTGGTTGGGGATTAAAGGGTGGTACAGATCCTGTTTACCCTGGGGTATATTTCCTATGTGGTAAAAATGCCTATTATAGGTTGCCACCACATTGGTATGGATGTTGTTATATGGGAATTGTCTTTCCTAAAATTTACCATGTGAATGATGAACAAGGAACCAATGAAAAGCAACTAACACAGAAAAAAAGGGGTTTGAGTGCTCCTGAAATAATTGGGGATATATTTGGTGCATTGATACCTTCAGTTGGGGTTACCCTGAATTCACAGAAAATTCGAAAATCGTCTACAGTGGTTGATCGTTTATCAACGGATACCGCTGGTGGGGTTCTGATGGTTGATACTGAAATGGTTGCTATGAGGACCATGGTTTTACAAAATAGACTTGCCTTAGATGTATTATTGGCAAAAGAAGGCGGATTCTGTAGTATGTTAAAGATTCAACAATGTTGCACTTATATCCCTGATAAGAGTAAGGATTTGTTATGTTATGTTAGCGTGTTTTGTATAGCGCACAGCTGCCTCAGCAAAGAGGCGTCCCAGCGCTGAGCAGAACATGAAGGCTGGTGACTAGAGAAGGCACTAAAGTGACGGGAAAAGATGAGTTTTAATGGCCCTACGAAAGGTCATGTAGTTGTCCATGGCACAAATGGACAGTGGCAAAGCGTTCCAGAGCTTGGCAGCCAATAAACGGAAGGAACGTCCACCCGACCGCGCCCTCCGAATTCGAGGCACGGTCGCCAGATGTTGTCCCATCGAGCGAAGTTGGCGCGGAGGTGAATAAAGTGAAAGCAGGTTCGACAGGATGCCGGGAGAGGAGGAATTCAGAATTTTAAACGCAGTGCAAAGGACCTTAAATTCCACTCGGCTGGCGACAGGCAGCCAATGTAGCCGACAAATTGCCCTAGAGGTGGGACATGTTCTAGGGAGACCCAGAAGGGTTCTAGGCACAGCGTTTTGCACTCGCTGTAGTCTCAATGTTTCAGTCTTATTTACCCCTAAATACAGCGCATTGGCATAGTCCAGTCTGGATAAGATGGAGGCCTGAATAATCATTTGCCTGATGGACGGGTCAAAGAACCCAAGCAACGGTTTGAGCCGCCGCAGTATGCCAAAGCAGGTCCCTGCAACTTTCTTGGTTTGACACTGAAAGCTGAGGGCCGAATCGACCCAGACACCCAAATCTTTCACCACCTGCTTTGGGGTAGGTGCACTGCCCAGGATGGTCGGCCACCATCGTTCCCCCCACAGCTCTTGATCTTTTCCTACCAACAGAACCTCTGACTTACTGGACAGTTGGCAGTCATCCACTCGGCGACAGCCGTAAGATCGTTCTGGAACTTGGATGCTGCCCCCATGGTGTCGTCCGAGAGAGCGACTACCAGCTGTGTATCGTCAGCATAAGATACGATAGTAAGCACTCTGCTCTTCGCCAGGACCGCCAGAGGTTGAACATAAAGGTTAAAAAGCGTGGGGCTTAACGCAGAGCCCTTGTTTGTTGGCATGGAGCGCGGAGGCGAACGGCGCGGCCACGACCTGGAAGGTCCTGTTGGAGAGAAAGTAAGCAAACCAATCCAGGGCCAAGCCCACAACACCTGCCTCCTTCAACCTGCGCAGCAGGATCTGGTGAGAGACCGTATCAAATGTGGCACTGAGGTCTAAAAGAATCAGAGCCGACATACGTCCCTCATCCAGAGCAAGCCTAAGATGCTCAATGACAGCCAGGAGAGCAGACTCAGTGCTGTGGCCTGAGCGAAAACCATTCTGAGAAATGTCCAGGCAGTTGTTCACTTCCAGAAATCTGGTAAGGATAGAATTAATATGGGCCTCAGTGATCTTAGCGATCCACGGGAGAAGAGAGATCGGGCGATAGCTATCCAGTTTGGCTGTATCCAGGGAAGGTTTCTTGAGCAGAGGGACCCCCCTGGCTTGCTTCCAAGTGCTGGGAACGACCGCACTAGACAAGGATTTGTTGATCACCTGGCTCAGAGGTGACAAGAGCACAGGTAGCGATCTCATGAACTGGTCAGGTTTAAGAGGGTCAGAAGGGGAGCCGGATTTAATCTTGTTGCATAGAGACCGTAGCTCCTCCAGTGAGATCATCGGGAAAGCAGCCAGTGTGTGAGTAGGGAGTGGACCCGGCGGGATATATTAGTAACATTACTCATTTACATGACGATCTGTCAAAACTGAAGGCTGATGGTGCATGGGAAAACATTGGTAAGAGTATTTCTTCCATAGGTAACTGATTTTCTGATTTTTCTAATAGCTTATTAGGGAGAATACTGACACCGATAATTGCTGTTGCTACAGGCATATTAATGATAATGCTGCTTTATAAGTGTAGCAGGAGTAAGCCTGCTGAGGGAAAGGGACGAGCAAGGAAAAGGAAAAGAGAAGAAATAGAAATGGAAGATCGAAAAGGGATCTATTATGATGCCTGGAAGGATATAGAGGGTGTTAGGCTGAAACAAATGAGAACTACTGAATTCTGATTGTTCATTATCAGATAGTAATCTGATATGGGTTGATGTGATGGTTTGGGATACCATCAGATGGGGGATTGATGGAGCATAATTTTTGCTAATAAAATCTGCTCGGGAAAATCCACCCATGTGTGTGTTTTAATAAATTACTATCGTGTGTGATAAACTATAATTACTAAAACGTGAAGATTTAGAAGGTATGACCAAAAATGTGCAAAGCTGCACGTTTTCTAAGAGTCAGATTAACACATGTAGAATGGAAGATTTCTCTATAGGGTTTTGAATAATAATAGAATGAGAAGAAATTATTAATTTGGGTGTCTAATATTAGTGTTTTTATGTTTCCTGAACTGCAGGAATATTCAAGCACAAACATGAAAATGCTCTTTTATTCTTCGTGAAAGTAGAGTAGGCCTAGAAAATGTAGAAATGATTTTTCTTTTCCCTGTCTTTCTTTACTAAAACATGCACGCCTAAGCAAATGTATGAGTTAGGGGATGTGCTTCCGTGCTCCTTTGTTTCTTTTCATGCTGTTTCCGGATATCCTTGTGAAAAATAACATTTACATCCTTAGAGAGCGGAGAATAGTACGACTCTTTCCTGTCTAGGCGAGGATTCAGATTGAAACTGTTGCTATGTAGTTACAAAATGTGTAAATTGTAGTTTTCTCTTTCCTCTCTAGGAAGTTATACAATTTTAGACAAAGACTGTTTAGAGAAATTTGTAGTCATCGTTAGGAGTTGTTCTCCTCCCCTAGTTCTGACCAATGAGAGTGGCTTGTAGGATTTAGGAGAGTTTCCAACCTAGTGTAACAAAGTTGCGAAGTTAGTATAAAAACGCTGGTGGGAAAATGATCATCGGCTCGTTCACATTCTGGTGGCCTGTCCTGTATCCGTGGTATGCTGTATGCTGTACAGTGCTGATTCCTGATCTGGCTGGCAAACCTGACTGCGGAGAACTTTCTCCAGAGACTTTGCACATCATCGGCTGGTGATGCTGCCCACACTATTCTCCTACGGCCGTGGAGATAGTTTTCTTGACTAATTGCACGCTGTGCATTAGTTCTCTAAAATTCTGAGAGGTAACTGAACTGTGATTACTCGGATGTTCACTGTTTCTCTCTCCCCTTCTCTTTCTCACCTGAATTTGATGATTTTGAATTACTCTGCTTATGAAGGCTGTGATGATTTAGCTGTGATATTTGCGAACAAAGTATTTTCCTTATGATTTGTGTTTGTGTATGACGATTCATATTTTCTGAAATAATACCAAAAAGGTAACTAGAAAGTTTAGTGTCTGTTGTTATTTCTTGAGTCATGATTTATTTTTCGGATAACATTGTCATATTATTAATGCATTTTGTAGTGTATTATGATATAGCTATTTCTTCATTACAGGTCCTCGTGAAGGGATAGATCTCTGATTTCTCTACTTAGTCCCTTTTAGCTCTACCAAAGATCCATTGGAGGACTTTTGATATTGCTTTGCTAATAGAAAGGATAATGACTTATGGGCCAGTCATTATAGTTTTTACGCTTCCTTAGGTATTGTAAAGGCTGGTGTGGGATATTATATGACCCCCCCACCGCTTCCGCTGTATCAGTTTCAATAGTAAGCAGCAGAAAGATGCGCATTATAAGAAAAGAGGCTTGCTGTGTATTCTTCATGTCTCATTGCATCAGTAAAAAGGAACAAAGATAATGTTTGCACATAAATTGATGAATGTGTCTGCCAGCCCCCAATCCACTAAAACAGAACCTTAGGCAACAGCTGCTCATAATAAAAACGAAACTCGCACACAGTAATTCGCTTTGAAGAAACATTTAAATGTTAATCCCTAGTTCGTGGGTCATGCTCTCCCAAGGATCTTTCCCATGGGGGGATAATGCAGGCTATCATAATGTTTATTGCATACTTTGCTTCATAATAATTTCAGCGCTCAGGTTGTGCACGGCTTTTAGAGCAAGTGCCAACCCTCACCCTTGCCTATTTAATGTTTATTTCAAGGACACTTGCCTGAAATGTATGCCGGTGTCTGGGAAGAGTCATCGGACGCTGGGTAAAGCTAAACTCTGCAGCGCGATCTTTCCAGGCAGCTTGATTGATAACGAGGGAAGCTGTGAACTGGTGTCTGCGCAGTGGATTCCATGTACTCGGGTGGATACACTGCACAGAATCCAGTGCTCAGCTTCTTGCTTCCAGCCTCTAACCCCACCCAGAGTTGGGTGGGGTCAGTGAGGCTCCATGACTCCACCGCAATCTATGACGAATTAGGGAAGGGTGGAGTGGTGAGGCTTCAGTCCTTGACTGACGTGAAGCTCTGGCGCTGCAGGGCTTTAACCTGAAGAGCCCAGGGCAAACTTCTACAAAACATCATCAAGGGGTGAAGCCCAGCACAAGTGGATGGTGTTTTGGCGGTCTGGTGACCTCACAGGCTTCAGGGCTGTGAGATCGGCAGCCCGGCAATATGATCGATAGTAGGCTGTACAAAGTGTGCATGCGTTCCATCTGTTGATTTTAGGGACGGACTGGACTGATGGTGAGTGTTGTGCATGCATGCGTGTGTGTGTGTGTGTGTGTGTGAGAGAGTTGCTACGAGTGACTGTGGCCATGAGTGTGTGAGACTGTAAGCTTGTGTGTATGTGCCTTTTTGTTTTTAATCCCCATTACGTTTTTTTTCCCAACTTGGGACAGCAATGCGAGACAGGAGAGCACACAAAATAAACAGGGGGAGCTGCTCCAGCGCCCTCTAGGGGCAGCTGCCCCTTGTGCTGTCAAAAAGCTGGCATAGCATGTAGCTCTATAGGGGAACGTTTAACGGGCCTTGAAACAAGAACTGTGGCTATAGAAACAGATCTGGCAGGCACTCGTGCGCAGACAAAGGCGCACGAATCACACCTCATTGATATCCAATGAAAACTTGAGGTGCAGGAGAATCGTCAATGAGGCAACAATTTGCAGGTACTTGGAGACCCGGAAGGCAAAGTAGGAACAGTTATTCGTATATACATGGTGTAACTACTACGTACTGCTTTTCCAGAGCTAGAAGGATAGAACTGGTCCCAAGAGGTGCAACGAGTCCATAGGGTGCCCTATGTTCTGAAACAACCGGTCCATGAAGAATCAAGGTTGCGAGCAATTCTGGTATGTTTTGGGAATTTTCTGCCAAGGCAGTTAATTTTTGAGAAAGCCAGGCCTGAGTCTAAGCGGATCAGCGGTGACATTTCATTCTTTGTCAGACCTGACTTCTGTCATATAACTGTGGAAAGAAGATGGCGTCTGCAGCAATTAATTAAGCGCTTCCAAGATAAGGGGGCCCAACGCATATCTTGTGAATCCCGCATGACTGAAGGTGATCTGGGGGGTCAGACATGAATTGCGGCAAAGGAATTTTTAATGGAGACAAGATAAAGATTGGAATTCTAGTGTTACTGGAGGTCAAGCCCCTAGTCTCTTTCTGGATATTCTATGCCCTAATGCTTTTTTTTTCTCTCACAGCATAGAACTAGTTAGTGAACAGAATATTGTAATATGTTTCTATTATATGTATAAGCAGTAATGATTATGCGCATTGGATAATGGGTGGTTGATGAATCGCAGTTGTTAGCTAGTTGCAACTATCTCTGTGAATTGAAGAGGCTGCCTTCAACTCATACACAGACCAATGAGCGGTCGGTACTCTTCTCAGGACTGCTGTTCTGAAGGAATGCAAAAGGAACAAATGATGGACAGAATGCTGAGCAATGCAAACATTCACTTCCAGTCACAAAGATCTGGGTTTAATACATTGTTCTCTTGCTCACCATGCCACCCCAGTTTAGACCCAGCCATATGCAAATCAGTCTTGACCCTGTCCCTCATGGGAACAGTCCAACCCGAACTGCCAAGCCAGGTCCTCCCTGGACCGTAAACAAGCATCCTGAGACCGGTTTCGGGGCATCACCCCTCATCAGCCAAGCTAGCTTGAATTCAGTGGCGCAGTGAGCACGGGACCCACATCTGGGCATATCTTTCCCACGTAGGGCGACAAAAGCAAAAGGAACAAACGATGGACGGAATGCTGAACAATGGGTCCCATTCTCTCCATGCCACTGGAGTCAAGCTAGCCTGGCTGATGAGGAGTGAAACCCTGAAAGCGGTCCCAGGATGCTTGTTTCCAGTCGAGGGAGGATCTGGTCTGGCAGTTCGGGCTGGACAGCTCCCCTGGGAAACAGGGTCAAGACTCATTTGCATATGACTGGGTTCAAACTGGAATGGCATGGGAAGCATAAAAACGATGGATTTAGGCACAGATCTCTGTACTGGGGTGAACGTTTGACATTGTTCAAGATTCTGTCCATCAATTGTTCTTTTTTGAATCGTTCTGAAGGAATGCTGTACTGCTGTGCTGACATGCTGCCCTTTTGCCTGGGTGAGAAGGACTGGAGCTGCATCTCTAAACCCAGGACCCCAGAGTGACTCCAAAGGCTAGTTGACTGGCCTTCAGATCAGAAGCCTCAGGGACATAACAGGCTTCCAACAAACCTTAAATACAGCACCTGGACTCTGGAATCTGTGAGTCTTGTGCACCAAAGTGGTGCCACCCCAGTTCTGGCCTATGGAAGTGGACCTGAATGTGCTCTTCCAGCCAATCTGTGGATCCAGGAGTACAGACGCATCTCCTCTGTGGTGCAGTACAACTCCAGCAGAACCGGTGCATCGCCTTTGCTGCTCAGCACATCACCCTCAGAACTGGTGCATTGCCTCTGCTGTGCCGACTTCTCTGATGCAAGGATCTTTGCATCGCCCATTGCAGCTAATCGGAGCCAACGCATCTCCCTATCAGGACATTGCCTTGCCCAACGCATCCCATCAGAACCACTGCTGCATAACGCATCTCCACAGAAAGACATCACCTCGCACTTTGCAGCTCCCCGGAACCACTGCTGCGTGATTCATGTCCTCACCCGTGCGCGACATATCCTCAACAGGGGATTCCACATCTCTTTGCAACCAGATTAAGGTACTGTGTTCAGTGGGCCTAAGTGGCTCCTTGTAGCCGGCACGAGCTACATCGTGGTCAACCTGAACTTGCGACTTTGTTCCAGTCTGGCGCAACTAGATAACCACAGTTGGCTCTTTGTGCTTTTTGGCTCGATTTTCACTGAAATCTTTAAACTTACAGATCTCTGGTTCTACTGATTAGTTTTTTGACATTTTGGTCTTGTTTATTTATTAAATTTTGGACAAAGTAAAAAAAACAGCAGTTTCAGTGCAAAAAATGGGGGCAAGCATGCAAAAAAAGGCATTTCCCTACAACAAGGGCCAAAAAAAAATCGCCTTTTAGCCTCATTGAGCGTTAAGCAAATAAAAAGTATATGTTTTGAGTCTGGATCAGGTCATCAGATTTAACAAAGTATAACATGGATTCTCCTGTAATGTTAAATCCCTATTTTTGAAATTCAAAAGAATTGTCTGACCTCAGACCGCACAGTGGCTTCTAGTTAGAACAATGTTCTTCGAATATTGACAGTTTGACAGACCATGGTCAGTTTTCTAATTTTAGTACAGTGGCCCAGGTCACGTTCAAACCTTTTCTAGTGATTCTTCACTTTCAGCCACATTTTTATTTGCAGTTTGATTGTATGAGCCAAACCGTCTTTTACAATTAGTCTCATGTGATTTATGGCATGATTACTTAATACGGTGATGCTATATTTCTATTTGGCTAATATAACAAGAGTTAACTTTCATAAAGAAAGCTTTTAAAGAGCTCTGCTGGTGCCAGCTGAAGATTATTTCAGTGACATTTTATTTGGACAGAGCCCAGACTAAGGCCCATAGTAACACTGTGAACCACAGGAGAAGGGAGGGGAAGGTTTGATTTTTTCGCTCTTCCTCTGGCACTGCCTCACTCATTTCTCTGCATCATAGGGGCATATTCACAAGGAGCTATCGCCGACTTAACGGCACTTCATCGCAGCCAAAGTCGTGATAAATTTACCTCCCCATTCACAAGCCGGTGTTAACAGCCCACAGCCCCAGTATACCCGCGATAGCAGCCGCAAAAAACATCGCCACAGAGGACCCCCGCAAATATCGCTAATGAGATGCAGAGTAGGCGTTCCCGTGACAAAAGTCGAGACAACATCACACCTCAACATTCACAACGACCAGCCACATCGGCGATAAGAACACAAAACAGGCGATAAGGCGTGTTAGCACAAGGAAATCTACACCTGCTCTGACCTGGTGTAAAGTCCGACCACAGCCTGCACCACAAAAGGGAGCACAGCCCAGGGATACATCGGAAGGGCAACAGATGCCATGGAGCCACCCATCATGCGGCCCGGTCACCCAAGAGGGCCACAACACCCACCGACACCACACCCAGGCCCGCAACACCGCCCCCCCTGGGACCACCCCCAACCCCGGACTAAGAAACTGCACACCAACACCACGAATCCCAAAACAAATATTTTGCCTGATGTCGCACAAGCAGGAAAATAAACATGCGTGGCCAGAAAATGGAGAATCAGTCATACAGCAATGCAATCACCATGTCAGGGACTGTCCGGGACTATGTCGGGAACACAGTCAGGGACTTGGGCAAGGAGTGGGAATGGGGTAGAAAACATACACAGAGAGAGGAGTACAGCGCTGCCCAGGATCACACAGGAAGTCAGAGGAGAAAAGGGATCCAAAGGGGAAGCCTGTACAAAGGAACAAGATGGCTAAGACTCAGAAAGGAAGGGCACTCAAGGCAATTTAGCATTCAGACTAACTACACCCAGGACGGACGTGCAAGACATATATATAATACAACATTAACAATAAAGGGAATGTGGGGTAAAGCACTCAGGAGCTCCACACAGTAAGACTGAAGCTCAGTAAGTTCCTCACCCACAATTGCTGTTACAGATACTGACTGAAAATACCCACATATAGGATATGTATGCAAAGGCAGGGTCTGTGGAGCTTATACCTATGGTGATGTTATAACAGTAACTCAAAGACAATATTCACAGTGAACAAGAAACACCACCTAGGTAGTCAGCTGTGCCCACGGATCCTGGCGATCAAACAGGAACACGCAAGGCAGTAACAGCAAAGGGGTAGAACTAAACACAAGCACAATAGACAAGGAGCTAGCAAGGAGGAGTGCTTAACAGGAAAGGAAGGAAATCACAGGGCACACTTGGCAGAAAGCAGGTAACAAACATACAAGGTAACAGAAACAAGACAGCAGAAATAGAAAGACAGCAAACTAGAACTGGAACCAAGGAAATGGGAAGAAAGGCAGGGACTGGAAAATGATATACAGAAGGGGAAGCTACAAGGGTATACTAGAATAGTGCAGGTTCAGGAATCAAGAAAACAAAGTAGCATAGAAGGCAGTGCTGGGGCAGGAACAAGAATTGAGCAAAAGCTCAGGAGTCAAAGTAGCACTGCAGGTAGTGCTAGTTCAGGAGAAGGGAAACTGCTGCAGTTCAGGAACAAGGAAAACTGCTGCAGTTCAGGAACAAGGAATGCTAAGGCTCAGGAGTCAAGGTAGCACTGCAGGCTGTGCTTGTTCAGAAACAAGGGAAACTGCTGCAGTTCAGGAACAAGGAATGCTAAGGCTCAGGAGTCAAGGTAGCACTGCAGGCAGTACTGGTTCAAGGAAACAGGAAATAGCTACAGCTCAGGAAACAAGGAGTCAAGAGAGCACTGCAAGCAGTGCAAATCAGGAACTAGAAATAGCTGAAGCCCAGGAACAGGAACAAAGAATAACTATAGCTCAGGAGCTCAGGAAACAAGGTAGCACTGCAGACAGTGCTAATTCAGGCACAAGGAATAGCTATAGCTCAGGAACTCAGGAAACAAGGTAGCACTGCAGGCAGTGCTAATTCAGGCACAAGGATTAGCTATAGCTCAGGAATCAAGGAACAAGGATTAACTATAGCTCAGGAATCACTGGAAACAAGGTTATCAAAAGCTCAGGAAACAAGGATTGGCCTCAACGGTATACAGCTACAATGACCAACACTGGGCTGAAGGGAGCTGGGGCTTAAAAGAGCTCACAGTAATCACATGCATCAGGTTTGAGCAGGCTAGCAGCAGCCAGCCACAGGTGAACTGAATTCCTCCACCCATCCTTGGCCTGCAGGGGTGGAGACAAAGCAGTGAGTAGGGGATTATAGGTAATGGAGTTTCCAGCATGAGCAGACTGGCTTCCACAAAACCCGGCATGGATTGGGAATGGATGTCAATTCCTAAATGATGTCCAAATGCCTGGAAGTCAGGATATGTATACAGGGGAGTGTCTGGAAGCATATTAGAATACTGGAAAGCCCCACAATTCGGCCCCCTGGTGGTGGGAACGAGAGCACAGGGAGTGAATCGTGACAGTACACCCCCTCCAACGACCGGCTCCCGGAATCTGGGACTCGATTTAAAGCCTTTGCTGCTATGAAATAAGTCCATTCCCATCAGAGATGTAGTGCAAGATACCAGAGGACTACAGGAAAAATGTGATGTTCTGGAGGGTAGGATAATAGGCTGTAAATTAACAGCAGTATTGAAGGCAGAACCTGAAGATTTCAAATCCAGTAACGGGGGCTTAGAAGCCTGACTTACAGGTGTTTGAAGTCTTGATGATGGCAGGCTAGAGTAGCACTCTGAAAACAAAGGAAGATTTACTGTAGGGTCAAAAGCATATAACGGATTGGCAGGAGGCACAGAGGTCAACGGCAAACTGGCTGAAGACAAAGGAGACAACGAAAAGCAGACCTGAGGCTCTGGCCCTGGATGAAAACATACAGAAGACTCACATGCAGGAGACTCTGGAAGCAGGTATGCAGGAGACGCAGGACCTTGAGGCTTACATGTTGAGAGTTTTGTCTCTGATGCTGGAGATTCAGTCTCTGAATGTATACGTACTAAGACCTCTGAAGGCTGGCAAACTGGAAGCACAGGGTCAAAAAGTAGGCAAGATAGAGGCTCAAGGCCAGACGGCAGGGAGCCTGGAAGCTCTGGTGCTGAAGGCAGGGAGCCTGGAAGCTCTGGTGCTGAAGGCAGGGAGCCTGGAAGCTCTGGTGCTGAAGGCAGGGAGCCTGGAAGCTCTGGTGCTGAAGGCAGGGAGCCTGGAAGCTCTGGCTCGAAAGTCAGACAGGCTGGAAGTTCTGGCTCGAAAGTCAGACAGGCTGGAAGTTCTGGCTCTGAAGTCAGACAGGCTGGAAGTCAGGCTGGAAGTTCTGGCTCTGAAGTCAGGCAGGCTGGAAGTTCTGGCTCTGAAGTCAGATAGGCTGGAAGTTCTGGCTCTGAAGTCAGACAGGCTGGAGACTCTGACTTAGTAGGCAGGTGAGCTGAGGGCTTGTGCTCTGAATGCAGGCAGTATGGAGGCTCCGGTACTAATGACAGGCATGCTGCTGGCTCGGGCTTAGATGGCAGGCAGGCTGCAGGCTCGGGCTCACATGGCAGGCAAGCTGCAGGCTCGGGCTCACATGGCAGGCAAGCTGCAGGCTCGGGCTCACATGGCAGGCAGGCTGCAGGCTCGGGCTCACATGGCAGGCAGGCTGCAGGCTCGGGCTCACATGGCAGGCAGGCTGCAGGCTCGGGCTCACATGGCAGGCAGGCTGTAGGCTGAAGTTCAGAAGGCAGCAGGCCGGCTGAGGATTCTGGAGACTTTGCAAAAAGACAAGCTGATGACAGAGAGGCACAAGGATGATGGACTTTAAATTCTGGGAATGGCGATAGCTCGTGAACAGTAGATTCCCTATTTTCAATATTGAAATCTTCACAGTTCCTTGGCTCATTAAAACACACTGAAGGGCTTTCTTCGGGATGGCTAAGAATACTGCTTATCTTAGAGTCTCTGTTGATCAGACTTCCTTTACTTTTTGGCACTTCACATCTCTTAGTCAGAGGAAATAGGTCAGAGACTTCTTGGTCATGGGAGATTTGTTCAATTCCTTCTTCATTACAAGGTGGTACGGATGCATCAGAGCTTAAAGTAATATTTCCTGACTTTTCAATATGTGGCGTGCTTGAAGGCGAGAGAGCAAACAAGGGGTCAGGATTTTGTTCCTTCTCAGTGAGGAGGTTGGCTTCAGTCGCAGAAGTTAGACCAAGAGCATAGACTGAGTCAGAGGGTGTTGTCACATCAGGGATTATGTTGGGCACTGGTTCAGGTTTTGTCTGTATGTCAATGGCCATTGTATGTGATACCCCCGGGGTGGAACAGACCTCACTACCAGGAAGACAAAGCAAACAAGTATTTAGTGTCTTTCCTGGCATCTGGGGTTCCTTAGAAGTGGAGGGACACATCTCAGATGTAGTGCCTATACACAGTTTAGCACTAGAAGACAACACATCAGAGGAGGTAGAAATTTCAGAATTCAAACAAATACTTTCCTTAATTGGACTGTGAGACAAGGGACTATGGATTTTCTGAATGGAATCATCAGCCACTGTATTGTTCACACAATTGCTGGACCAGCTCTGAGGGGAACGCAAAATAGTGCGCAAGGTTTCATTCTCCATTTCTAAGGAGGCTAACATAGAAGCTGAAAAGTAGTCTTGTACCAGGGTTTTAGATTCCCACTTGAACCCTGGGTTATAGTTTTTTAACAGAGTCTGAAACATTTTATTCTCTCGTTGTAATTCAAGAATCTTAGATGTAATTATATCCTGTGAAGACTGCAGATCTTTCTCTACAAGGACAGTGGTAGACTTGGCAACTTCACAACAAGCAACAGAGCTATACCTTGGATTTTGTTCAAAGTGGCTATTAGCCGCCTGTGTTCTAGTAGGTCTTTTCTCTCTTTTGTTAAACTGATTATGGATTACTTTGAATGTGGTATTTAACAAGGTCCCTTTAATATCTGGGACTGTGCTCTTTACTGGACTACAAGACTGGGTAACACTATTTGAATGGAGACCAGAGGTTATGAAATGCATCTGCTCTTTTTTTGGTTTTGTGGTTGAATACTGTATTTTACAACCACTTACAGCAGACGTGCGAAATTCAGAATTCTTGTTCAGCAAACTGAGTAAGGTAGCATTCTCCTTATGCAATGCTGACACAGACATTGAATCTGGATCAGGATAGAAGATTAAGTCCGGATCTGGCAAAGAGGTGTTTGAGAGCCAATGAGTAAAATATTCAGAACGTAAATGTCCATTTCTCATAAGAGGATTCATTGTTTCAGGGCTAGGGTGAACATTCTCAAATTGTAAAATAGACACCAAATGCCTCTCATTGGTGGGCACTGGTGAACAGCCCTGCACAAACTTAAATGATGCACTGGTGTGTTTCTTTCTTAAACCTCTCATTATGACACACCTTCAAGATGTTCAAACAGAAATGTAACAGAAAAATGGTAGCTAACTGAACGCAAAGAAACCTCACAAGTGACTCTGGAAATGTGGGTTGGTCATTCTGTCAGGGACTGTCCGGGACTATGTCGGGAACACAGTCAGGGACTTGGGCAAGGACTGGGAATGGGGTAGAAAACATACACAGAGAGAGGAGTACAGCGCTGCCCAGGATCACACAGGAAGTCAGAGGAGAAAAGTGATCCAAAGGGGAAGCCTGTACAAAGGAACAAGATGGCTAAGACTCAGAAAGGAAGGGCACTCACAAGGCAATTTAGCATTCAGACTAACTACACCCAGGACGGACGTGCAAGACATATATATAATACAACATTAACAATAAAGGGAATGTGGGGTAAAGCACTCAGGAGCTCCACACAGTAAGACTGAAGCTCAGCAAGTTCCTCACCCACAATTGCTGTTACAGATACTGACTGAAAATACCCACATATAGGATATGTATGCAAAGGCAGGGTCTGTGGAGCTTATACCTATGGTGATGTTATAACAGTAACTCAAAGACAATATTCACAGTGAACAAGAAACACCACCTAGGTAGTCAGCTGTGCCCACGGATCCTGGCGATCAAACAGGAACACGCAAGGCAGTAACAGCAAAGGGGTAGAACTAAACACAAGCACAATAGACAAGGAGCTAGCAAGGAGGAGTGCTTAACAGGAAAGGAAGGAAATCACAGGGCACACTTGGCAGAAAGCAGGTAACAAACATACAAGGTAACAGAAGCAAGACAGCAGAAATAGAAAGTCAGCAAACTAGAACTGGAACCAAGGAAATGGGAAGAAAGGCAGGGACTGGAAAATGATATACAGAAGGGGAAGCTACAAGGGTATACTAGAATAGTGCAGGTTCAGGAATCAAGAAAACAAAGTAGCATAGAAGGCAGTGCTGGGGCAGGAACAAGATTTGAGCAAAAGCTCAGGAGTCAAAGTAGCACTGCAGGTAGTGCTAGTTCAGGAGAAGGGAAACTGCTGCAGGTCAGGAACAAGGAATGCTAAGGCTCAGGAGTCAAGGTAGCAGTGCAGACAGTGCTAGTTCAGGAACAAGGGAAACTGCTGCAGTTCAGGAACAAGGAAAACTGCTGCAGTTCAGGAACAAGGAATGCTAAGGCTCAGGAGTCAAGGTAGCACTGCAGGCTGTGCTTGTTCAGAAACAAGGGAAACTGCTGCAGTTCAGGAACAAGGAATGCTAAGGCTCAGGAGTCAAGGTAGCACTGCAGGCAGTACTGGTTCAAGGAAACAGGAAATAGCTACAGCTCAGGAAACAAGGAGTCAAGAGAGCACTGCAAGCAGTGCAAATCAGGAACTAGAAATAGCTGAAGCCCAGGAACAGGAACAAAGAATAACTATAGCTCAGGAGCTCAGGAAACAAGGTAGCACTGCAGACAGTGCTAATTCAGGCACAAGGAATAGCTATAGCTCAGGAACTCAGGAAACAAGGTAGCACTGCAGGCAGAGCTAATTCAGGCACAAGGATTAGCTATAGCTCAGGAATCAAGGAACAAGGATTAACTATAGCTCAGGAATCACTGGAAACAAGGTTATCAAAAGCTCAGGAAACAAGGATTGGCCTCACCGGTATACAGCTACAATGACCAACACTGGGCTGAAGGGAGCTGGGGCTTAAAAGAGCTCACAGTAATCACATGAATCAGGTGTGAGCAGGCTAGCAGCAGCCAGCCACAGGTGAACTGAATTCCCCCACCCATCCTTGGCCTGCAGGGGTGGAGACAAAGCAGTGAGCAGGGGATTATAGGTAATGGAGTTTCCAGCATGAGCAGACTGGCTTCCACAAAACCCGGCATGGATTGGGAATGGATGTCAATTCCTAAATGATGTCCAAATGCCTGGAAGTCAGGATATGCATACAGGGGAGTGTCTGGAAGCATATTAGAATACTGGAAAGCCCCACAATTTGGCCCCCTGGTGGTGGGAACGAGAGCACAGGGAGTGAATTGTGACACACCAACACAAAACACCATACAAACAAAAGCAGAAACAACCCTTAGGATGAGTCCTAGCGGCTCCTCACTGGACAATCCATAGCACACATCCTGGAAGACCAAATCCAAGAGAAGAAGGTGTGCCATGCGCCCAACAAAGGGAAGAGAGGGAGAGAGCGAGGGAGAGAGACGGAGTGAGATAGCACAAGCAGCGCAAGGCCGCTCGGGCACCTGGCTCCACATGCCAACATGTGTGTGTGCATCGCCATCCGTACACCATGAGCCCAAGGCCGTGTCCCAATCACAGCCCCAAAGCCACATCACATTCCAAAAACGCAAGTAGTAGTCAGACAAACATCAGGGATGAAAGCACCATTGTCCCAATGCAGAAGGCGGGAGGACACCTGCACCTCTGACCTTGGTCCAGAACGCGCCTGGAACACCCTGATAGAGATGCAATGGCAGATGGGGATGACTCCCACACCACGCATTCCGCAAATGAACCATCCGACTTATCCACAGCCCCCACACAGAAGCCCCTGCCGGTGGTACCCCCGCATGGGATGCCCTTGACACTCACGGAAACAGCAACCCATTACCCACAACATTGCACACACATTCGAATCATTGCTCAGAGCTGTGGCATATCCTCCACACAACTGCCACAGTTCAGAAGAGTGCCGGTTCACGAGACGCACCAACGCAATGGCAGGCCATACCGGGCACATGCACAACCCCCATCATGTGGAACAGCACAGTGCACGTATGCTGCATTTACTGGGCGCACTGCCACTGGCAGTGCTGTGGATTAGTTACAGGCTCAGCTTCCGCATTGCCCACGTCACCTGCGTCCAGCCCTGGTTCCACTGCCGAACATGCACATTCGAGTGTCCCATGGATGTCTGCCTATCCAACACAACTGTTGATGAATTGGACTATGACTTGTGTCTGCGCCCCCTGTTGGATCACGAACAGGAGTGTAACTGAGACAGCCGTGCATGGGATGCCTTGACATACTGCGTATGTATTGGTAGTTGTGCATGGGAGATTGCACAATTTCTCGTGTGCAGTGACCACATTGAGGCGCTCCCCTATTGGGCTGTGTTGCGGATCGGTGAGACGGTGTGGGCTGAGCCTGCCCGGACCACCTAATGGATTGGCTCACCCTGGTGTTCCTTGAACACGACAACGACGTACTATTGGAACACATTGCACATGAAGCTGCACAGGCATTCATGGACGAGTAGCTACGTTCCTGCACCCACATCCGATTGCCACCCACAGCACATGGCCCAATAACTTGTTGCATCGTGGGGATTGCTCACATATCCCACCACAACAGAGGACACATCTGCCTTCGGTCGGGGTCTGGATGCATGTGCGTGGAACAACACGTGTGTACACACACCTGTGCAAGGTGACGCAGGTCCATGGTCGGAGCAACACAGCGTCGTTTGGCAACGTTGCCAATTCGGACACACTGCTGGGGGAGAGCACACACATGGCAATGTAGCACGACATGTGAACCTGTCGGACCCTCACACCTGATCACTGTCAGCAGAGCAGACAATCGGCGCACTCCGGGAGCAGAGCACCATGCAGATCCCACGTGCAGTGAGTCGTGCCCCCTCACACGGGGCAATGGGCAGACGCCAAACAACACATGACTCATCCAGCAAGGCAAGGTGGGCTGTGAGCGTTGCCATCCGTGATGAATGTTGTCCATTTCAGCCCCAACATTTTCTGGACCTCGACATGTACCCATGCTGCGTGTAAGTGTCTTAAGCCTGTCCCTTCCTGTTGTGGCCGTTGCCTCGTCCGTACTGACACGCACATGCCAATAAAGTCTATGACACTCCACTGGTGTCTAACTGTGAGGTGTGTCGTTTAGATTGTCCACTCGTGTGCCACAATGAGCATCGTCCCAACACAGGGAGGAACTGACTGACGCATGCGCAATGGAGGTGTGTCCCTTTGGCAAGCTCCACCTCTGTGAGTCAGACATTGTTTTTGGATAGGTGCTGGACGACATGTGCACTTACATGGCTTCAGCTATGTGTGTATGGTGTCCAACCTCTGACCATGTGGAGCAATGTCATACATCACAACAGAATGTGTCCACAAAGATGTGTGTAAGTAGGTATGCGACGTGAAGTTCTGTTGTCACACGTGGTGTAGGACACCACTCCTGGCCTGCCACCGTTTCGGTCACTCCTACACACAGCCCTATTCAACACATGGACGTGTGCCTACATTGGGGGGTTGTGAGATTGTTGTTGATGTGCAATGGGGACACAGCTAAGACTCACCACCTTCACAGTCATCCAATTGGCCATGTGTCTCAGGGATAGACATGCGCATAGATGTCAGTTGCCAGGGTGTACCTTCATGTGCAATCATTGTCCCTTCATCCAGCCATACTTCCATACGTGAGTGAACATAGTGATGACACATCTGTGTGATTTAGAATGTTTTATTCACATTCAGGCGATTGACGGAGCTGGAGCTGTACATGGCCATCCAAGCCCACATCACATGGAAGCCCAGTGGTGGGCCAACCAGAGTCCTTTGGGGATTGCACAGTGATTAGGAAGAGGGCGAGTGCAGTCCGCAGCAGGATTGCTGTGTAATTGGCCAGCGGTGAACAAATGGCAGTCCGTGTCGGGGTCAGGGTGAATGTCGCAGAGTGTTCCGTAGGTCAGTAGGAGGTATTTCTCAGGGCATGATGCATAGGTCATAACTAGGCAGGGACAGGCCATATGGCGGTGATGGATGCTATTGCCTCCTTCCTCACACAGTAGTTCCCATCCCCTTCTCACTGCCCTGATACGGGTTCTGTGTCCGGTGTGTGTGGCAGGGTGATGGCTGCATCGCTGTGTGCCCCTGGCACATCAGGCTGCGTAGGTGATGGGACAGCATCACAGTGTGCCACGGACACATCAGGAGTCGGAGCTGTGTGTGTCGATGTTCCCGCTGCAGTCCTCTGGGAACGGCTCAGTGGCAGCAATGGCAAGATGAAGTAATGCAGGGCATTGAAGTTCCCTGCCACTACTCGCTGGTGTCCAGCCGTGGCAGACATACTTCCAGCCTGCATCTGCTCCATGGTCTCCATTGACCTCCGCATCTGTGCCAACTCTGTGCTGTCATGTCTGGTGCCTGTCTGACCAGACAGTTATTGTATTCGATTCATGGCACCAGCGAGGTCAGCTAAGGTCTGTGGCGGAGCATGGTGCATACAGGGGGTGTCCAATAGGGACTGTACGTGGTCCCTGATGGGACTCAGACATCCACGTATGGCATCGAGTTTGGCTACCACGAGCTCCAAACCCACATGCAGCTGATGAGCCAACTCCACCTGGCAACCCAACACACGCCGTTGGAATTCCATGTATTGGTCGGGGGGTCCTGGGAGACAGCCGTGGTGGTGTGTGTTTCCTGCTGTGTGGTCTGTGCAGGTGGTGGGGTCACCTCGAGGCAGCTGGCCTGCCCTGCTCCTGGGGGTGGGGTGCAGAGTCTGTCCAGTATCCGTTAGAGGGTATCTTGACATATGTGCAGGTTGTCCTCTACATCATCAATGATGGGGTTTATGGTCTGCTCTGCAGTAAGTGTTTATTGTCCCTCTGAAATGTTAAGGGGAGATGCAGGTTAACAGAGTTTCACATGTATGTTGTTGATTTGCAGATGTTTACATTCAGACTGCATGCCAATGTACATTGTGACTGTTTTGGGGGAGCTGGCTATTTGATGGCAGTCAGTGTGTTTTCCGAATACATGACGGATGTGTGGTAGTACCCGTTCATTGTCATCACACGGTGTCAGGCAATGCCGGATATGAGTGGACAGTTACTAGGCACGAGCGGAACCTGTTGTGAGCTCTGTCCTGTGGTGCTGGTGTTGCACATTGTACCACATTGCCGTCATTGCGGATGTCCTGTGATTGCTATGTGTGTGTGCTGCATTGTGGGGGAGTTGCCCCTGCAGCTCTGATTTCGTGTAGCCTTCTCCCTTTGAGGCGGGGTGCCTTTGAATTGTGTGCTTTTCGGGGCCTGATTTGCTTTTGACTTGGGTCATATGTGCTCTCGGATAGATTTTGTGGCCTGGTGCATTGTTTGTCTGCTGCGTGTATTATACGGCATGGGTTGTGGGTGCACGTTGACATGTCGGAGTGTGACCTGCTCCTTTACGGATGTGATCCGCACTGGGCTACCTCCATGTCGATTCGTGGGCCATGTCATTTTTTTTTGTCTGCTGCCATGCTATCGGACAGGCAGTGTTACTTGCATAGTCAGTGTGGGTCACAGAGCCGCTGCTTTGCTGGATTCAGCACATGTGCATGGGTTGGTTGTGATATTGGTGATAGGGGGAGGCCCCTCTGTGCACATTGTGGACGGGGGCCTACTTGGCGTTTCTATGTGTGCTGCAGTGTGCCAAGGCAATCAGGGACATGTTCCACGGTCATTGTGGGTGTGCTACACGTAATTGTGCATGTGTGCCATTGTGGCCATCTCCCCCCGTCCCCCCCGTCCCTAGTCGTTACTCACCCTGTTGCTGTTGGTCAGGTCGTATCGTGCTGTGTCCAGGCCCCCCAATCCTGCCACCGTCTCCTCACTGCTGACTGTGGCCATCATTTGCTCCAGCTCATCCAGCTCCTCCTGTCTCGCAGGACTCCCACCTCCAGTCACCGTTGCTGCCTCCATGTTGGCGGCGAGCTTATGTTTGGTCTGCATTTTCATATCATGCCAGCGCCTCTTGACCTCCTCCAGTGACCTCCTCGACACTCCGACTGCATTGACGTTGGTGACAATGGCCTGCCATATTTCGGTTTGGGTTGCCAGTGCCGGAGTGGAGGTGCCGAACAGTTGTTGATGGTGTTCGGTCACCTCTGTGATGTTGATCTGGTCTTCCTGCGGACTGAACGCCTTCTTCCTCTTCCTCTTGTCCTTGCCCTTCCCCGAACGCGGGGTTCCTGGCTGGTCCTCCGTGGGGCTTGTGTGTTCGGCTTGTCCTCTGCACTCGGTCCGGGTGCGTCCATGTTGCTACGCAGTTTGAATTGTTTTTGGGCTTTTTTTTTTCTTTCTTTTATGGTGCATTTTCCCGCCGGACGTGTGGGATTTGCAGGCCTGTGGCTGGTGTCCGCTGATTTCTGTACCGCGATTGGCCTCATCGCATGATTTCTCGTGTTCGCGTTTCGCATTTTTTCGGCGTGGCGTTGATTTTTACGCTGACATTTGACGCGTTATCTGGTGACTATCGCATGCTACCGCCTTGTTGTGAATTCCACGTTGACACTGGGTTATTTTCTCGAGATAGGCTGCGATATTGAAAGGTGCGTTACGCTACTCTTGCGGTAGTTATCACACGTTCTTGTGAATATACCCCATAGACTTTTGACAGAGGAGAGAGAGAGAGTTAGAGGATATAGACTAGGAAATTGAAAACTTGAGAGCAGAGGGGGCCAACAGCTGTGTTTATAGCCCACTGCTGCTCCATTGTGTTTAATGGAGCTGTCAGCATTCCAAGGTTCTAATATAGCCTTACAAAACTTAAGCAGAATGATCTCCACTGATTCAAGTTGAGAAGACATGTGATAGTTTCATGTTAGGTTATTGGATATTCATGTACCAGTTCCAGTGTGACTTTGCCCAATTTCCAGGAGAACATGTTTCTATTTGTATGATGGCAAACTCCCACCACCTTGGTCTTTTTTAGGTCAAACCTAGCGGCAGCGCGCATGCGCTGCTCGCTTTGTGAGACTGCTGTAGTAGAGTATGGGAGAGAAGCCGTGCCCACTCTCCTCCCATATTTTTCATTGGCTTGTGTCATTGTCTTTCGTAAATGCTGCCTTCAGATTCGTTAACAGGCTTGTTAGTCCCTCCTTAGTACGGCCTTGTCTTCATTTGTACCCTTCCATGGCGACTGGCCCTTTTACTTCAGTTGTTACTCTGGACCTGGTATTTAGTCTGTAAGCACTATTTACTTTATTGAGTTTCTCTTACTGCAGGCCGGACATACACTGCTTCAGCTGAAACCGCTTGTGTTTTTTTAAGCAGCGCAGCCGCCCCCGTAACAGGGGTGCCTGCTTTCAATCACTTTACCCCGGCATTGTCTTGTGTCTGTTTCAACCCCCCAAGTAAAATGGATTTAGAAATGATTAGCAAATTAAGTCATGTGAATTCAAGGTAGCACATAATGCTGTGCTAATGGACTGAAGCTGACAACAGCACATCTGTGTTACATGTCATCTGTATTAAAGCCACCTGACGGGTTGTTTTCAAAAGCCTGTTTTATTAAGAACAACACCACCAATACCACCACCACCACCACCAATACCACCACCACCGCCAATACCGCCACCACCACCACCAATACCACCACCACCACCAATACCACCACCACCAATACCCCCACCACCAATACCACTACCACCAATACCACTACCACCACCAATACCACCACCAATACCACCACCACCAATACCACCAAAACCACCACCACCAATACCAACACCACCAATACCACCACCACCACTAATACCAAAACCAATACCACCATCACCACCAATACCACCACCACCACCACCAATAATGCCACCAATACCACCACCACCACTAATACCACCACCACCACCAATACTGCCACCACCACCAATACCACCACCAATATCACCACCACCAATACCACCACCACAACCAATACCACCACCACAACCAATACCACCACCACCACCAATACCACCACCACCACCAATACTACACCCACCAATACCACCACCAATACCACCACAAATACCACCAATACCACCACCAATACCACCACCACCAATACCATCACCACCAATAACACCACCAATACCAATACCACCACCACCAATACCACCACCAATACCAATACCACCAGTACCAATACCAATACCACCACCAATACCAGTACCACCATCAATACCACCAATACCACCACCACCACCAATACCACCACCACCAATACCACCACTACCTCCACCACCACCAATACCCCACCACCAATACCAATACCACCACCAATACCAACACCACCAATACCACCACCAATACCAACACCACCAATACCACCACCACCACCAATACCACCGATACCACCACCAATACCACCATCACCAATACCAATACCACTAATACCAATACCACCACCATAAATACCACCACCAATAGCAATACCGCCACCACCAATACCACCACCACCAATACCAGTACCACCACCAATACCAATACCACCACCACCAATACCAATACCGCCACCACCAATACCACCACCACCACCAATGCCACACATGCCACCACCACCAATACCACCACCACCACCACCAATACCACCAATACCAGCACCACCAATACCACCACCACCAATACCAATACCACCACCACCAATGCCACCACCACCAATACCAATACCACCACCACCAATACCAATACCACCACCTCAGTGCCGCTCGCTCACTAGTAATAGCAGGGACACTGTACGAGGCCGGAGCTGCAGCCGAGACCATCCCTCCCACCCTCCATGCCTGCCATAAAGCACAGCTGGCCCTGCACCAGGAAGTGAAGCCAGGGCCCTACTACAGCTGGAGTGTTTTTTGTTAGACCAAAGATACAATGACATTACGCACTGCCACACTGTACACTCAAATCACGGAGAGGACAGGAATTAGAGCCCCCCTCCCACTCTTCCTCCTGAGCCACGACAGTGTAATCACAGAGCAAAAGGTGTTGGAGCACTTTGTTAGTGTTTATAGCTCGGATCATATGTAACTCTCACTTCACACTTTGTGTCTGTGTACTTTACAACACTTACACATCTTCTTCACTGCACTATTTATCACTACTTTGAAGACGTCCCAGGTCGGTCTCTTCCTCTGATATTTACAATCTAGAGGTGTGGTGCAGCGGCCAGGGCAGCTGACTTCAAAGCACAGGGTTCACGGTTCAATCCCTGGCTCTGGCGGCAGCTCAGCTCAGCACCATGTGACTCTGGGCAATAGCTCACTTAATTTCCACGATGGCCCCCAGCGCCTTGAGACCCGTAAGGGTGAGTAGTTCGCGCTTTACAAATACGGATTTAGGTTTTTAGATTTTTAGTTTAGATTTTAACAAGTGGTCGAGAAGGCCCTTTATTGCAATGCAATAGGTCTCGCATTGCTATTAGTATTGTAAATGACAATGCCTTTTATTTATGTTTTAAAACCCAAAACATAAATAAAAGGCATTGTCATTTACAATGCCAATAGCTCAAACTTGCGTGAATGCGAAACTTATTGCATTGCAAATGCTTGTTTAAGGTTTATCTTTAAGTTGTGACATTCAGCAAAACTGGGCAAAATGATCATCTACCTTTTTTGACACCTGGGTACCAAATCTAATAGGACAATATCATTGGCATACATTGATATACCCAGTGAATGCCCTCCCAGTTTCACAGCAAACAATCAAACTTTCCTTAAATGTGCTGGCAGATTGAACATATGTATATCGAGAGAAAATAAGAGAGAGGTCAGTATACAACCATCCTTAAAGCTGTTTGTACAATGCTTTTATTTGCGAATTTATTCTGTGAGCCACAAAGGACTTTGACCCAATTTGTGTATGCGAGAAGCTTTTGTAGCCCATCCCATCTCTTCATCTTAGTGTGGAGCCTTCTACAAGATCAAATGTAAATGAAAAGTTCACAAAGACAGCATACAGTTGTGTACTAAACCACATACATATTTTTAAGTTAACACCTTCACTATCAGTAGGCTTTCTAAAGTGGAACACTTTGTTCCAAACCTACATTGCTCAAAAGGGTTTACCTTACTAGAGGCTCACCAGTGTGCCAGAATAAGATGTAACTGCCTTGAAAAGCATCCTTCATGTCTCTGCCCAACTGACAAAGGGTCTCAGGATGTTTGACAGATCGCAATCACCCAAAAGGAACTCCATTGGATTTCTCTTCAAGCCTTTTCCCTATCCTCATCTTTGTACAGTGTTCAAACCTATGTATGTACATAGCTACATAGAGATACTAATAAAGTCTCGAGGCTTGTCTGGCCACTAAGGCCATTCCGGCTCTAAGAAAAGAGGATTTACATTTAGCATTCTTAAGACACAGGTAAGACTCACATTGGTATGAGAAAGCTTGTGTATGAAAAAAACATCTGGAACAAATTTTAACAAAACTAGGGGGAGTTCATGGGTGAAAGACAACTGCAGCTTATTTGAATGAACCCCTCGGATTTTAAGACTTTTAAGAACACTGTTAGAAATGGGGTTTCTGGTTTGCTAGGGTATGCACCTAAGCGAGGCAGAACCCATCACTCTAGTCAGGGCAAGTAAGTTACACACCAAATTTAACCTGTGTTCACCCTCTGGTAGCTTGGTGCAGAGCAGTCAGGCTTATCATCAGAAGCTTATCATAAAGCGTTTGCGCAACACACTCATACATAAACACAATGAACACACCACAAAAGAGACTTCACAAAAGATGAGATAAAAATATGTAGTACATTATACATACATTTAGACCAAAACGACATAAGCCATAAACACTGTGCATGTGATGCAATTCCTGAAATGTTACTCGTTATACTGACAATATAAGAATCACATATCATAACATCAGTACATCTTTAGGGCATGAAATTCCTCACGTAATGGAAAAAAGGTACATAAATCCACCACATTCATGTATGCAAGGTCTCTTGGCTTCTAAAAGCACACAAATCACCAATATAATCATGGGGCACCAAGACACCTACGGTCCTATTAGGAGTATTATGGGAGTCAGAGATCTCAAGATTAGAAATGCATTCATAAGCCAGGCATAGGGCACAGGAATCCCTATGCTCCAAATATTCGTTATGCAATAAGCGACCCCGTAATGAGCTCCGGATTGAGGCCCCCGTGGAGGACCCGGCCCGCAACACTATTCTCAACAAGCACCAGGGCCCGAAGGTATGGGCACACACCCGATGTTGATGGGGCAAGGAGACCTCATGGGCCCCCTGCATATAAAGCTGCAGACAGGCAGCTGTCCGGTACTGTGTTTGTCCGCAGAGGGTAGAGGGGAGATGCCACCAGGACCTCGGAGGTCCGATCTCCCGCTCTTTGCTCTCACCTGCAAGCTGGGCTACTCTTCCTCTCTGGCCCCACTCAATGCCTGTCGGGCTGGGGGAAGAGTTCTATAGGCTCCATGTTAGGCCTTACAGAGACCGGGCTCAGGCCGGGCTCAGGCCGGCCAGAGCAAGCCTTCAGAGTGCTGGCCTACCCCAGGTCACAGAACAAAAGCGGCTTGCACCGGCATGCCCGTTTTGCTGGTGCAGCCCCACATGTAATTCTTTTCCTCTGCACGGCGCCTCAACGCACTCGATTAGGGAAGCATGAGATGGGCAAGGGGAAACGCCGGTCCCAGTGGCAATGCGCAGTGCTTACCATGCACACATTTTGGAAAAGGTCAGAAAAGAGAGCTCTGACTACGCACTGGTTGCACGAATGAAGTGGAAATATAGAGCACTCTCGATGTGCTATTTTAAAGAGATAAGATCTGTCAGCCTTAGAACCCCACAGCAATCCCACTGGCACAAGGACCCTGAGGGAGCAGGGGTCATCCAGCAAGCCCCTGAAGAACACTGTAGGTTCTATCAACTAAGATTTGGTGCCATGTTTGCATCGCAAAAGTGACACAAATTGGTGTAAAATAATTATTACTTATTTACTTTCCAGCACTAAACTAGTTTAACATTGAAAAATCACTTGAAAGTAATGCAAAACAGCACATTCCACATGCTTACACATTTTGCTTCCACATTCTACGCATGCTACGAAGGATCTTGAAATCATTGCCTCGGAAAACCAGACAGTCACACAAGCACTCATCCCCTGCAAGTCGAAATCTCCGAACAACTCCTACACAGATGCCAGACCATCTGGAACACCACTGCAAGACTCATACTGGACCTCCTGTGCTGCACCCACATCTCACTGCACTTCAAGAAGCTTCACTGGCTCCCCATTCACAAGCACAGCCGATTCAAACTTCTCACGCACACATACAAAGCCCTACACAAGACATTACCAGAATACCTGAACCACCGCGTACACTTTCACCAACCCACCAAATACCTACGCTCTACCTCATTTTCACTCCCACACATTCCCCGCATCCGCAAAAGCAAAACTGGAGGTTTATCATTCTCCTACATCACACCCAAGACACAGAAAGATGTCCTTCAACACATCAAAGCCTCCATCTCATATTCTTCAGTTCTGCAAGAAGCTGAGGACCTGGCTCTTCGTATAAGCACCTTGGTAACACACACCTACATACCTACACACCTACCCATGCACTTTGATACCCTCTCGGGTGATTAGTGCGCTATACAAATCAATATAACATAACACAAAATAAAATCACCTTTTTTAAATGTGATGGATTTATAAAAAACATTAACTTGTTATACAGTGGATGTTAACCCCTTCGCTGCTAGGCCTTTTCCCCCCTCTGTGCTAAGCCTTTTTTTGGCTATTTGGGGTAGTTTGCGCTTAGGCCCCTGTAACTTTTTTACCACATAAGGTATCCACGCCAAATTTGCGTCCTTTTCTTCCAACATCATGGGGATTTTATAGGTACCCAGGGTTTGTTGATTCCCCTGGAGGGGACCCAGAAATTAGCAAAAATGCAGCAATTTCTTTTCTTTTTTAAAAATGGGAAAAAGGGCTACAGATGAAAGCATCTGTTTTTCCCCTGCAAATGGTATCAATTAAGGGGGTTGTGGTGCTGAAATCACCATCCTCCCAGCTTTCAGGGACAAGCAGACTTTTGTCAGAAAACCAAACTTTTTTACACAGTTTTGGCATTTTACTGGGACATAGCCTATTTTTGCTATTTTTGTGCTTTCAACCTCCTTCCAGTTAATGGTAAAAATAGGTATGAAAGCAATGATGGATCCTGGAAAGCTATATATTTCTGGAAAGTAGACAAAATTTTAAATTCAGCAAGGGGTCATTTGTGTAGATCCTTGAAGGTTTTTGTATAGAAACGAACAGATGAAAGTAGGAAAAATTGAAAATGAGTTAAAAAAAAACAGCCATTTGTGCCAATGTTTTCACCTGTAACTTCTACTAAGTATGACAGATGTTTGAATTCAAAATACCGTTACATCCGCTGGACCCTTCTGGTTGTGGGGATATATAGGACTTGTAGGTTCACCAAGAACCCGAGGAACCCAGAGCCAATAACTGAGCAGCGTCTTGCAATGTTTTTTTATTGTGTACCGGGTATATAGCAATTCATTTGGAAAAATATAAACAGGAAAAAAACGGTATGAAAGACACCTATGTATTTCTGAAATGGGAACAAAATATAGAGTTTAGAAACAGTAGCTATTTGCATATCTCCGAAATTGTAGGTACCCATACCAGCATGTCAATTATAGCACATTTTTCAAAGTGACTTCTTTTTTACACATTGTCTTACATTTGGAAGGCAGAAATGCATTGAAAGTCATTAGGTAATAACTAACCCTGGGCGTAGTGGGCATAGTGGGGCTACGCGGAGGTCCACGGAGTTGCGAACAAACTCCATGGAACTCCGCTACGCCACCCATCTCCACCCCCCCTATATTAACAAGTAATTCTAAATTACTTAAAGTAAATTAAAACCACTTACCTGAACTGCGGCGTCCCCGGGTTGCCCTCCTCCTCTTCCTCGTGTCTGGATAATCCTTGAAGAAACTGTGCATGCGCCCGCGCATGCGCATTTCTTGCGAGAAACGCGCATGCGCGGGCAAACGCACATGCGCAGTTTCCTCAAGGATTATCCAGATGGCGAGGAAGAGGATGAGGGCAGCCCGGGGACGCCGCAGTTCAGGTAAGTGGTTTTAATTTACTTTAAGTAATTTAGAATTACTTGTTAATATAGGGGGTGGAGGCGAGGGCTGGCCAACTCCTCCGCTCCGCTGTGGAGTGTGCGGAGATTTGCCTTCTCTGCATTCTCAGCGGAAAGCGGAGGAGGCAAATCTCCGCACACTCCGCGGGCGGAGCGGAGGTCTCCGCCCGGGCTTAGTAATAACAGTTGCTCTACAATTCTGTGTTCCCCCAAGTCTCCCGATAAAAATGGTACCTCACTTGTGTGGGTAGGTGTGGTGCCCACAACAGGAAACAGCCCAAAACGCAATGTGGACACACCACATTTTCACAGTGAAAACTGACCCATTTTTTGCAAAGTGCCTAGCTGTAGATTTTGAACCCTAGCTCTGCCAGCACCTAGGGAAACCTAGCAAACCTATACATTTTTGAAAACTAGACACCCAGGGGAATGCAGTATGGGGTGACTTGTCTGGCTCTGACCAGGTTCTGTTACCCAGAATCCCTTGCAAACCTCAAACTTTATTTTTAAAAAACAAATTTTCCTCACATTTCTGTGGTGGAAAGATCTGGAATATGCGTGCATCCACAAAATTCTACCCACCCCGCATTCTCCAAAGTCTTCAGAGAAAAATGGTACCTCACTTGTGTGGGTAGGCCTAGTGCCCGCGACAGGAAACCGCCCAAAACGCAATGTGGACACGCCACATTTTCACAGTGAAAACGAACCCTTTTTTTGCAAAGTGCCTAGCTGTAGATTTTGAACCCTATCTCAGCCAGCACCTAGGGAAACCTAGCAAACCTATACACTTTTGAAAACTAGACACCCATGGGAATCCAGGATGGGGTGACTTGTCTGGCTCTCACCAGGTTCTGTTACTCAGAATCCCTTGCAGACCTCAAACTTTGTAAAGAAAAACACATTTTCCTCATATTTCTGTGGTGGAAAGTTCTAGAACCTGCGTGGATCCACAAAATTCCACCCACCCCGCATTTCCCAAAGTCTTCCGAGAAAAATGGTACCTCACTTGTGTGGGTAGGCCTAGTGCCCGCGACAGGAAACGGCCCAAAACACAACGTAGACGCACCACATTTTCACAGTGAAAACTGACCCTTTTTTTACAAAGTACCTAGCTGTAGATTTTGAACCCTAGTGATCCAGCGGTGTATTAACAACAGATACTCCACTACCATATACACACCTGAGCCCATATAACTACTTCCACAAAAACAGCAAGTAGACCGCTGGAACTTAGTTTATGATTTTCATACTTCAAGATCTAGTTATATCTTTTCCCTAACTAAACCTTTCACTGATCAATTAGTTCTTTCCTCTGGTCAATGGACCATTAGTTGGAACTAGTTGATGGTGATAATTAACATAACTTATTAATCATTTCTTGATTAAATGAAATAATCACAGACTCGGGAAGTTTTAAAATCTTTATCTAAATTAGTTGCTTGTGAACCATCTCAAACGTTTCAGTACAAACACCCTCATTCGCAAGAGTGTCAATTCAATCAAGTTTCAAATAGGCATTTAGCAATTCAGATCCACACAATAACTATGCTCAGAAAGAAGAGGACAGAGAGAGAAGAGCATCTATCAATACGATGAATTTTATATTTACCAAGTATGGTGTGAAGACCAAACCCTCTGGCCAAAGGGCTGGTAAGGGTCCCCGGGATAGATCAGGAGACAAAGACTTCAGGACAGGATACTTCACCTCTCTAAATACCGACGACTGCGTCGCACCCCTCTCTGACACTCTCTTCCTCCTCGTGGTTCTTCCGCGATCTTCTTTCTAACCCAATTAAATTAAGTAGATGGTTCTGCATTCGATTTTCTTCATCAGCGTCTCACTGCAACAGCACCACCCCCAGCACCGACAGCATCCCGAGCTCTGCAATGCTTCCGCCAAAAGTCGCTCCCAGCATCGCGCTAACTAACTAACTAAACTACCTCAATTATACCTTTCTATAGCCATGTACCACCCATTAATGTTTCAATATTGTAGAACGCTAACTTCTGATTGGACAGGCGAGGGGGATGATCGTCACACCATGCTTACATTTCACTTATTTCTTTAAACCATTGTTTCAAACCTCCTCCCCTCAAACTTTATTAAATCATTTCCTTTCCCATGCATCTCCAAACTTTATTAATACAAAATGTTACGATATTATGATTAAGCTCCTTCATATGAACTCTTCATCCTTATGTTCCCAGGGCACATCTTCGCTGGCCTTGGACGCGTGACAAGTCCTTAGTCATCTTTTCGTATTTTCTCGCCAGTACGCATGCGTAGGGTCAAGACAGTCAGCTCGATTCAGACAAGTATAGTGGGCCCAAATGCGCACTAATAATAAAGTCAAAAGAAGAAATGTTATTTTCAAAAATAAATGGTTTCACTGTACACCACCAACCTCTACTCTAACCCACTTCATTTATTATTACCCTTTCTGCATTTGCGTTAGTATAAAACTTATATTCTATTTCAGCTAAGCAGGTGCCATGCATGTGAGCTTTCAAGCGGCCATTTTATCGTTTATTGCGCAGGCGCAAGAATTTCCCTCCAAGCATTAGTACGTCATACTACGTAGATGTAATAGACGCATGCGCAGTAAAGATCCCTTGTTAAAGTGCCTTCTTAGTCCTTCGTTCATGTTATTGCCGTTAGTAAACACATAGGCAAGCTTCCTTGTCCCGCGTGTCTCGTTCTAAATGCAATTATTAATTACAAATACGTTGTTAGTAATTCGTTAGTGAGTTAAAATGAAAGGATTGCTTCCGAGCAAGGCTCATTTACGAGTCCTTGCTCCATCAATCCCCTCTCTGATGGCATCTTAAGCCATCAAAAAATTACCCATCCCATCCCAGATACTAACTTTAACATTTCTCAGTTTTCTCTATTTTTCCTCTCAAATTTTCATCAATCAACTCGTTTCCTTCTAAATCTCTCATCTTCTTATATAATCTGCCTTTCATTTCTTCCAGCTGTATTTCATCATATTTTCTCTTTCGTTTCTGTCCCTTTCCTTTTCTTTCAAAATGTACTTTCTCTTTCGTACCTCTTCAACACTTATATGTAATCATTATTATCATCACTACTGTTATTACCATAACTAATGGTATTATTATTTGACCTAGAAAACCCTACCCAAAACCAATAAACCATTTCCCTATAGATGTTATACTTTTTGTTAGTCTTCCCCACACACTGTCAACCTCCAGTTGGTTCAAGTCTTTATGCATTCTTGTAATGTTTTCAATATATCCTTTAATTTCTCTGCTCTTGTCCGGAATATAAGTGCACAGTTTGAATTTTCAACATGCCACAGACTCCACCTTCTTTTGCTAACAATATATCAAGAGCAAGACGGTTCTGTAAAACCATAGACCTTATTGCAACCATTTCTGTGTTAATCATTAAGAATCCTCCTGCAGTGTCTGTAGAAAGACGATCAACTATGGTTGATAACTTACAAATTTTCTGTGAATTCAGAACGACTCCAACTGAGGGTATCAGTGTACTAAAAATGTCTCCCACAATTTCAGAAAAACTAGCTCTTCTTCTACGTGTTAGTCCATTAGAATTTCCATTGGTTCCACTGATTTTATCTGCATGATACATTTTTGGAAACACTATTCCAAAATAACAGCTCCCTTACCATCTTGCAGGTAACCTATAATAGGCATTGCTCCCACAAACATAATACACTCCTGGAAACACAGGATCAGTTCCCCTTTTAGTCCCCACCCTCCTAAAATTAGGAAGTTGTGTTCGCATTCACTGGAACCAATGTAATTATTGTTATAATCTGTCTTTAATCTATGGAGGCAGAATTTTCCCTTTTCACAAAATCCAGGGACATCGCAGCATGAGCCTTGCCACTTGCATAGATTCCCTCTTTCCCAACCCATGGAGGTACATGGGTTTTCTGTTTAGTTGCTTTCTTTATTAAATCCTGTCTCCTTTCTTCTACTAAATCCAAAAAATCTTTTTCTTCTTTTCTTAATGTACATGTTAGATTATCTCTACGTGCCTGAACTAAATCTATTGAACTCATTGTTATGAAAAATTCACCCATAAACTGTGCATTTCTACTACTAGCTACTGGATTCATATTCTTTCTAATAGGTAATTCAGAAAATACTACATCTATATCTGAATAAAAATATCGAAGTTTCCTGTAGCATAAAATAAACTTGACAAAATACTACATGACACACCATAAGTTAAAGGTATATGGTGATACGTAATTCCTTCTGATACTGATGAGGGTAACTTCATACACACGTAACAGTTATTAATCTCCATAGTACTAACATATTGAAATAACAATTTAATAAACACATTAGAAGACGTATTATAGTCTGATTCATTATGATAGTTTGCTTCATCTTCTACCCCTATTTCTATTTCAGTTTCTTTTATTCTATGTACCTTAACATTAGTATCTGTATTATTCTTGTCACTTGTTTTCATTAACAAAGGTACTCCTACCGTTAGGAATAGCCATACTAATGCTGCTAATAAAATACTACAAATACAAAATCTAAAACACTTTCTCTTTAATCCACATTTTGGTTTTCCGGTCACTTCAATTTCTGCCATTTTTGCTCCTGAGAAAATTTCTTTTCTCTTATCTTTTCTTTGTCAGTTTTTATTTTTATTTTCGTTTTAAGGAGGCCTCAATTTGCTTTAATCAATCTGGACAATATGAATTTCTTCTGTATCATCAGTCAGATCTAGGGATTCAAATTCCTCAAGTATAATGTACGTCCATTCAGGAGCCTTGTATCTCCTGTTTATATTTCTCAATCTTGGACTTCTTCGAGTTATTTTTGCCAAAGTTTGTTTAGATTGCGTTTGACTTGTGACTTCGTTTACTTGTTCAGGTCTCTTTTCAGATTTTCTCAAGTGATATTTTAGTTTCTTTACTCCAGTTGGCCAATTGTCTCCCTTACTGATTCTTTTGATTTGTACTGCGTTTTCACCTTCTTTATCTCCTTGTAAAGTTCTTTTTATTTCATTTATTTTAGGCACAATCTGTTCTGTTTCTCTGTTTTCTGTGCTTGTACCTTCTTTTACTTCCACCTGCTCAGGTTCTACCGTATTTTGTTCTTCTTCTCCCTGAGCTTGTTCTTTTAATTCTATCTGACGCTGTTCAGGTCTTATTTCAAACCTTTCTTCTTCTGCCTGAACTTGTTCTTCTAACTCTATCTGGTCCTGTTCAGGTCTTACTTCAAATCTTTCTTCTTCTACCTGAACGTGTTCTTCTATTTTTCCCTCCTCAGGTTCGTGTGTGTCTTTTTCAATTTCCACCTGAGTGTGTTCTTCTTCCCCTGTCTCTTCCTGACTACTTTCCTGTCTTTTCAGTTCTGTTTTACTTCTGGTTTCAATGACATCATCAATTATTTCAATCACTGGTATCCAGTCTTCCTGACTTGTACTTGGCTGTTCGTCATATGGTTGTCTTTCAGAATCTATTACTCTAGATTCTTCAATTTCACAGTTTACAACTCCTGACACTTCAGCCTGTTCAGTCAGTGGTGGCTCTTGTTGTTCTGATGGGCTTGGAACTCTTCTGGTATGGCTGGCATGAATCCAATTGGGCAGACCTGCACACTTCACTGCTGTGGTAGTGACTAGTATGACTTGCCGTGGTCCGTCCCACCTTGGTGCTAGGCACAACTTTCTTGCGTGTTTCTTCACTAGCACCCAATCTCCAGGATTCAAATCATGTGCTTGGTCTGGCTGTCTTTCAACTGCGTCTTCTCCAACCTGGTGAGAGATAGAACGCATCATTTCAGCCAATCCTTTGCAATAGTCCAATACCAGATCATCAGTTATACTCATTAGTTTATTTCCAGGAATAAATGCCTGTCTCATGGCTCTTCCCATGAGAATCTCATGCGGGCTCATTCCTGTTTTTCTGTCTGGAATACTTCTGAGACCCATCAATACAAGAGGTAGTGCATCTGGCCATTTCAGCTTTGTGGATGCACACACCTTTCCCAATCTTGACTTGATTGTGCCATTCATTTGCTCAACAATTCCAGAAGCCTCTGGACGATAAGCACAGTGCAGTTTTTGTTCAATGTTAAACGCAGCACAGATTAATCGAATTATTTCATTATTAAAATGAGGGCCTCTATCTGATTCCAAAGTGACTGGAAAACCAAATCGCGGAACTAACTCCCTCAACAACAATTTTGCAACTGTAAGACTGTCATTTCTTCGAGTGGGATAAGCTTCCACCCATCTTGAGAAAAGGCATACTATGACAAGTATGTATTTCAGTCCATTGCATGGGGGCAAATCAATAAAATCTGAGGGGCATATTATCAACGGCATGCGTTGAATATCGCAAATCGCGCTTAGCGCGATTTTGATTATCGCCGTCTATCGCTGGATTACATCGCCGTGTTAGCGGCGTATTAGCAACGCTTAGCTCACAGGCGATGTACAAACCAGCGATAGACGGCGATAATCATCATTAGCGTGTGAAATCAAGCGATGATTTCACAGCGCTAATTAAAAGCTTGTTAATATGGGAGTGTGGACTTAACCTGTCAATCCACCTCCCATACTAAACATGCTTAAGTCAGGTTTTGACCAGACGTTAGGATCCGGCGATAACCGCGGTTAGCGGGACTTTTAATAACTCTTCGCAAGACCGGGGCCGCCTTGTTAATACAGCGCTGTTGTGTTAGCGTCCTCTTTCATGTTGTATTTTTGAAGGAATGCCTACTTTGCATCTCATTAGCGATGTTTATCGCTGGCATGAGATGCGTTACAAAATCGGCTGCTAACATGCACTAATGCATGTTAGCGACGCCTTGTAAATAGGGCGATAAAAATATAGCCGCTTTAGCGGCAAAAAGTGCCGCTAAAGCGGCGATACTGCCCTTGATAATATGCCCCTAACTGTAATCTGGTGATGGGTCCTTTTGCCTTTCCAATCTTTCCCCAGCTTACCACTGTCTTTCTACCTAGATTTTTCTGTTGATAGGTTAAGCATCTTTGGCAAAGGCTCTCTGCGACTACCCTGAATTTCGGATTGTACCAACTCTGTCTAAATAGTCTGATCATTGAATCTCTCCCTATGTGTGTTGCTCCATGATACACTCTTGCCATTTTTGAAAGTAAACAATATGGCATGACTGGTCTTCCGTCTAAATACACCCATACCTCATCATGTGGTCTTTTTGTACAAGCTGCCTTTATCCAAATTTCCTTTTCCTTTTCCTCAACTTCTTCCTGCAATTGTCTAATCTCATCCCATGTTTCTGGTACTGAGAAATACATAAGTTGGCATCTGGTTTCACTCGTTTCAATTTTTCGGTTTATGGCCACTGTATTTTTAGCACAGTATTTAGCCACTTGGTCAGCATAATTATTGCCAGCAGTCACATAGTCACTTCCTGACCGATGTGCAGCACATTTTACAACTGCTATCTCTTTTGGCAATTGTAATGCTTCCAACAGATCCTTCACATTTTTGCTGTTTCTGATAGGAGATCCTGAAGAAGTCAGAAATCCCCTCTGCATCCAGAGCTGGCCGAAGACATGCACAACCCCGAACCCATATTGGCTGTCCATAAATATAGTTACTCTCCAATTTTTCCCCTTTTTACATGCCATTGTTAAGGCAATCAATTCAGCTACTTGTGCAGACTTGACCCCAGGTAAACAGGATGCTTCAATTACCCCAGATATTTTACAAACAGCATATGCAGCACTTAGTCCTCCTTCTTGTGTCCTAAGGCAGGAACCATCTACAAATAACTTTTGGTCGGCCTCTTTTAAAGGTGACTCTTTTATGTCCGGCCGGGGCTTCGTGCATAACTCAGTCACGTCCAAACAATAATGATCACTCTCATCTTTCACTTCTTCATCACAGGGGTCTGGCAATAGGGTGGCTGGGTTCATGATCGTACACCTTATTACAGTCACGTTCTCAGCTCCCAAACTCACTCTTTCATACTTTGTCAAACGACTAGGGGTGAGATGCTGTGTTCTTGTTCTTGTCAAAAGAATCTCAACCGAGTGTGGAACAAAAACATTTACCGGATGTCCCATCACTATCGACTCACTTTGCTCCAGACTCATACAAGTAGCAGCTACTGCTTTTAAGCAGCCAAGTAATGCTGAAGCCACTGGGTCCAATGTGGCTGAAAAATATGCCACTGGACGTCGACTTAATCCATGTCTCTGTGTTAAGACTGAAAGTGCACAATTTTCTCTCTCACAGCAAAACAAAGCAAAGTCTTTCGAATAATCAGGCATGCCCAAAGCAGGAGCCTCACACAAACAATTTCTTAGTTTCACAAATGCCTCTATGCAATCATCATTCCAATCAATCGGATCTTTTGCTCTTTTCCGTATCATCTGCATTAATGGTTTCGCTAACATCGAAAAACCATTAATCCATTGCCTACAGTATCCAACCACTCCTAGAAACATTCTCATTTCTCTTTGAGTCTGTGGCAATTGCATTTCTTTGATTATTTTTATTCTTTCCGGTGTCACTTTTCTAACTCTTCTTTCTATTTTATGCCCTAAATATCTAACTTCTCGTTGACAAAATTGTAATTTTTCTGGAGACACCTTGTGTCCACCTTCGGCTAAATGATTCAGCAATGCAATTGTGTCTGTGACACAATCTTCGCGTGTTTTTGATGCCACCAATAGGTCATCAATGTACTGGACCAGAACAGATTTTCCAGGCATAACCAATGATTCCAACCACTTTTTCAAAATCTGATTAAAAATTAAAGGACTCTCTGTGTACCCTTGAGGAACTCGACATCATGTGTAAATATGATCCTCAAACTTAAACGTAAAAAGATACTGGCTGTCTGGGTGCAAAGGAATAGAAAAGAACGCTTGGCATAAATCAATCACTGTAAACCAACCTGCATTCCAGGGTATCTGATAAAGGATCACTGCTGGATTTGGCACTATTGGGCAACATGGCACTACAATTTTATTTATTTTCCATAAATCCTGCACTATTCTGTACTTTCCGCTAGGCTTTTTCAGTCCCATTATTGGCGAATTGCAGGGACTACCCATCACTTCTTTTAAAATACCTTGTTTAACCATTCGTTCAATTTCTGGAATAATTCCTGCTTTTACTTCTGGACTCATTTTGTACTGTCGGGTGTTTGGATACACTGCACCTTCTTTCACTGTCACTTTAACTGGGTCTATATTAGTCATCAGCCCAATGTCTTTTCCTGTACAATCCCACACGTCTGGATTAACTGTGGTTCTCAACTCTTCTGGCAATTCTTTCTCAGTTATTAGTGAAAACATTTCATCTACTTTTGTTCCCTGTTTGGCCAACATCATCTTGTAAACAACGTCTTCATCAGGGGTTTGGAAAGTGACACCATCCGGTGTACAATAGATCGTGCAATTAATCTTGCACAAAAGATCTCTTCCCAACAGATTTACTGGACTGGAATCGCAAACTACAAACCGATGCATTTCTTTGAAGTTTCCAATGTGCACCTCCATTGGTTTTGTGATTGGGGTTCTAATCTGTTGGTTAGACACGCCTACAACTTGGATTGATTCTCCCGAGAGGGGTAAGTTTGGGATGTCTGCTGTTCTCACAGTAGACCTGGTAGCACCAGTATCCAATAGGAAAGTAATGTCTTTACCCTCTACTCTCCCATCAACAAATGGACCTGACTGATCTACCGGCAAGGATGCGCCAAGCACGCACTCCTCTTCCTCCCCCCTCAGGCACCGTCATTGTGCGGCATCTGAATGTTCTTCATCATTCTGTAAAAAATATTGTGCAATTGTTCTATTATTCTTACCACTTTCTCCTTGAAATCTGGAGTTCGCACTGAAACTTTGATGGTTCACAAAATTTGGCATAAGAGCTGGTGGCACCTGATATTGTGGAGTAACTACCTGCTGCTGCTGATTCATAAGTACTTCATTCTGCATCTGTGGGATTAAATTTTGATTTGGCCCATTATTACTCTTATTATTCTGAGTACTCTTACACTCGTTCTTCCAATGTCCAAGCTTTCCGCACGCATGACAAGGAAACTTCTTTTTCGCTTCTTCTCTGTCCATTCGTCCCTTATATTTATTACCATTCGCTCCTTGATTATTCTGACTCTGTTCTTTCACTTGATTATTATTTTGGTCATTTGTTTTCTCTTCTTGCTGTTCTGCCAATTTAACTTGTGCCCACATCATTTTCTCCTTTAGCTTCCTACGCCTGGCCTCAATGTCATCTCCGCAATATTTCGCGTACTTTAGAATCTCATCCACTGTTTTGCTTTGCCAACACAACATGTGCTGCTGTATCATTTGACTGATTTCTGGTTTTAAACCATATACAAACCGATACACAAAATGTCCCATATCCTTGTCACCGATATTCTCAAAACCACTATACTGCTTAAACACCTGCAATAACCGTTCATAGTACGCATGTACAGATTCATTTGGTTCTTGTGTTGTTCTATCTATTTTTACCCAATCTGTTTCTTTAGGAGGAATTTTCCCTTTCAAATACGTAATCACTTGGTGATTCTTTTTCATCACCTCCTCCGAGGGTGCTCCTGTCTTTGCATCTCTAGGATACTCCTGATTAGGCCAGTCAATTGTGATCTTACATTCTGTCCATAAATCAGCAGGTACCACTATATCAAATAGACCATCCAAGTCTTTCAATAAAACCTTTGAAACCTTCACAAATCTCTCTACCTGCTTGTACCATTCAACTGGTTTTTCTCTCAGTTTTGGAAAATCATTTGTAAACGACAAAATATCTTGTCTACTCCAAGGAACATGAACATATCCACCTCCTGGAACCTCTCTCATCGGACATAATTTTTCCACTTTGGCTGATTCTCTTACTGGAAATGCAGCTGCTGCTTCTCACGCTTGTACTTCCTCTTTCTTTCTTATCCATCTAATTCTCCATTTATCAATGTCTCCCCATTTTCGCAAAATGTTCATTAATTCCTTTATCTGTAGTCTCTTTCCAGAAGCATTTACACTTTCTAAATCTTTATCAGTAAAGTCCACTCGATATGGTTTCTGCAACAACTTCGATTTTCCTATATCTTTTCCAATCTCTGAAGCAACTTCAGTCAATCTCTCATGAAATACTCTTGCTCTCCTGGTTATACTATTACACAAAAATAATAACTCCTCATCAGTGTAAGCGTTCAATCTTTCTGTGTCCACACATCCTGTCATCATCTCTTCCAATTCCACTTTCAATCTGCTGATATCTAAAATCTTTGGTGTTGGGTTCTGATTATCTCTTTCCTGAGCCCACCTTTCTATTTCTTCAGAGGTGACTACTGTTGCGCCTCCAGTTCCAGCCGGAACCAAAGGTCTTCTTTCTCTCAAATTCATAGGCGTAACTCTCTTTGGAGTTTCCGTCAGAGGTTCCACAATAGGGAGGTCCATTAATGAAATAATTGACTCACTTTCGCTAACCTGATCATCTGTAATTATTATTTCTTTTCTAGGACTATTTAATGGAACTGTCACAAGTTGTGGTTTCTGGCAAATCTTATTATCTCCATACAATGGGATTACCGGACCAATGGTCACTGGTACTGTCAAGGCTTCAGTATTCAAATTTAACTGACTTATCTTTTGAACTAGTTCTTCTCTAGTTTTATTCAAAGCTTTTCTTTCATTATCCTGCAACACTCTGTTATATGATGTTTCATGTAAAATCTAAGGGGTTAATGGCATTCCCATTACTGGTGCACTTGGGGTAACCTTACTAGCTGCTTCTTGATACAGTGGTGGATTTTTAATTAAAATATCCTCTAACAACTCGTCGTCTGATTCACCATAACCTGCCGAATTCATGTGTTTCGTTTTCTCCTTACACTTTCCTCCAGACTGTTCCTCAGCCATTAACACTGGATATAACCCTTCTGATACCATAGCTCTCCTCCATTGTTTCATCTGCCCTTCGCGTGACTCATGCAAATGTCTCGGAAATAATCCTCTATACCTTCCACCTCTGCATTTCTCTCGTTCATATGACTCAGTCTCCCATTCTTCCAAAGCCTCATATTGAGTTAACCTAGGTCTAGGTTCCAAATCATTCATTTTCAGTCTCAAATTCTGAAGAATCCTCCCATTAAACGTACCATCCTTAGGAAACGCTAACACACCATCATCCTTCGTATATTCTACCCAGTTTTCCAACCACACGCAAGTATGATATCCTCTTTCCATCATCATAAAAGATGCTGGTGTCTTCGGTGGCGGAATAGGAATTCCCTCTCTAGTCAACACAGGCTTATCCTTTACAAAGAAATTCTTAGTTTTCTTTAAAAATGACATCTTTCTTTTCTCTCCATACATTCTTGAAGAACGGTGTAGGAAATTGTATTCTGCAAACCCTTGAAATCTTCTACCTGTACGTCTTGCACTGACAGTCAAATCAAAATCCTGCATACAATCCTTCTCTCCACCAATGCTAGCGCGGCTTCTAACTAGGTGTCCAATCAAATCAGGCTCACGCTCGTGATCTGACCAATGCCAGCGCGGCCTTTTCCTGACGTCAGTTCTGCTCCTTACTACTGACCCCTCCTTTATGAGGCTGCTCCTGTCACGCGCCCGCTGCTTCTACCAATCCCAGCGCGGCAAACTGTGACGTCAGTACCACTCCGGCAACTGACCCTCCCTTCACAAGGTAATACGAAAACTTTATTTCTCAATATTTTCTTAAAAACTCTTTGTTATTAACGACATAAAAACATTTGCTACTCTGTCTGTTCCGCTAAATCAAAGGATAGTTTATTTCTTTCTACTGCGAGTAAAACCTTCCGCTTACTCTTCACATAAGCTCCAGAGAACCTGCTACTCCTCCGGTGTCACCCGTTAGGGAAATTTGAGACCCTCCTTTTGCTGTCAATCTAGCTTAGAAGAACCTGCTACTCCTTCAGGGTTACCCTTTCTAGGTGATATAACGCCTAAAGTTTCACTAGCGAACTCTTTGCTATCAACCACTCTTACTTTTATACAGAAAATAGTCCCTACTTTAACACTGCCAGCCCTACCTAGCTTCTCAGTGTTATTCCAACAGACGAGTAACCTCATTGCAGTGTGGTTTCTATCGCCACCTGCTATTCATTCCCCGGGAATTTTCCAGACGACATAAAACAAAGACGCTAACTCTTTTTGTTAAACATAAACCAAAATCAATAACCTATACTTATCACCAAACTAGTCAATAATAACCATAGCTCTGCTACCAGAAAACTGATCCAGCGGTGTACTAACAACAGATACTCCACTACCATATACACACCTGGGCCCATATAACTACTTCCACAAAAACAGCAAGTAGACCGCTGGAACTTAGTTTATGATTTTCATACTTCAAGATCTAGTTATTTCTTTTCCCTAACTAAACCTTTCACTGATCAATTAGTTCTTTCCTCTGGTCAATGGACCATTAGTTGGAACTAGTTGATGGTGATAATTAACATAACTTATTAAACATTTCTTGATTAAATGAAATAATCACAGACTCTGGAAGTTTTAAAATCTTTATCTAAATTAGTTGCTTGTGAACCATCTCAAACGTTTCAGTACAAACACCCTCATTTGCAAGAGTGTCAATTCAATCAAGTTTCAAATAGGCATTTAGCAATTCAGATCCACACAATAACTATGCTCAGAAAGAAGAGGACAGAGAGAGAAGAGCATCTATCAATACGATGAATTTTATATTTACCAAGTATGGTGTGAAGACCAAACCCTCTGGCCAAAGGGCTGGTAAGGGTCCCCGGGATAGATCAGGAGACAAAGACTTCAGGACAGGAATCAGGACAGGATACTTCACCTCTCTAAATACCGACGACTGCGTCGCACCCCTCTCTGACACTCTCTTCCTCCTCGTGGTTCTTCCGCGATCTTCTTTCTAACCCAATTAAATTAAGTAGATGGTTCTGCATTCGATTTTCTTCATCAGCGTCTCACTGCATCAGCACCACCCCCAGCACCGACAGCATCCCGAGCTCTGCAATGCTTCCGCCAAAAGTCGCTCCCAGCATCGCGCTAACTAACTAACTAAACTACCTCAATTATACCTTTCTATAGCCATGTACCACCCATTAATGTTTCAATATTGTAGAACGCTAACTTCTGATTGGACAGGCGAGGGGGGGATGATCGTCACACCATGCTTACATTTCACTTATTTCTTTAAACCATTGTTTCAAAACTCCTCCCCTCAAACTTTATTAAATCATTTCCTTTCCCATACATCTCCAAACTTTATTAATACAAAATGTTACGATATTATGAATAAGCTCCTTCATATGAACTCTTCACCCTTATGTTCCCAGGGCACATCTTCGCTGGCCTTGGACGCGTGACAAGTCCTTAGTCATCTTTTCGTATTTTCTCGCCAGTACGCATGCGTAGGGTCAAGACAGTCAGCTCGATTCAGACAAGTATAGTGGGCCCAAATTCGCACTAATAATAAAGTCAAAAGAAGAAATGTTATTTTCAAAAATAAATGGTTTCACTGTACACCACCAACCTCTACTCTAACCCACTTCAGTTATTATTACCCTTTCTGCATTTGCGTTAGTATAAAACTTATATTCTATTTCAGCTAAGCAGGTGCCATGCATGTGAGCTTTCAAGCGGCCATTTTATCGTTTATTACGCAGGCGCAAGAATTTCCCTCCAAGCATTAGTACGTCATACTACGTAGATGTAGTAGACGCATGCGCAGTAAAGATCCCTTGTTAAAGTGCGTTCTTAATCCTTCGTTCATGTTATTGCCATTAGTAAACACATAGGCAAGCTTCCTTGGCCTGCGTGTCTCGTTCTAAATACAATTATTAATTACAAATACGTTGTTAGTAATTCGTTAGTGAGTTAAAACGAAAGGATTGCTTCCGAGCAAGTCTCATTTACGAGTCCTTGCTCCATCACTACCCTGCCGGCACCTAGGGAAACCTAGCAAACCTATACATTTTTGAAAAATAGACACCCAGGGGAATCCAGGATGGGGTGGCTTGTCTGGCTGTCACCAGGTTCTGTTACCCAGAATCCCTTGCAAACCTCAAACTTTGTCAAAAAAACAAATTTTCTTCACATTTCTGCAGTGGAAAGTTCTGGAATCTGTGTGGATCCACAAAATTCCACCCACCCCGCATTCCCCAAAGTCTTCCGAGAAAAATGGTACCTCACTTGTGTGGGTAGGCCTAGTGCCCGCGACAGGAAACGACCCAAAACGCAACGTGGACACACCACATTTTCACAGTGAAAACTGACCCTTTTTTTGCAAAGTGCCCAGCTGTAGATTTTAAACCCTAGCTCTGCCGGCACCTAGGGAAACCTAGCAAACCTATATATTTTTGAAATCTAGACACCCAGGGGAATCCAGGATGGGGTGACTTGTCTGGCTCTCACCAGGTTCTGGTACCCAGAATCCCTTGCTAACCTCAAACTTTGTCAAGAAAACCACATTTTCCTCACATTTCTGTGGTGGACAGTTCTGGAATCTGCGTGGATCCACAAAATTCCACCTACCCCGCATTCCCCAAAGTCTTCCAATAAAAATGGTACCTCACTTGCGTGGGTGGGTCAAGTACCCGCGACAGGAAAGGGCCCAACCGTATTAAGGAGACATCAAAATTACCTCTCACAAAACAACCTGGTTTTGCAAAGGGGGTCACATGGGTTTTTGGGCCCGGGCTCGGCGGCCATCTTGGGAAACCTACCAAACCCACACATTTCTGAAAACTTGACACCCGGGGGAATCCAGCAAGGTATGACTTTTGTGGACCCCCCAACGTTTTTCTACCCAGAATGCCCTGCCAACCTCAAATTTAGCTGAACAAAATCAACTTTTTTCTCAAATTTCTGTGTGGGAAAGTTCTGGAGTGTGCATGGATCAACAAATTTCCTACCACCCAGCGTTCACCCAGGTCTCCCGATAAAAATGGTACCTCACTCGCGTGGGTGGGTCAAGTACCCGCGACAGGCAAGGGCCAAAAACGTATTGAGGAGACATCAAAATGACCTATCACAAAACAACCTGGTTTTGCAAGGGGGGTCACCTGGATTTTTTGGCCCTGGGCTCGGCGGCCATCTTGGGAAACTACCAAACCCACACATTTCTGAAAACTAGACACCCGGGGGAGTCCAGCGAGGTATGGTTTGCGTGGATCCCCCAACGTTTTCCTACCCAGAATCCCCTGCAAACCTCAAAATTAGCTGAAAAAACCACATTTTCCACATATTTTTGTGTGGAATCACTGTGTCGGCACAAATGTCCTACCCCACAGTGCTTCCCCCATGGGTGGGTGCCATGACGGAGCGGTTCCGTCATGAGCACACGCCCACCGTGGCTCATGACGGAACCGTTCCGTCATGAGCATAGAAGGGGTTAAGAAAATAATGATTTGAAGGACTGTTCTTGTCAATCATGTAAACTGAGCTAAATAATTACCGAAAATGCATATGTACTGAAGTAACATGGAATTAGTCAATAATCAAAGGAGTAGATAAAACACAACAGTATATATATGCCAGAGTCTCAGGAAACATTGTTTCAGAGACCCTCAACCACACATTCACAGTTGTAAGCTACTGGTCTACAACACCTGGCCACTAGGTGTTGAGGACCAGCTTATCCACAAAAACACCGACCTGTTTAACCTTATCCCTATTCAGATTTTCCTTCCACAATAAAATTCTCCTTACTGGATAGGAGATCAATTTAATCACACACCACTGTCAACATCCAGGCAGTCTCCCTTGTGGTGGAGGTTATTGAATCACTTGGAGAACAGGACACTCAAGTGATAGATGCAATGATGTCACTATCCACCAAACCACACTAGCGGAGATAATATATGCCGCCAACTCTGAATGTGTGGTTCAGGGTCTCCGAAACAATTCTTCCTGAGACTCTGACATACACACTTTTGTGGTTAATTTCCCCCTTTGATTGTTGACTATTAACAATCGGAAGCTGAATGAACTTCTGCTTCTTCCCTCCCCCTACCTGATTTGTATAATAGTAACATGGAATTAAGCCATATTGCAGCTAGATAAAACATGCATAATAGTTTAAGATTGCATTAAAAACATACTGAAAGGTACAAAATAATAGTAGGGAGTCATTGTCCTCTAAGTGTGTTTGTCTACATAAGAAAATTTGTATTTTTATTGATTTTTCTAAATATATCACCCAGACCTGTAATATGCATCACAGGGGCACCATGTAAGACCAGAGACCTGTATCTGGCCTGGGTACTATAATTATCAATGTAAGAGGCTGATAGCCCATATTTTTCATCACAAAGATGATTAGGACGTGTTAATAGCAATGGTTATTGTTATTGTTGTAGTGCTGTAGTTGTGGTTTCACAATCCCTTCCTATAGCTGAATGAGACAGAACATCGTTGGTTATCAAAAATGTACTTTAGAGTCATGAGGTTTACTTGTTAACCATAATGAATACTCACAATTGTGTTATTGTACATGAATACTTTGAAGCAAGTGAGCATAGTTGTCACACACTTTTTGGTGCTGCACGTTGCTGCTTTATATTAAGGGCTCATATGAGAAAGCTGAGCAGTATCCCCAAAGGGATACCGCTCCATGTAAGCATATGTGGTCCAGTGTTTCCACACCCAGGTACCGGTCCAGAACCCTGGACCCGAATTCACTTGAAACGAATCCACACCTCCTGTAATCACAAAAAGCAGGCAGAGCCTAAGTCAGGCACCTACCAACCCCCTCGAGAACAAACAGGGGAGCAGAAAACCTTCCCCTCACCCATGCCACAACTTGGTTTGGCAAAAACCCTCCACATGCTCACCAACCACCCCAAGCTGCACAAGCCCTCCACTGGTGCCATTTTACACATGCTGAGAACAGATGGACAATGGCAGCAGTAGACTGTGGAATTGTGGAAAACCTGCATTGAAGGACCCGTATTCCTCCATTCAGCATATTATTCCCCATTCCAGGGAGTTTAACTTGTGATCATCATTAACACATGAATAGATACGAGCTGGACTTATTAATTAAAGAATACTTATTTGGTGTTATAGCTTGAAGTTCCCTTATTTGCAGGGTTTCCTGTCCCAAGAACTATGCCCAACTATTATAGATGTGATAACCTATGGTAGTGGTTTGTCAACCTCAAAATGACACTTCCTTGTACACTGTAGTAAGACAGGACTATGTTGGCACATTAATCATTTTCCAACACATCGGCACAATAGTTGGCTCGTGGGATATAGTGTGACGTAGTGATATAGAGTTTTTAGCCCCTGACAAATGAATGTGTTCAGAGCCTCAGCTTTGTAGAAAGTGTTATAAGTCTGTTAGAACTTAATCTTCATGAGACTCACTTTCCTTCTCCTTTTCCTATTCTCACTTGGCCATTTTAACCAGCGGCCGTTCCTCCTTTAGAGCAGAGGAGCGTCGCACCACTTGCTGCAAGGTTCCTCCACCCTAAAAGAGGAAAAAATACATTACCATTATTAAAATGGCCTCAAACGTACTCTTCTTGCTACTAGCGAGTGCAGGGGGCGATTACTGCTGATTGATAGCAGCAGGGATGACACAACAAGTGTAGAATGCGCATGTTGGATCGGCCGGCCGTCTTGCACCGGCCAACACGACATGTGCACTTCTGCTTGCACCCATAGCAGCAGTGTTAAACAGCCGGGGGATTGCACAGGCAGGCTCCCAGCTTCAAACAGAGCGCTGGGTTATCCTGTTCCATTCAATCCTGCAGCTTCTCTCAGTCTCATGATGAAAACAGCATGAGAGACGCTGGAGTATTTGGTTAGGTTCATGTTGGAGGAAACAGAAGTTTCATCCTATTTCGGCAAGAGTCTGCAGCCTCCGAGCGAGGTAGAACCGCCGCTGGGCAGCGCATCTCCGTTGGTGAGTGGGCAGCACAGGTAAGTGGCCGTCGGGGTGCACACGAGTTCATAGCACAGGCCTCTGCCGGGCAGGGGCTTTATTGTATAGTTTGTACTGGATCCGGGTTAGTCACCCAACCCCTAACTGAGATTACAAATTTACAAACAACACAAACAGTACTGCGTGGGCAGAAAGAGGGAACTGTGAATTCAATCCCACCTTGCAAAGCACTTAGATGAGTGGACTTTGGAAATACATTGGGATAATAATAATACATTAAAAGTGCACATTCTTACTCCAGTGATCTGACTTTACAGAGGCAGCGTGTTTACTAGAACGGAGCTACTTGAAGAAGCTAGTGTTTTGAAGAACACGTGTTTTGCGTGACGACGCTGATGCAGAGGAAACGTGGGGTAAACATAAATTCACCACATGTAACCAATTTATTAACCACTAATCTTTTCTCTATTGAAACTAAATTTGTCCCATACCTATAACTGGTCCTCCGATTAACTTTTTGAGAGTTGACAGGGATTGACAAATGTTAAGACGGATAATACCCCCCTTATGAGGACCTACAACAAAGGGAATGTTCTACAAACCAAACTATACATCACAATGTACAAATCTCATTAATCACAATCATCAATAATGACAGACTCAGTTTTACTATTCACTTAGCTTTATCTAATTCTTTGAAAGCATATGAAATGGTTAAAAAAACACAGCATTGAATCACAGTTCATCACACTAGAATAAACAAAGTAATTCACAATAACATCTCATTCAAACGAGCCCGAGTGATTGGATAGGAAGAGAGACAGAAGAGCATTCTAACAAGATCAATGCAATTACAGAGTATCATACGAACCTAAGAAAACTATAACACAGCGTGCTAATAGTCTGAAGAGCTAACCCTCCAGCCGAAAGGGAAAGCTGGGGCAACCTCACAAAGGTATGAGGAGCAAAGTTAAAGAGTCAGGATCAGACAGTAGCAGCCAAAAAGGAACTCAAAGGGAACAGCTCACACGAAGATGCTCTCCTTCACCACGCCTGTCTAGCTAAAAAGAGTAGTTTCTAACACTAATAGTTATACCCTAAATGTTAAAGTCCATCCCTAACTTAGTAACAGAGTCCAAGCAATTCAGTTTTCATTGGCTCAGGAACATAGGGAGTTCAGTCACACCATTTCCGTCGCACCACGCTCTCAAGAGTTCTTTGTTTGGAGTCATGCGGTCATCATCGTCCTTCAGCAGAGGAAATCACAATATTCTCCTTCCTAGGCCCGCGCACATCTTTGAAACAATTGCAACATTTTACTAGAGCAGCAATCCATAAAACTAAACATTTCCCCGGACAGTAGGAAATTCCATTGCAGTCCCGTTGATATCCCGACCACACAGCTGTGGACAATGGAAAGAACACAACAATCATAATGAAGGACAAATACATTTTTCTGCAGCCTACATTTAAAAAGCAAATTAACCCTCACAGTGGTTTGAGGCCTTCTCTGCAGTGGCGGTTTTTGCGTTAGGACGGTGAGGCGTTGCCCCACTTATAATTATTATAACAATTTTACTTTCAAACATTTAAATAAAGTATATTAACTTTAAGTTTGAAAGTTGAAACTGATGTATAATTTATTAAACAAACTGTCGTTCTTGCGTCGCACGGTGGAGACACGTGACAACAGTTGAGCCAGTGAGCTCAGCTGAGCCGAGCGGCGCGCACTGTCATGAGTGCGGCACGACAGCAGTGCGCTGTGCGCATGTTGGGTTTGGCCGGCTGCCTTTCCCCAGCCAGGAACCAAACATGCGCACAGTGCATTTCTTCATTATTCACGTCCGTGGCTGGAAGTTGTCCAAAAACTGCAGATCCTAGTAGTGACAAAATGAGCGGCGAATTTGCCTGCTCACCCCAATCCTGGCGCTGCTCTCTGTGTAAGAGAGCAGCGTCTGGATTGGCTGCTGCATCATGCGTGGCACTGGTTGGTTGCCACTGCCAGTCTAGTCTCACACCCACTAGCAGAGGCAGCCGCAGCCCTTGGCACCGCGGGGGTGGGAGGGCCCGCCCGCCCAACGTAGCAATGGCCAATCAGTGTAATGGCTTATTGTTAAGCCATGCAGTGATTGGTCATGCTGCCGTCGCTGGGCAAATCGGCCACCCTTCTAGTCGACTCGAGAGAGATTAGTGAGTCAGTCCGAGACTAGCACACAGTGACAAGCAACTGCAGGTCCGTGACACGAGTGGAGTTAACCAGTACTACTGCATCATTTGATTCAAGTGACGTGCATCTCCAGCCCTCCACGTCATAACAGCACAGTCAGGTACATAAAAGAATCAGATTCTTTTAAAAGAATCAAATTCAACTTGAATTTGAGGCCTTGTAATGTGCACCACCACTGGTGGTGCGTGCACATAATGTTACGTCACTGAACGTGGCTGGCCAGTGGCCACCATTAACCGGACCTGCTAACTGGGCAAGGACCACGGCGCACCCACAGTAACAGTGTTTGAGGTGTGAAAGTTGTGAGGATGCGATGTAGCACAATAAAAATGATGAAACGCATGCGCCACTCAAATACGGATTTCGGCGGGTTAATTAATCCATTCCCGAACCGAGGTAAAAATCTGCCACCGGCTTCGCACCTAGGGATATATTCACAAGAACGTGTGATAACTACCGCAAGAGTAGCGTAACGCAACTTCCAATAACGCAGCTTATCACGGGAAAATAACCCCGTGTCAACGTGGGATTCGCAACAAGGGGGTAGCATGCGATAGTCACCAGATAACGCGTCAAATGCCAGCGTGTAAACCAACACCACACCCAAAAAATGCGAAACGCGAACGCGAGAAATCATGCGATGAGGCCAATCGTGGTACAAAAAGCTGCGAAAAGCAGCCTCAGGCCTGCAACTCCCACGCGTCTGGCGGGCAATTGCACCATAAAAACCACAGGCACAACACACCAGAAACAAGCCAAAGCACGTAGCAACATCCATGCACCCTGACCAAGCGCAGAGGGCAACGCAAACCCCACAACCCCCACAGACCACCAGCAAGGAACAAGTGGGTCGGGGAAGGCCAAGGAGAAAATGGAGAGGAAGACAGGGTGCAGACCGCAGGAAAACAAGACCAAGGCCACGGAGGCGACAGAACACTACCAGCAAATGACCCACAAGCAGACCGCCTGGAATGCAGTCGCAGAGCCCAGGAGGCCAATCCAGGAGGCCAAGAGGCTCCGCCAGGACGTGACAACCTAAACCAGGCACAAACCCGCTGCCAACAGGAAGGCAGCAACGGCGACAGGAGGTGGCAGTCCAGCGACACAGGAGGAGCAGGAGGAAAGCCAGGCCACAGTCATCAGTGTGGAGAGGGTGCAAGGAGTAGGGAGTACGGACACAGCTCGACAGGACCTGACACAACAACAACAGGGTGAGGATCCAACAGGGACTGGGGGACGGGGGGTGATGGGCACAATGCCACACATGCACAATGAGGTGTAGCACACTGCACATCCACAATTACCCAGGGACATGTCCCCCATCCCCGTAGCACACTGCAGCACATACACATAGCAATCACAGCACATACCATGACAATGTGGCACAAAGTGCAACACCCACACTGCAGAACAGGGGACACAATTGGGTCCACCCAGGCGCAGAAACAGAACAATCACATTGGACAGAGCAGGGAACTGTGAGATGCACATCTACCCCTACAACCCCACATCAGTCATGTAGGCCAAATGTACACTGCCCCAACTCAAATATCCACCACTGCCCAAACAGTCACAATGTACATTGTCACACAGTCTGCATATCATCAAGAACAAGGCGCCAACACAATGCCAACATGCACCTCCCCTTCACAATGCAGAGGGACAAACAACACCTCCAGCAGGTCTGAACAGACAACCCATCAGTGATGCCCGAGACGAACACCACACCCCGGACCCCCATGCCCTACAACAGCCCATGGACATCCCACACAACCCACACCCAGGACCAGGGCAGACAAGCTACTCAAAGGAGAACCCAGACTCTGCAACAGACCACACAGCATGAAGCACCCGCAATCACGGCTGCCTCACAACACGTCACCCACCCACACATGGCACCCCAATGCCCGGTGGCCGAATGCCAAAAGGAGGTGGCCCAACAGGTGAGGGTGTTGCCTTACCCATGGAATGCGAAGTAGAACACATACGTGGGTGTCCAATACCCTTCAGGGACCACCTACACCCCACAAAGGAGACCCACACCTCCACAGAGACACATGCACATATCATGTTGAACTGGCTACGGGCACGTGCGCCCGGCCCCTTTATTGGCAGGGCCACATGTACAGTGATGCCTGTGTTGGATGTGTGTGGGGTGAGTATAAGCCAGCCCGCACGGAGTGCTTCGTGCTGGCAACAACCTGAACAGTGGACACGAGTGCAATGGAAACAGAAAACACCAGCATAACAGAGTCAATTGCAGAGCAACATGGAGGGATCCGGAGTAAGGACAGAGGTCACCAAATATTCAGTCTGGACGTTCCGTGAGTTGCAGTGCACTGAGGTAGGGGCACTAGAGAAGAGCGCGCTCATGTGAAGGAATTGCTAGGATTGTGTCCCTTCGGGTTAGTCCTGATGCAGATGCAGTGGGGTGTGGTACACCTGCATCAACTTCCTCATCAACGTCCCTGGTCTCCCACACTGCCTGAGGTGATAGTTGCGCCCGCAGTCCACAGCGCAATACCCAGTATCAGATCCGGGTGTGTAGCTTGACTACCGCCACCAGTCTGCATTCCTGCCTTGGGGCTGTTGCCATCTGCCCTCCCATTGTCTGTGCTTTCTCCCGTCCGCACACTTGACACATCCTCCCCCTCATGGTCCCAGGTCTTCCCCACTGCATGAGGTGACAGTGCTGCGCAACCTCACAACAGCACAAAACTCAATCAGTAACGGATAATGGCTTGCGGTGCACTGAGTCACTAGCACCTGGAGTGCTGAGCAGGGCAGCAGGCCGATGATGGCATCCACGACAGGTCTGGGCAACTCCGTAGGTCTGTCAGGACCACCCTTTCGACTCTGGCAGATGGCGGTTGGAGGTGGTCCTTGCCGTGGTGGCGTGTGCCTCCTGCGGTGATGCGACGTCCGGGCCGGTCAAGACTCGATGCCATGTGTGGGCCCTTGTGGCCCGCAGTTGGGGCCGGAGGAGGTGGACAGCGCAGGGCCACAGACACATGGCGTTGATGACCCCAAGACCATCGCTACAGAGGCCATTCAATGTCTCAGAAGAAGGGGTCCCAGGCGTGACCAGCACAGAGTTATTGGCCCCGGATGCACTGCGGCCGGCACAGGCAACCAGCCACGGGACGGTGACTTGCGGTGCAGTCAGATGGGCCATGCGACCTGAGCGGGTCACCATCAATGTCCGAGGTGTATGTTGCGGAGGGTTTCGGGGGACAGTGGAAGGTGTCCTACAGGGCATGATGCGGAAGGTCTGATATTATCTGGAAGCAGCAAATGGAGAAGTGGAAAGGGCAACCCTCGTTTTCACCAACAATTCGGGATCAGCTACATGAGGATGTAAACTAGCCCCTAGTCCATAGACTCAAACGCCCCCAATGTATGACCAGTGAGTGTCCATGAATGTCGGGGAACAAACTCAGTGGCACAGGTGCTGGGAGGGGATGCAGTCTGCGATGATGCCTGTACACAGATGTGAACTCCAAGAATGCCAAATCAAGGCGCTGTGACCTACTGGAACGCAGTGTAGGCCGGAGGCAGCTGTCAGCAGTGGCCCACAGCCACGTTGTCGTTGGCTCACGAGGCACAGAGTTAGTGACACAGTGGCAGTTGTCGGTAGTGTTCAATCACCTCCGTGACGATGATCCTGTTCCCTCCGGCCTGCAACGCGTCATCCTCTTACGCCCCTCCGTGCATGCGAAGACATGTATTCAGCCTTTTGAATTACCGATGTTCAGTTCCAATTCTGGGATCCCACTCGAGCGCAGCGTAGGCCGAGGGCAGTGGTCCGTGTAGGCCCACAGACACGTGTGGTTGTGATGCCATGCACAGACTTGTTGCCACCACATCGAAGGGTGTATGGTGAATAGTTCTCTGCCTTAAATAATGTTCACTGCCATGGTGTAATCAAGACTCAGTTCCAAATGTGTGACGTACCTGACCGTGGTGTAGGCCTGAGGCAGCGGTCAGCACAGCCCATTCACCGAGTGTCGCCGGCATAGGTTGGATGGCCCCACCGGCCTGCGTAGTTCAGGTTTAGTGGCACCACATGTAGCAGGCTGGCGTTGAACAGGGTTAGTGGCACCACGTGTAGCAGCCCGGCGTTGAACAGGGTTAGTGGCACCACGTGTAGCAGCCTGGCGTTGGACAGGGTTAGTGGCACCACGTGTAGCAGCCTGCGTTGGACAGGGTTAGTGGCACCACGTGTCGCAAGATGCCCATATGGAACTATGCCTCACTGAACTGGGGGGGTCTGATACTGTGGCCGCTGGCCGGGATATGGGGTCACTGCCATTCATGACTCAAGACACAGTTCCACATGTGGGACCTACTGGTCCGAAGAGTAGTCCGGGGCGGCAGTGGAGTATGTCAACGAAAAGGGAATAAAGCGGGCCGGTGTCGTGGCGGCCGTGATGGTCTGAGGTGGCTGCCAAGGTCTCGGGCCTCGGGCTCGTGGCTTGCGCCAGCACGTGGTGGGCCCTCCTTGACACACGCCGGTATTGGAAGGTGATCAGTGTGGCCTGGCTGCGCAGGGGCTGGCCTGACGGGTTCGTGGACCAGCGTGCCGGGGTCCGGCAGGCGCACTGCATCGCAGGCAACTCCGCTCACGAGGATGGCGTCGGCCTCGTGGCGAGGTGGGAGGCGCTGCCCTGGCAGAGACGTGGGTCTTTCCAGAAGTGGACCACGCCCAGGCCTACGTGGTTTTTATTCACACCCCTACGCTGGCGTGGCGTACGCCGGGCCATCCCACTCCGCTGATGCTTAGGGGGGGGCGTAACAGGCAACATTTCTGCGAGGACCCCCACTGGCTGTGGTGACATGGTGGCGTCCACTGTCCACTACACTCCATACGCAAGCGGTGTATGTCGCCATGGATATGGGTGTGTTCTGCATACTGCGAGGTGTCCAGCACATCTCCGGCACTGTTGGCATTGTGTACTTTCCCAATCACGGTTCTACTGCATCCTTCACACATGCCTGGTTGCCACCTCTCCCCACATTCGGCTAGTATGTGGCTGCGGTGCCATGCCGTTGCTGGCTCATTTTCAGGGCTTGCCCATGTGGACATTGTAAGTTGTTCTGTCGTGTCTGGTGGGTGGGCATATTGTTGTGCCTGTTGTATGTGATTTTGTGACGTGTGACATTTCCCTTGTTGCCATCCTGGGAACGCTGGCTGATGATGAACTGTCGGAGGATGAAGGTATCATGCACACTGGCTGTGTATTTGAAGGCGACATTGTTGGGTGTTCCACGGTGTTCTATTGTTGCCTGCACATTGGTGTGAGACGTGTGCTTCCTGTAGCGGTGATTGTGTGCTGTGTCACCAGGGGGCACAGGTAGTACATGTGTGCTGTGTGTTGCCACCAACACGTGCGTGCATCCTGCTATGGCGTATGGTCCTTGCTTGGTCTCCAGCGGATCCTGCGCCTTGTGTTGTACGTATGGGGACTGGGGTACCAGGGTGATGGTGATGTCCAGGACAGGTGTGGGGGACTTGTATGTGGCTGGCTGTGAGACTCCTCCGACTCTGGCGGGTGTTGGATGGGGGGTCCCAGGGGCCAACAGGTGCAGCCACGCCATCAGCTTTGTGTGGGGTAGGATGTTGGTTGTCCGCTGTGTTGTTGCCGTAGGCCTGTTAGGCGATGATGGTCAGGATGCGTAGGTTGGTTGTCCCTTTCAGCCTGTAGTGGAAGGTGACATTGTCAGATGTTGGGTCTGTGCGGCTGGTACGTTCCCTGGGGTTCCGCTGTCTTTGTCTGTGCTGCGTCTGTTTTGGTCCGGGAGAGGGGGGGTGTTCCGGGTGTGGGATGGGGTCCTGGGGTGGTGGGTGTGGGTGTTGTGGCCCTCTTGGGTGTCCGGGCCGCATGATGGGTGGCTCCATGGCATCTGTTGCCCTTCGGATGTGGCCTTGGGCTGTGCTCCCTTTTGTGGTGCTGGCTGCCGTCTGAGTTTACACCAGGTCAGAGCAGGTGTAGATTTCCTGGTGCTAACGCGCCTTATCGCCTGTTTTGTGTTTTTATCGCGGATGTGGCTGGTCGTTGTGAATGTTGAGGTGTGCTGTTGTCTCTGCTTTTGTCACGGGAACGCCTACTCTCCATCTCATTAGCGATATTTGCGAGGGTCATCTGTGGCGATGTTTTTTGCGGCTGCTATCGCGGGTAAACTGGTGCTGTGGGCTGTTAACACCGGATTGTGAATGGGGGGTAAATTTATCACGACTTTGGCTGCGATAAAGTGCAGTTAATTCGGCGATAGCTCCTTGTGAATATGCTCCCTAGTTTTGCTTGCTCCATCGTCGATCAGGCTAGGTACATTGTGCGGGCCTTTGTCTTTTCCTTCGAGTGCTGTACTGGCTGGAGTGCTGCCCTCACTCACGGGGGCTACTGCTGCGTGGCGGGCACTTGGGCCTGGAAAAAGCAGGAGCCCGAGGGAAGGTGATGCGCAGGGCAGATGCGGGCGATGTATTCATGGCAGTACTGATTCATGGCACAGAGCGAAGGCACGACGGTGAGAAATGGCGGGTCACTTCTCACTTCATTGCCTGCAGACTCTGCACTGCAGGCAATGAAGTGAGAAGTGACCCGCCACTTCTCACCGTCGTGCCTTCGCTCTGTGCCATGAATACATCGCCCCATCTGCCCTGCGCATCATCACCTTCACTCAGTGCACTGCAGTGCAGACGGTCGGTCACCCCGCTCAGTACATACACACCTCTGTCCTTTCACCTTGACAAGGTGAAAGGACAGAGGTGACCATGGCACACACACTTGGCCAGTTAGGAGGCCGAGGTTGCTGGGTGACTGGCTGCCCGAGAAGAGCGCGTTTATCAGGTTTCACTTTGGCGCTCATTCAGGGGCTGCACATTAGTTTACACACTTACGCAGCACTGCTTGTTGCAGCTGGCTGGAGGGGTGTCTCAATGGCGTGTCTGCGGCGAGGATTGGCATTGTGCATAAACAGACGCACTGGCAGACCGTGGGTACTGCACGGATTGATTTTAAAACGGACAGTACCAGCCCTTCTGAGCAGAAGTGCAATACTCTTAAGGGGACAGTGCAGGTCATAAGGAGTAAATGCACGGTTCTATTTCCATTTTAAGCACCCTGTGGGAGCGTAATATATTCTATAATTCTGTGTTTAGGAGCATGAAACGAGATTTTCGTCTCATCCCGGCCTGCACAAAAGTCAGTGTGTGATGGGATGTGTTTTTATGGGGAAACACCTGCGTTATCAAATGGCAGCTGCTCTGCGTTGGACAGCACAAAGATAACTTTTCAGTGAGTTTTACAAGAGGGCAGCCGTTGGAAATGCACGTGTGCCCTTTACTGTGCAATTAAGATTAGTACCCAGTGAGGACTGGCGTGCTCTACTTTTACGTGAACACGTTTTAACAGCTGATGTCTGATGTCTTTTTCTGAGTTTGGTTTTATAGAATGGAATTAGTACATCAACCTGTGTATCAGGGCACAATTTTAATTCACCTTCAATTTACAAGTCGGATTGTATTTTTTTTAAATAAAGATTCCCCATCGTGTCTTCGTTATAAATGTATTTTTTTAATAATAAAAAAAGAATACTGTGTAATGAACATGTATATAGCAGTGTGTGTTGTGCGGCCTTTCATTGTATATTGGCACACCACACACCTTTTCTCTTTGACCCGTACCAGCACAGTGCTGCCTTTTCCAACAGGTGGTCTGTCTGAATGAATGTCAATTTTTTAATTCTGTGCTGCTAAGTGTTTCTCGAGAATCTCGAACGTTGTACCGAAGTTTGAATGCAATTGCAAATTAAAATTAATGTGAGGCTGTTTGAGAGCAGATAGGTCCCGGCAGAGTGTTAACCATGAACTAATTCCTCCTTAGCATTTTTTAAACAAAGTGCAGTGGTTTCTAAGGCCTCCCCTTTCTCCAGTTTTTATGAATAAAAAGTTTGCTTTCTATTTATGTCCTCTTTCTAGCTCCTCTTTATTCCACATCACTGTTTATGTATAATCCCTATTTCATTAATGTTCGCGTGCTGTCTCTGCAGGAAGATGGGTGTGCCCCTTTTAGTAGCTCTGCAAGTTTGTCTGGTAAATAAATTGTCGGTTCTTTGGAGCACTAATACCTACATTTTGTTATATTTTGCTTTTCAGCATCTGGTAAAGCCTCAGGCTGACAAACTTTACCTAATTTTTGGGCAAAGAAGAAGAGGCACCAACCTCCTTTGCTGTTCTTGCGCCTCTACCACACAGTCAACAACCCCAGCGTTCAAGGTAAGGAAACTGATGCTATATTTTTTTACATTGTAGTTAAGGGCTATGTAAGTTGTCTACAGGTGGGTGGCATCTACATGCACATCAGTATCAATTTGAGGCATATAACTGTGTAATCATACTAATCAATATTAAAGATCGATTTGAATGTTGAGCGCTCGATTGAAGACAATGAATTGGCCCAGGGATAATAACGGCTGGTGTAAGCCTTCTGCTCCCAATGTTTGGCTTTCTGTTTCCCTCTTTTTAATTTGAAACATTCTACCGTCGTTGGATGGAATGTAATAATAGCCTTTTACCGCCCACCTGCCTCTGGCGATACCGGTTGTTAAAGGCCCTCTCTCTTGCCTTGTAATATGCCCTCACCTGTGCGCTTGCTTATGATATATGTCTGCTTGAGTGCCTTCGCAAATAGTGTGGCACACCGAGGGAGCAGGCTATAAGGCTATATTTTTATCAGTCATATTGTGCGAAGGGGAACTGTTGGAGATATATTGCGATAATGCACAAGATATGCATTTATACAGAAATATGATGTATTTGCACCAAACCTCATTCGTTGTACTTTGATTATTGACAGGTAACTTTAATAATACCATGAATACAGTAGAGCAACTACTTGCAAAGCCGTTCATTGGACTGAAACGTGAAGAGAAACTAATTGTAAAACAATTAGGACCTCACCGCCCAGACCTAAACCTACAGCAAAGTTCCCAAGACAGAGAGAAGATTTACACACGTTTGTTCTCAAACACCTGGTACACAAAAGTTGATTGGCTTACAGGGTGTACTTCAAAAAATTCTCTGTTCTGCTCCCCCTGCTTGCTGTTTGGTAGTGAAATTCCTTGGACAAAAAAAGGAGTAAAAGACTTGAAGCATTTGTCAGATAAAGTGAAGAAGCATGCACACACAAAAATACATATGGAAAACCTCACGATACTGGGAATGTTGGGAGACACACCGATTGAAGCCCACATAAGTGACGCGTACCGCAAAACAATAAAGAAACACAATGAAGCAGTTGATAGGAATAGACACATACTATCAAAAATCATTGATTGCATTCGTTTCTGTGGTGCTTTTGAACTGGCATTACGAGGGCATGATGAATCTCAAAGTTCCGCAAATCCTGGTATATTCAGAGGCCTTGTGGATTTAATAGCAAGCATAGACCATGAAATGGAAGCACATCTAGCAAGTGCTACAGTCTTCAAGGGCACCTCTAAAATAATACAAAATGAACTGCTTGAGTGCATGCTAGAGATTGTAAAAAGCAATATCATACAAGAGTTGAAAAACACCGACTTTGTGGCTATTCAGGCTGATGCCACCACTGATGTGGCCACTAAAACACAGTCTGTATTGATCTTTCGGTACCTTGACAATGACAGCAAAGTTGTGGAGAGGTTCTATGGTTTCACACATTAAAGAGACTCTAGTGCAGAAAGCATCTCTACAGCTATTCTACAAGAACTAAACTTGATTTTTCCAGAGCAGCCTCAAAAACAAAAACTGATTGCACAAAGCTATGATGGTGCTGCAGTAATGAGTGGAACCTCCGGTGGAGTACAAAAAAAAATTAGAGATGTGTACCCTAATGCCCGTTATGTGCACTGTTATGCCCACCAACTTAATCTGATTATGCAACAAGCAGTAGGAAAGATCTCTGAGGCACAGATATTCTTTATGGATGAAGGAGGAATGGCAGCATTCTTCTCACGTTCCCCCAAAAGAACGGAGGTACTTCATACGATTGTCAACAGAAGGATTCCAAAGGGAGGCCCAACTCGTTGGAATTTTCACATACGTACAATCAGCCTAATATACCAATATAGGGTTGACCTTGAGAAATGTTTCGACACCATAGAAGCCAATGATGACTGAATATAAAAGTCGGAATGAGGCCCGTGGCTTTGCTAGAACACTGTAAGACAGGGAGTTCCAGTTTTTGCTGTTTTTGTTTTATGAAATAATGCCTCATGTTGACGCACTATATGACAAGTTACAAAAACGTGAAATAGATAGTGTCTATGTGGAAAGAGCTACCACCGACTTTGTCACCAGCATTAACAAAGTCAGAGAAGGGGTTGACAATTTAGATAGCAGACTGCCAAATGATTCTAGTTTCTCTAACCGCAGAAAAAACATCAGCAGTCTGGTTCGAATTGCAAAAGAGATATGTGACACTATAATTGTGCAGGCAAAGGAACGTTTTTCTTTTACAAACCATTTGGTGAGTGCCACATTACTGCAAAGTGATCAGTTTGCAAAATATGATAATTCCTTCCCTGAGCAAGCACTGAATAAGACTGTGGAAGCTTACCCTATGCTCAACAAAGAGGATCTGAGAACTGAATTAACTGTACTGTATGGGATGAATGTATATCCGCAGGCCACTGGTGCAATTTCTTTGCTTGCTTTAATTCAGAACCTTAACATGGAAAAGTCACTTACAGAGACAGTGGCTTTACTAAAAATAGTCATTACCACTCCAATGACAACAGCAGAGGCGGAACAATGTTTTTCCACTTTGAACAGAATTAAGACATTCCTGAGGAACACCATGATTCAGGAAAGACTGAATGCTTTAGCAATGCTCTCAATAGAGAGAGACCTAGTTAAAAGAATCCCATACTTTAAAGTTCAAGTTATTGAAAGGTTTGCTGCTATTAAAGACAGACGTGCTGATTTTATCTACAAAAAGTGAACAATATGTTGAATGCTGCTAGTTTGCGACCTGTTTAGTTGTTTGTTAAATAAGAAACATCTGTGAGGTACTCAGCAATGCATTGTATCTCGAAGTCTGTTATGAAGCTCTGTGGTTATACTGAATAAGCAGCTACCTATGTTATGTGACATCTCTTTATTAATGTAATAACTGCACTTTCACAATTGCTTTATTAACCTTCCTGCTTTCTCAAATTTGCTTGAAAATGCACCATTTGTCCACTCTTTTTTTTAAATTTTCTCGGGGGAGAACCCCACCGAACCCCCAGTAGGTTGTTCCGGCTCGCCCGCTACGCTCGCTCGCTGCGGTGCAGTATGACAATAATTTTACGCCTCACCACTTTCAAATGTCACCAGCCGCCAGTGCTTCTCTGTAAAGCATACAGTTTTCTCTAGAAGAAATAAACAGACTCAATTATTTGTTCACATAAAAAGGAAAGTTGCATTTCATTATTCATTTCAGTCTTCTATTATCCTAATATAAACACAAACATTTTCAAGGATTATTCTATGTAATTAATATCACTCGTGTAGAACTCTTCTGTTAACGTGTTTCATTCACGTTGCTCATGAAAACTCAAACCCCTTAACATTATTTCTCTGCTGTCTTTCGTGCAGAAATCATTTGCGGCCTACAGGAACCATTTGTCATTTTCCTGCACATTCCTCGATTCTCTGTTCATTATTCTCTGTTAATTTCACAACTCTTGCTAATAACTTTCACACAATACGAGGTTTAATCCGAGCAGGTTTATTTACAAAAATCCTGCTCTATCGTCGCTATGTGGCAAACGCATGTAAAATTGCACAAAGATGCATGCGTGTGTTTATTTAATGTATGGCCACTTATTGCTTAGACCCTTTCACAGAAATGCTTCTGTGGGTGATTGTCAAAAGTGGTGCGGGAGACGTTACCAATGTTTGGTGTTAAATGCCAGGATATGGCACTGAGACACTACACGATACATCAGAAAATAAAAAGAGTCTAAGCAGTTTCTTCTAAATAACATGGCATCGTGCATGAAAACAAGGAAGGGTTTCATTGAAATTGCTTTTCTCTGTGCCAGGCATTAATTTTGTTGACTGGGCTCCTGCCGCTGGGGCAGGGGCTGTCACAGGAGTGGAACACACTGTGCAGGGTGTGTGTCTGCCAATCATTAACCCAGGGAATGGACAGACCACTTCCACAGCTCTATTTACATCAAGCCCGAGAAAACATGTTTTCATTTTGCCTCTTTTCAGTGCATTTACGATGACCTCTAATCCCCAGAACCAAATAAATCTCCAATTTCTGTTTCTGTTTTTTTGGGTCGCCAGTGCATTACTGGAGGAAGTGCATGATAGGCACTGTATTGAGCACAAATTGTTTACCCAGGGAAACGAGTACAAAAGTCAGTTAAAGTTTTCTGACTTTTCTGACTGCTTAACTTTGTTATTTTACACGGTTTAGTTGCTTCCTTTCTTCTTGTGTCTAGCGCTATAGACTCATAATGCATGACTCATGTTTCATATAAGTCTTTAAGGCACTATGAAAGGGCAGCGGATTGGGGTCAGGCAGGATGCCAGTAGGCAGGGTAATAGAGTTGTGGAACTTTGACCTTAGATGAACTCCATGTAAAGGAGGGGAGAGGAGTGTGGGCGACAACGTAATATACCAGGTTGTTTGAAGAGTGGAGGGATTTTCTGCAAAATTGCACCGAAGATATAACGAACATCATAACAGGTTGGCTGAAAATATCCCGAGGTCTGAGCAACTGTAGATAACCATTTGTCTAGCCCAGGTTATTATAGGCAACAAATCTTGTGTGTGTGCGCTTGTGTGCTAAATGATGCAGCAAACTTTTTATATGAAGATGATATCTGATTTTTTACTGCTTTTTAGGTTAAAAGACATCTACTTCTGTAATTGTTAAAACCATGTCCCTGCACCAGAGAGAACAGAACTGGTGTGGACTGGGCTCAGAGACCCTTGCCACAAAGAGAACAAAGAGAAAATAGGATATAAGTATTGGACCTTAAACCACAGAGATCACTTCTGGACTCAAGAGGAACCTCTGCCAAGGAAAAGAGCTGGAGAGCTGTAAGGAGGAGTATTGCCCCTTTGTTGTGTGTGCTTTGCTGGGCTGGCTTGCAGTTTCTGCTTCTGCCAAGGAGAGTACAAAGACTTGAACTTTGCTGTGAACCTGCTTGAAGAAGAATCTCCAAGGGCCTGTGTGTGCTGGCCTCCTGTTCTGAAGTCTCAGGGCACACAGAGACTTCACATGCAACCCACTGACCAGCTCCTGGACTCCTGTGTGGACTGCTGCATTCAAGAGGGCGCCAATTCCAGTTCCTGGCCTGAGAATTGTGTGGTTGCTGCTGCAAAGCAAGAAAAACTATTCTGATGCCGTCAGCGATGCAGCAATTGATGTCACGACCTGCAGCGAGGCCGGGGGCACCGCTCGCAAAGTGCACAATCCACCGCCCTGCCTGCACCGCAGCTCGGACGGCCTTCGACACCTGCCAACGCCTGCAGTAATCGCCAGTGCTCTCACCTACGCCATCACTGCCAGCATCCCGTTATCACAGAGCCGATAACTGACAAGGGTGACTTCATGAACTCTTAGACTACTCATTGCCTCACCAGAACCAACGCCTCACCGCCGACGCCACCGACTTCCCCTGTCCTGGACTCGATGCATCACCTCCTCATGGACACGGTGCCTCGCCCATCGCAACCAGGGAATCAGCCTCGGCACCAATGCCTCACCTCCACAAAGCCATGCATCATCCATAGACTTTGTTTCCAAGGTACTGTGTTTGGGGGTTCGTGTGACTCCGTGCCCAACGCCGCGCACCTCGCTGTCGGTGCAGTACTTTGGATTTATGCCTGTCACAACGTTGTAATAGCCCCAGGTGGAAGTATTTTTGTTTCTGCAAGTCCTATTTTTTAAATTACTGTTCTAACATCATAAGTTGATACATGCTTGTATGTTGGATTTTTGTCTTGTCGAGTTTAAAGATACTTTTTTTTTCTAAACTGATGTGGTGTCCATTTGTGTTGTTTTCACTGTATTACTGTGTGTTTTGAGTTCAAATACTTTACACTTTGCCTTTGGGATAAGCCTGTCTGCTCATGCCAAGCTAACAAGGGGGTGAGCAGGGCTTATCTAAAGGGTGTAATCCTCTTACCCTGACTAGAAGCAATGGCCCCAACTTGGACAAAGGTGCATGTCTCTGCCAGTTAGAGACCCCCATTTCAAACACTGGGCTAGATGCACACATCGCAGCAGGGGCATGTGACTCATGTTGCCTAGAGCAGCTATTCGGTTTGTTGATGGGGCGTTTACATCAAGCATTAGCAGGGCAGTAACTTAGCTACACAGCCAGGGTGCATTCTTGGAAGGGGGCCTGAATGGTGCAGGCCCCCACCAACTAAGGTGTCCAGAAATGAGAACTTTATCTTCCCATACTGGGACTGGAGGGATGCCCAGGGCTGAGATGTCTGCACTGACCAGTTGATGGGGGACTGGCACCCCACAGGACCCTGCTTGCTAAGCCCGGCTTCCTTCTTCTCCTCCTGGCAGGTAAGAACTGGAGTCAAACGTGTGCTTTCATGGCCATATAGCTAATAATTCCTGCTATGTAGTGATTTCCCATATCTCGATGTGTAGTATCTGCAGTTAGATGTGGGATTTTTGCAAACTCTTTGCCTGCTATCATTTTTAATCCTCTTAGAACTGTCCAAACCAAACTACTAGTCCCAACATGCAAAGTGCTGTTTGTGCAAAAGCCAGGTCTAGTGTCAAGCTATGACGTGGGGCTCCGACAGGTCTCTTGGATTATTCTTTATATACTTGCTATGTCTTATTTCACAACACTTTACTGTGCAGTATCCCTCACAGCTGCCTTTAGCAGGGCCTTCCAATCACAGTACTGTGCTGAATCCCTTACTGCTGCATTCAGCATATCCATCGAACGCTATACTGCACTGTATACCTCACAGCTGCCTTAAGCATTGTCTTTATCACTATACTGTGCCTTATCACATGAAACAACCTTTTTGCATGGTCTTCCGTCACATACTATACTGTGCCTTATCACATGAAACTACCTTTTTGCATGTTACAGCTACCTTTAGCATGGTTTACCTTTACCTTACTGTTCGTTAACCCTCTCCACTACCTCTAGCATAGTCTTCCATCACCAGGAGCTTTGAGGGGCAGAGAAGGCTTAAGCTCCATGTGCCTCTTATGATGGTCAGCCTCGCTCGCTATTCTCCCTCGCCATAGGGCACTCATCCTGAAATTTTACGCCCTACCACTTTCAAATGTCACCAGCCGCCACTGATTTTAACTGTATAATTGGAGATGTTGTTTAAAAGGCTATCCTTCGATGTATTGCATGAAATAATGAAGAATGAAAAGAAGCATAGCAGAATACCCTTCTGTCAATGCTTGTGATAAACGCCAGAAATTCAAGGAGGTCTTCTACTCAATGCGGCCTTTCCTCAAGGTGTCTCTGGAAAACCTACCATTTATATATGCAATTTCCTAACCATCTTGATCCAAGCCAATGTGCCTACGGGCCTTTGAAGAGATTTTGTGCACCTCAAAACGTTACCACAGCAAACCACTGCATCTCCGAACCTCTAATCCCACAACCCCAATGAAACATCTTAGCCCCTAAGACTCTCTTAACTCCTCACTTACCTTCTATATCATTGCCATCTATTTAAAACCCACTTAAATCATAGGAGCACTCCATATCTATATTCTAAAGCCAATTAAATTTTGATCATGTGTGACTAACTTATGCGTCAGCAAACCAGATTCAAACCCCAAATCAGACCTCGTTGGGAATATGATGACCTTAGGCCTCCCAATGGAGGTGATTCGCCAAACACACACTGTTGGGCATACAATTGACCTAATTCACACATTGGAACATCAAACTTAAAGGTGCACTTTAAGGATATTGGACCTGATTTACAATCTGGTGGACAGATTATTCCTACACAAATGTGATGGAGCCCTGTCTGCCAAACTCTTGGTCAGCCCACCCTATTTTAAGATGGGCGGACAATCAGTTTTTCCATTGCCAGTGCCCCCATTGGCTCTGTCAATGTAAAGCTTAATCCAGTGTCCTGACTGAGTGTGGGCCGTCGGAGTAAGGCCATCTCACCACCCACCCTATTTTTGACAGATGGTCTGATGTCCTTTTGTTTCTCTCCAAATACAAAAAAATAAATAATGACCCCCCCCACTTAGGGAAAAACTCTATGGGTGTGGGCATTATTAGTTATTTATATTTCAAAAATATAAGAAAAGTTTAGTGAATGGCTGTTAAAACTGACGGTGGCCATCCAGCAAACTTTAGGCATCTTCAGAGGAACCATTGTGACTGCAGTTCTTCTAAACGTACAGAAATCAGTGCTGGGCCAGCAATGATCTCTAAATATGAATGTTCTCGTCAGGGTGGTAGGCATAAAGTTCACCACTACCCTGACGGAGAAAGGCAAAGCTGCCATACTCTAAAATCAGGGCAATGGTCTGATCACTTCCTCATCTCTAGCAGCCTCTCTAACCCACTACAAAATCTAATAAACCACAACAATAACTCTTCCTCTGCCATCTCTGGCAGGCATGTCAAAAATACTACTACAGAAGACCTTGACTCAATGTACAATGCTCTAAAGAACAGACAACCTGTCACTACAGGGTCACACAACAGCTGAATTACCTCTACTACAGGATATCATCAGCTCCAGACATCCCAGCTCCAACCAAACCCTGAAAACCCAAGCAAGGCATCAAAGCATCTAACAAGTGATTCAGTAAGAACTAGCTGAAATTACATGTTTTAACTGCAACCTGGAACAGCAATGGTCAAAGACTGATTAAAACAGAAGCAACTGTACAATACATATGACAGACTACTGATCCAGCGATCAGGGATCGATAATTTTCCACAAACAAATGCCCATTTACACTACCTAACTAATCCCTTCACGCTGGGGTTCAGTGTGATGCAAGTTTATTCCTAACTCACTAAATACACTTTTGAACCTGCATTTCTCCTTACAAATAAGTGTGGCGACGAACCTATAGTTGAAAAGTTGATCACAATAATATGTACTTATCTATGCTACTAAATAATAACAGACTCAGGGGCCGATTCCGATCTCGGTCGGAGGCGTACCCAACACCATTCGGTCGGGAAAAAAGCCATGCGAAAGCCTGTTTCCCGACCGATCCGTACAGCACACCGAGAGAGCAAGTACGATGCGCACAACAGCAAAAAATCCGGCCGAGCCGTACTCACCCAAACCAGGTCCTGTTCTCCGACCGAGGCGAATCCGGAAACGCCGAATCGAGTCGCACGGAAGGAAAAATGCAGCCCCGTCCGGCCGGACAAGTACGATGCGCTTCCCGTACGCGCCGAACCCGTCGCTACGCACGGCACGTCAAAGCATCCGGGAGAGGCGCACATAAGCTCCGATTCGCGCCACAACACGATCCACGGCTACGAGACGAACACGGCACCGACGAGGACGAGGCGAAGTGACGAGGACGACGCGAAGCAACGAGAAGGACGAACGACACGAACCAACCATGAATCCCTTCATCCCGATCATACCAATATTCTACATCTACTACCGGAACAGGCACGGACGCGTACGGCGCAGAAGGTAAGCCAGACACCAACCACAAAACACATACAACACGTACACGACACATCACACACACACACGGGGATGCTGAATATACTTACACCAGCAACAGCAGCACCATAGGGGCGGGATGCCCATCACCAATGCCACATATGCACACAGGGGCCTGAATGCGCACCACCACCCCTACCCAGGGGGGCAGGATGCCTACCACCACTACCACCCTTACCCAGGGGGGGCTGGATGCCTACCACTACTACCACCCTCACCCAGGGGGGGCAGGATGCCTACCACTACTACCACCCTCACCCAGGGGGGCAGGATGCCTACCACTAGTACCACCCTCACCCAGGGGGGCAGGATGCCTACCACTACTACCACCCTCACCCAGGGGGGCAGGATGCCTACCACTAGTACCACCCTCACCCAGGGGGGCAGGATGCCTACCACTACTACCACCCTCACCCAGGGGGGCAGAATGCCTACCACTACCACCACCCTCAGCCAGGGGGCTGGATGCCTACCACTACTACCACCCTTAGCCAGGGGGGCAGGATGCCTACCACTACTACCACCCTCACCCAGGGGGGCAGGATGCCTACCACTAGTACCACCCTCACCCAGGGGGGCAGGATGCCTACCACTACTACCACCCTCACCCAGGGGGGCAGGATGCCTACCACTACTACCACCCTTAGCCAGGGGGGCAGGATGCCTACCACTACTACCACCCTCACCCAGGGGGGCAGAATGCCTACCACTAGTACCACCCTCACCCAGGGGGGCAGGATGCCTACCACTACTACCACCCTCAGCCAGGGGGGCAGGATGCCTACCACTACTACCACCCTCACCCAGGGGGGCAGGATGCCTACCACTACTACCACCCTCACCCAGGGGGGCAGGATGCCTACCACTACTACCACCCTTAGCCAGGGGGGCAGGATGCCTACCACTACTACCACCCTCAGCCAGGGGGGCAGGATGCCTACCACTACTACCACCCTCACCCAGGGGGGCAGAATGCCTACCACTACCACCACCCTCAGCCAGGGGGGCTGGATGCCTACCACTACTACCACCCTTAGCCAGGGGGGGCTGGATGCCTACCACTACTACCACCCTCAGCCAGGGCAGGCAGGATGCCTACCACTACTACCACCCTCACCCAGGGGGGGCTGGATGCCTACCACTACTACCACCCTTAGCCAGGGGGGGCTGGATGCCTACCACTACTACCACCCTTAGCCAGGGGGGCTTGATGCCTACCACTACTACCACCCTTAGCCAGGGGGGCAGGATGCCTACCACTACTACCACCCTTAGCCAGGGGGGCTTGATGCCTACCACTACTACCACCCTTAGCCAGGGGGGCTGGATGCCTACCACTACTACCACCCTTAGCCAGGGGGGCAGGATGCCTACCACTACTACCACCCTTAGCCAGGGGGGCAGGATGCCTACCACTACTACCACCCTTAGCCAGGGGGGCAGGATGCCTACCACTACTACCACCCTTAGCCAGGGGGGCAGGATGCCTACCACTACTACCACCCCCACTCATAGGATGGACAATGCATGACACAACAAGCACACCACAACCTAGGGAATGCAAGATAAAGACATCCCCCCACCACCATGACAAGCGTGTGTAGGCTGTGTCAAATGCCTACAACACCGAACATGACTTTGAACATACAATGTGACCCCTAGCACATGTGCCACACATATATGTGTGTGGCACCCACAATGCAAGCAGCCCATGACCATTGTGGCAATGGGGCCTAAACCCCCATCATCACAGTGACCAAAAGGTAAGTGTGGGGTCCATAGCCGAAGCACATTTTGACCATTGTGGCAATGGGGTCTAAACCCCCATCATCACAGTGACCAAAAGGCAAGTGTGGGGTCCATAGCTGAAGCACATTTTGACCATTGTGGCAATGGGGTCTAAACCCCCATCATCACAGTGACCAAAAGGCAAGTGTGGGGTCCATAGCTGAAGCACATTTTGACCATTGTGGCAATGGGGTCTACACCCCCATCATCACAGTGACCAAAAGGTAAGTGTTGACAAAGAAAGAGCTGCAACTGCCAAACTGCATGGATCATTCCTGGTCACAGAACCAAAAACTCATCTGTGGCAAAGTAGTGTATGTGTCCCATTGCAACATAAATTGGGTGAGCCAAATACTGCAGTGCAAATGAGACATTCCTTTGGCCATGTGCAGACAAACAACACCCATGGGGGCTGACACCGTCAACATTCATCAATGACACAATGACAGAAGTGACCATCAGAATGCAGAACCACATATTTGCACCAATGGGCACACAAATGCAGATATCCTGTGGAGACAGCAGATGTGAGGTGAACAGATACCATACCATGGCAGCAATGGGACACACAAACCATGATCACTGTGCTGACCGATGACCTAGGAGTCCCAGGGACAGCAGGGGAAACACACCAAACAACATACAGCCAATGGCACACCCAAGATATGCCAATGCAGTGGTGCAGATGCACAAACACAAACAGGCAGACCAACACTGTCATCATACACAGCAGGTGAGGGGTGGGGGTGCCAGTGTCCCCAGGCAACCACACAACACATGAGGAGAGCTGAATACCAATCATACAGATGTGCATACACTGCCACACTAAGGTAACTCATGGATCCAAATCCCCTATGTGGGCAAGCAGGCATTGTCAGATGAGAGGGAGCACAAAACACACATGTCACACAGGCACGTAGGAACAACAACTGACACAGCAAGACACAGACACACCACAGCACCACCCCCAGGGCCCCCACAATGTGGTGACCCTGGGCTGAATAAAAATCCCACTGTGATGACAAAGCTAAATGTCGTTCACACTGTGAACCACAGTCAGGTGTCCTGAGCAACAAACTACCATCACACCTACACAAGCACAAATCAATCAGCATGGCCAGTAAGCCAAGGCCAACATGGAGGCAGGGGACTAGCTGGGCAACGACTCCCATCTGCACACACTCAAGACCACACCCCTCGACCTCCAACAATGTGCAGCAGTGAAGTACACATGCACTGGTGACATTGCACATGCACCCATGACCATTCCAGGGTGGTGGGTGGGAACCAAGGTGCAGAAACACATCACACATGGCCACTCAACAAGACTCCTGAATGTCTGACACACTGCACACTACGCTGTACATGGACATGACGGCGATACCACACCAACCAATGGGATCCCAGCCACAGTCACACACCAATGAAGAAGCCAAGGTCACCCACAAAGAACACACATAGACAACAACCAACATTGCAGCCCGGACCCTGAGGAGTGCCAGCAGTCACACACACAACGTGTCACAATCACTGAAAGATAACACGAACTGAAAATCACATGACAGGGGCAAACAACAAGTGCCAAGGGGAAACCTGACTGTGACCCATCTGCGTCTGCACACAAACTCAGCCCTGACAGCAAACACACCTATGGGTGACACCCTGATGACCAGTAATGTGCCATGCACCCACATCACAGAGAACACAGGGAGAAGACTTTGGGGGAACATAGCTCAAGTCAGCAAGCATCACAAACAGGTACAACACTAGGGATCACAGCATGCGCAGATAAATGGAAGTGAACACACAGACATGCACACACAACACACACCTTGGGCGCAGGCAATGTCACACGTGTACACACTGCCATGAGGGGACTCCACTCCTGTGTGAGGAAAGCTGTGCCATATGTTGACTCAGTAGGGCCCCATCATGTCAGCTGAGCACTTGGTCACACAATCAACAATTAGCACCAAATGAGGGCTCCCATCACATCAGCCTGGTCATGGATGTGCCAACGGAATCATCAGCACAGATCCAACACACTTGTATAGCAATGTTGCACTGACTACACGGATGAGTCCTTCCCCATTGATGCCCAAACCTGCATGTCCAGTGGAGATGGCAACACGGTCAGGGAAGTAGACAAATCCAACAATGGAAGGCACAACAGATGTGCAGGGGTGGAAGCCACAGATATGAAATTGCTAATGTAAGTAGGAAATCCCATTGCCAAATACTGAACACATGACACCCTCAGATGCTGCTATGGATGACATGGATACACCACATGATAGGACACATTCCCCCTGGACCACATGGGTTCCTGCACAGTAACACCTCATAATCATGAGACCAGATATCACCATCACTGCAGCAAGGGCATGGTTAGCAGCACCAACAACATGTACATCTGAAGCATGAGCACTAGAGAAAAGAAAGTTGCTTTATTCAGCATATGTGTTGATTGAAAACGACGTCCAGAAAAAAAGAGCAAAGGCCAATGGCCAGTCCATTGTCAAAGTTCAAACAGGGTGACACTGGCAGATGTCACCCTACGCATGCCTGCACAAAACCAGGGACAATCCACTAGGAGGGGCAACCGGGGGGCAGGCCAGGCACCGCAGGGACAGGATCAGGGCTCACCAGGGGGAGTCAGGGAAGGGGTGGTGGGTGCTGGAGAGCCACTGACAACTGCAGTGGAGGTGTCTGACATGGTGTGTGCCGGCACAACTGGGGGGCATGACTCAGATGTCGTGGGTGCCGGCACAACTGCAGTGGACCCTGCAGATGCAGTGGACAGGTCCGCCACTGCAGTGCCCAAGTCAGACAGGGCGGTAGTGGACTCCACTGCAGTGCCTACCTCCAGGGGAGGAGAATGGGGAACAGGCAAGGTGGGTTGGACAGAGGGGGAGGACACCCTCACCACATCAGTGGCACAGACAAGCGCAGCGGGGGGTGTGGTGCTGGGAGAGCAAGTGGCAGGGGGAGAAGGCCGGAGCATCTTGGGGATGGTATATCTGTGGGTGGGGGAACCTGGGGCAGGGTGTGGTGGGGGCACCTGTGGAGTGGGGGCCTGAGGGATGGAGGAAGGAGACCTGGTGCTTGAGCTGCAGGGCGGTGGCGGGGTCTTGCTCTTAGGACTCCGTGGGGACTTGCGGGTGGGGGCCTCAGTCCGTCTGCGCCTGGGGGAGGGTGTCCGGGGGCGAGGGGCACTCTGCTCCGTGTGGGTGGGCTTCCTCTTCCCCCGGGATGCTGGAGCAGCTTCATCGGTGGGGAAGAGGCCGAGGTCACAGAGGAAGAGCTGCTGTGACTTTGGGGTTGCAGGTGAGGCAAGGGAGGGTGCTTTGGAGGGAGAGGGAACTGAGGACTGCGCAGTGCATGTGGATGCGTGTGTGTGTTCCAGGGCCCCATCCCCTGTGAGTCTGGCTTCAGTCCCCTGAATGTGCGTGCGTGTGCGTTTTGTCATTGGCGTGCGTGTCAGTGTGCTGGATGTGTGTGTGCTGGTGTGTGCCTGTGCCGGTGTGTGTGTGCTTGGGATGGGTAAGGTGCTGGGGAGTGTGGATGGAGCAGAGGCAGGAGGGGTGAGGGACCGTTTGAGGAGGGACACTGCTGCCGTCAGGGAGGAGTCCATGGACCTATTGCCCCTCTGTAGGTCAGACATGCCCGATGAGATGCCCTCCATGAACGACACCAGCTGAGTCAACAGCGCGGTGTGCGCATGGAGGACACTCAGCATGGCTGTCTGCCCTACATGGAGCTGGCGAAGGAGGTACACAGACTCCTCACTCAGGGCAGCAGGGGACACAGGGGCAGGGGCTGCGGTGCCTGGCCCAAAGGAGACACGCTCCCGGACATGGGAGCCTCCACGGACCTGGGGAATGGGAGCCGATGGGAGGGCGGTGGTGGTGCTGGTGGTGGCGGGGACAGCAACACTAGCTGGGGTGTGGTGGCTGCTGACACCCGCCTCCACAAGGGAGTCATCCTCCGAGTTGCTCTGGTCCTCAGCTGAGGTGGATGCTGCTGAGGACTCCTCGGTGTGGCTCCCCTCGCCCTCCGTGCCACTGGGTCCCTCCGACCACTCCTCGGCTGCTGACCCAGTCTGGCTCTCTGGCTCCTCCTGGTCCGTGGAGCTGTCCCCTTCCGTGGCCGTGGATGTATCTGCAAACAATGGGGAAACAGACAGACATCAGTCACCTGCACATAACGCACACACCACTGTGAGCACAGCACATCACAGAGCAAGCCCTGGCATCATTAGTTGTACATTGCTAAAAGTGCCCTAACTGAACAGGAGAAGCCAATTGTCAGTCTGATGCCAAGCATGGCACTCACATCCCACATGGCCTTGCACCCATCTGTCTGGTGTCTGTTGGATTGCAACACCCCAGTGTGGACACATGCACCAAGTACACAGTAGTTGGACAGTGCAGAGGACACGGTGTGGACACATCACAGCTCTTGCCACTGAGTCAGTACAGGTTTCCGGATGAAAGGGATGCCCAGAGTCAAATAGGAAATGCATGTGATGCATACCAGCGACAGACACCATGATGCACCCATGTCCTGATAGCCAGCGCCACTATGGTGTGCATGTAGCACATGTCACTCCCCTGCAGGCTCAACAATCAGTAGACACATGCCATGGCGGAGGCATGACTGCAAAGTCATACATCACTGTCTCAGTGATGTATGACTTTGCAGCCAGGCAACAACACTCTGCACTGTGACACAATAGTAGGTCATGGGGAATGCAAGTCCTGGAGCTGCACAAGTGCACATGTACATCCCCCCACAACACATCCTCTTAACCCTCATCTGTCCAGGTCATACCTATTGGACATATGGTAGACCTGTGACACTACCCTCTGAACCTGAGCCCCTCACACTCTGCTGTGCATGGGGAACAGCTGCCTGAACTTCACATTCACATGCCCCAGTCCGCATGGGCAGCTGATCAGACACCTATGTGTCACACAAGTATCGTCTCCTATGGTCACATCTCCAGTGGCATGCTGAGCCCCTACCAAGAAACTCCACAGCAGTCCTGGCGACTAATCCACAGCACACTGACACAGAGGCAGACACCTGAGGGGTCAAATCACTGCGCACAATGTGACAGCTGATACACGGGAGTGGGAGTACAGAGTGTATTGTATGGCCTGGAGTAGGCATGACTGTCCAGCCCCACATGAATGAGGGTTGAGCCCTGGACTGTAGGCAGCTGGCTAAGTATGTGTGACACACGTCATATACATACTCCTGGGGCCCAAACATTGTTCCCACCCGCAGCATGGGTGTGTGCCAGATACCCCAGCCACATGTGGTGGATCAGCTCAGCAATTGGACCACAGATCAAAGTAACACGCCGAATACATGTCAGAATACAGGCATTGTGTAAGCAATGGACCCACCCATGATGCCCACCACAGAGTCAGGGAAACAGATGCTGTCTCCCACCTTGAGTCAAGCAAACTGCAAGGACACAGTCCTAAGTGACAGAATCCCCTGCATGTAAGGGCCACACCTGGGTATCAGATGAGGAGTGGGCAGTGCACAATAGAGGGACATGGCTCCTGGACAACATGACTGCTGTACTGTGGCAGTTTAACCAGGCCCGAGGAGGGCACATAGCATGTTAGACAGAGTTCACAGTGCAGTCTTTGACTCACCCCCTCCTTGCTGCTCTCTGGCCTTCAGCTGCCCATCCAGGTCTGGAAAGACCACCGCCAGGATCCTGAGCATGTGGGGGGTCAGGGTCCGTGTTCCGCCCCTCCTGCGAGGAGGCGACAGCTTCAGCTGGACCCGTGCAATCCTCCGGGTCCAGCCCCGAAGGTCCTGCCACCTCTTTTGGCAGTTGCGGATCCGGCGCTTGTAGACCCCCACGGACCGGACAGCCCGGACGATGTCCTTCCATATCTCCTGCTTCCGATGGGCAGAAGCCTGTCAGGATGACAAAGTGATAAGGCCATTACTACACATGCAACATATCCGTGCATGACACAGTTGCATATACATGTCGCAATCACAGGGGCACATGGTGTACACAGGCAGTGCACGGCTGCCCATGGACAGTTTTCCAGAAGTCACTACATGGTATCATTGCATGGGGAGTAAAACCCTGTTCAGAAGCACTGTCACTGCACCATACCTGTCCAGTGCAAGTCACTACACACTATGGGGGGTGACAACTACTCAGTGAGCCTGCTAGCCAGTGGCGTGCAGACTCTCAGCCTTGCTAGTCTGACAAAATGCACATTCAGAAAGGCAGTGCACAGGACACTCACCTGCTCCCCTGGTGTCCCATACAGCTTGCTGTACTGTGGAAGTAGGCTGTCCAGCAGGGCCTGGTTCTCTTCAAGGCTGAAGGCTGGGGCTCTCTCCACAGTACGTGCCATTGCAGGGTCCAGAGGGGCAGAGACAGCAGCAGTGCAGTGGCAGATGTCGTCTTGGAGCATGTAGTGCAGGCAAGTGGGCTCTCAGGGGAACAGCCAGCAATATATATGTGCTGGAGAGGCAGATACTGTCCCTTGTGTCCAAAGTGATAGGTCCAAGTCGTTTGCATCTTCTGAATCTGGCCAATCCATGGAATAGCAGCACCTAAACACGCCCACAGCATCCTTCAAATCTTCAACTTCATGACATACATGATTTTGCAACATTGTTGTGGGTGACCAACTGAATTTCCAGCAACCGACTCGTTCGAAATTCGAAAACGCGTCCGTTGCCAGGCAAGCCCATTGTCAATGGGTGCGCACCGATCGGTCCATTGCAGTTCAACGCGCACAGGGGTACAACGCGTACCCGCACACATTGAAGGCAATGGGCCGGCCGGAGGCACCGATCGGTCCATTGCGGTACAACGCGCACAGGGGTACAACGCGTACCCGCACACATTGAAGGCAATGGGCCGGCCGGAGGCACCGATCGGTCCATTGCGGTACAACGCGCACAGGGGTACAACGCGTACCCGCACACATTGAAGGCAATGGGCCGGCCGGAGGCACCGATCGGTCCATTGCGGTACAACGCGCACAGGGGTACAACGCGTACCCGCACACATTGAAGGCAATGGGCCGGCCGGAGGCACCGATCGGTCCATTGCGGTACAACGCGCACAGGGGTACAACGCGTACCCGCACACATTGAAGGCAATGGGCCGGCCGGAGGCACCGATCGGTCCATTGCGGTACAACGCGCACAGGGGTACAACGCGTACCCGCACACATTGAAGGCAATGGGCCGGCCGGAGGCACCGATCGGTCCATTGCGGTACAACGCGCACAGGGGTACAACGCGTACCCGCACACATTGAAGGCAATGGGCCGGCCGGAGGCACCGATCGGTCCATTGCGGTACAACGCGCACAGGGGTACAACGCGTACCCGCACACATTGAAGGCAATGGGCCGGCCGGAGGCACCGATCGGTCCATTGCGGTACAACGCGCACAGGGGTACAACGCGTACCCGCACACATTGAAGGCAATGGGCCGGCCGGAGGCACCGATCGGTCCATTGCGGTACAACGCGCACAGGGGTACAACGCGTACCCGCACACATTGAAGGCAATGGGCCGGCCGGAGGCACCGATCGGTCCATTGCGGTACAACGCGCACAGGGGTACAACGCGTACCCGCACACATTGAAGGCAATGGGCCGGCCGGAGGCACCGATCGGTCCATTGCGGTACAACGCGCACAGGGGTACAACGCGTACCCGCACACATTGAAGGCAATGGGCCGGCCGGAGGCACCGATCGGTCCATTGCGGTACAACGCGCACAGGGGTACAACGCGTACCCGCACACATTGAAGGCAATGGGCCGGCCGGAGGCACCGATCGGTCCATTGCAGTACAACGCATCACTGTACATGTGACTGGCATAGGTCAGCATGCCTGTCTCAGATGGACATATGCCAGACACAGATAGCTCCCAGGGAGTGAGGGGCACACCTACATCACGGCAGCCTGTCCAAACCTTATCATAAGGCATGTAAGGCTGCATTTCCTATTGTGTGTATGTTGGTGTACATGTTGTCCTGTGGGTGTCACCTGTGGGCAGCCACCCCCAGGCTGTGCACGTGTTCATGGGGACAGGATCCTGGGTGTTACGTGTACGTGACCACTGTGATGTGCAACTGTTCATATCTGTGCATGTGTCATGGTCACATTTCACAGTGGTGTTTGTGTATGTCATGTCACATACCCCGTGAGTCCCATGTGGGACGGTATGTTTGAGCCAGGGTGTCCCAGTGGCACAATAGTGATGGACCTCCACAGTCTTTGTGCATGTAGTGTTTACAATGTCTCTGATTTCATGTGCACAATGGGAGACAGTCTCCACATCCACGTTGTGTGTGCATGGACTCTGATGTTGTGCGTGTGTGTCACAGACGTCCATGTCTGTCCTGCCATGGCAAGTGTGGCCACTACCTGTGGGGGTCATGTTTGTTTTGCTGTGGTGTACACATGATACTCCAGGTGATGCCAGTGTCCATGTGGCATTACAGGGTCCCTGGGAATGTACCTGTCGTTGAGCTGTGGTGCCTGGGGCACATCTGTCCTCACATGTCACTGTGGGGGGTGACTGTGACACGGCATCATGATATCCAATGGGCCAACCTGGGACAAATTGATGCCACCTGTAGGACCGTGTTGACAGATGTTGGCCATGTATGTACCATACATGTCCTTCCGGTACTGCACACTTCATGTAGTTGTGCCTCATGATGATGTATGTTGGGATCTTGAGTGTGTTCAATGCTGCATATGTGGGGTGACTTACGATCTTGCTTACTTCTCCTCTGCACTGCAGGGCTCCTGCTGTCCATCGGCCATTCCCAGACCTGGCAACGATGGTGGAACGGGACAGCATCCGACGGTACCGCTTCACCAGGCAGCTGATTGAGGATTTGGCAGTGCAGTTGTCCCCACATTTGCAGCCTGGCCGGCCGTATCCTACAGCGCTGACCCCCAAGGTGAAGGTGATGGCAGCCCTACACTTCTTTGCCACCGGTACCTTCCAACATACTGTGGCGTCTGCTGGTGGGATGTCACAGACCATGTTCAGCCGTGTGCTCCGCGATGTTTTGGCAGCAATGTTGCTCTTCCTGAACCGGTACATCTATTTCCCTAGACTGCGACGACTCACTGACGTGAAGAGTGACTTTTATGCCCTGGGGAGGATGCCGCATGTCATTGGCTCCATTGATGGGACACATGTGGCTTTGGTACCACCACAGGCCCAGGAGCAGGCCTACAGGAACCGCAAGCACTACCACTCGGTCAATGCACTGGTGGTGTGTCTTGCAGACATGACCATCACACACGTGTGTGCCCGTTTCCCTGGTTCAGCACACGATGCCTTTGTGATGAGGAGTAGTCGCATCCCCAGGATGATGGCACAGATGCAGAACCAGCGTGCCTGGCTTGTCGGTGTGTACTGACTTTGTGCCATTGTGTGTGATCTGATCTGTAGTATTCCGCCCACTTTTCCAAGTCAGCTAATGTGCACTTGTCTGTCCGTAGGTGACTCGGGATACCCCAACATGCCGTGGTTGCTGACACCCCTCAGGAACCCTGTGACACCTGCCCAGATGCGCTACAATGAGGCACATGGTCGGACCAGGAGAGTGATTGAGCGGACCTTTGGTCTCCTGAAGAGCCGCTTCCGCTGCCTGGACAAGACCGGAGGGTCCCTCCCATATGCCCCTGCGAAAGTGTGCAAGATTATCATCGTCTGCTGCATGCTCCACAACATGGCAGTGCGGAAGGAGTTGCCTCTCATCCAGGATGACGATGACCAACATCCGCCACCTGTGGAGGATCCTGGCCTGGACCACGATGCCAGTGACGATGATGATGATGATGGTGATGGTGATGTCCGCACACAGCTCATCACCAACTTCTTTAGCTGAATGTGAGTATCCTGAGGTGTCATGTCAATGATGTGAGTTGGCATGATGTGTGGGTGGTGCTCTGGTGCTGTTGGAGTGTGTCCATGGGCTACTTGACTGGATGTGTGTTGCGATGTGTGCTTACAGGTGGGCTGTACTCCCCAACAGTGTTGACATGCTAACTTGGTTCTGGGTGGGTATCTTGTAACATGTATTGTGCATGAGTTTTGCTGTTCTGTCCTGTACTCCATTGCTTTTGACTGTGTGTCATTTCTGTCCTTCACAGGGTACTTTCAGATTCGTTTGGTCAACTGTGTCCACCGACGACGTGATTGCACATCCAGGCTGGTAGCTGTTGTGTCCCTACAGGTGATGTGCGCCACACCCATGGACTTCCTTCCATCTACAGTTGTTGACTGTGTGCCCGCTACCAGGTGGGGTTACCTTGCATCTGTAGTGGTTACGGCATGTTGCTACTGTGTAATAAACCTGTGCTTCACTTAGTGATGTGCGTTGTCTGTGGTCACACATTTGACTGCCATTTGCTTACTGCACCTGTGGGCTACTTGACTACAACTGGGAATGGGTGTGGTGTCTGTGCATTGCACCGTCTTCCCTGGCAACATCAGTGTAGGCAATGAGTCAGATGGCCTAGGTGTGTGTGTGTCGTGTAGCCCTGGTGGTGTGTCTCCCTCATGTGTGTCACGTTGCCTGTACTCACATACCTGTGTTGTCCTTGCTGTTGCAGTTCGCATACACAGTGTAATTTTGCAGTTCATCATCCCCATAACAGCACCCACGTTGGAATCACGACAGAGGCAAGTATGGTGTATTAGTGTGTTTATTGTGATACATTTGTGTTAATAGTGCATAGGATGGGTTGTGCTGTACATGAATCTTGCAATCCCAAGTTCCTAGGTGAATTGAAAGTCCGGGTAGACAGGATCCCCAGTATCGGGGCCACAGTTGTCTGACACATTGGTCCAACTTGTACTCCCCATGCAATGTGTGGGAGTAGTGTTGCCGTCAACAGGGTGAACAGTCTGTGCACAAAGGCGAACATCCAGAACAGGTTCAGGCTTCCTGGGAGTTGCGCTTGGCCATCGGCCTCTCACTTTTCCCTCCTCGGACGACCCCTCTTCTTGGGGGGGGCCCTCAAGTGCAGGCTGCTGCGGTGCAGGGGACTCTCCGCCAGAGTCCTCCTCCCTCCCTGTGGCAGTTGCAGTTTGTTCGGCACCAGATGTTGTTGGCACACAGGGAGGTGTGGACTGGTTGCTGTTCATCTGGCGGAGGCATTGTAAAATGTCCCTGTGCACCGCCGTCATCTCATGCAGTGCATCCCACTTGGACTCCACGCGGGACATGTGTGAGTCCACACGGGACATGTGTGACTCCACGTGGGACATGTGGGAGTCCAAGCGGGCATGATGGGCAGCCTGCTGCTGTTTAATGTCTCTGAGGAGCCCCACTACCTGGCTGAGCTCTCCGGTGCTGGACTGGTACGCATCAGCTATGCGTACCAGTTGTGGGTCGTCATGCACACCAGCAACGTCTGCAAGCAGCGACCTCTGTCTCCCACCCCTCCCACCACCCCTGCTGACATGTGCAGTGTGTGCAGTGGCACGCACAGATAACCCTGGTCCACCTTGGGGGTTGGTGGTGGTGGTGGTGTCCATGGCCCCAGGTTGGTCCAGGGTCACTGTGCTGGTGTTGCTCCTTATTCTGTCCATGTCGGCAGGGATGGTATTCGTGGTGACAGTCGTTGTAGGGGTGGGTGCAGGGGGTGCAGCTGGTGGTCCTGCTGGTGCTGCAGCTGGTGGTCCTGCTGGTGCTGCATGTTGACTTGCACCGGATGTGCCAGGTTGTTCTTCATCGTCCGAGGAGGACAGAGGCTGTACGACGCCAGTGAGCTCGGCATCCTCTTGAGCCTGGGACTGGGACTCCTCAGCGTCTGCTGCTGTGTCCCCATCATCACCTGTTTTTGGGAGACACAAACAATGTATGTCATGTTTCTGCAGGCATCAGTGGTTGACACACATGACAGTTGTGACTGTGCCTCTGGGTGCGGGCCTGTACATTGCATTGTCCTAAGTCGTCACAGTCAGGAGTTGATATTGGTGTGGCACATTGTCCTGCATTATTTGGGCATTTCTATGTATTTTCTGGGGTGTGAACATGGTCTGCATTGCTTGTGTTTGGTTGACAGCCAGACCTCCTTCCCACCCAGCCAGCCAGTCAGTTATCCCACCATGGAACGTGCTTGCGTTGCAGGGAGTGTAAGTTGTCTCTCAGGATGTCAGTCAGTGGTGTCCTGCTGTTTGTTGGTGCACAGTTGCCAGCAGGGCCTTGTGCTCCCCACAGCAGTAGCCAGTGTCAGCCATCTTGTGAGTCCTTCTCCACTGCCTGTGATGTGAGCATGGTTCAGGGTGGTGTTGATGGGCCAGTTGTGAGGCTGAGCAATGTCTGTGACTACGACTCCCATCATGCTATTGCCTCCACCCCCCTTCCCAGCATGCCCATGCTTCCTTCCTTTTGACTCTGCTTCCCTGTGGGGTGGGCTGGCTGTGCTGACAGGATGGCTGGGAGTGTTGTCCTGGCAGTTGTTTGGCTAAGAGTCCCAAGAGTGTCCCTGTGCTTCACACAACATAACCCAGGGTGGTGGTGCTTTGTGGGATCTTGTGTTAGGATGGAGGGCATTGCATTCTACCAGGTGGGTACTGTGGAGTTTGTGTTGGGGGGGTGTGAGGGGAGGTGCTGGTGACTATAGTCAGTGCTGCAAGTCCCCCTTCCCACCCAGCCAGCCAGTTATCCCACCATGGAACGTGCTTGCATTGCAGGGAGTGTAAGTTGTCTCTCAGGATGTCAGTCAGTGGTGTCCTGCTGTTTGTTGGTGCACAGTTGCCAGCAGGGCCTTGTGCTCCCCACAGCAGTAGCCAGTGTCAGCCATCTTGTGAGTCCTTCTCCACTCCCTGTGATGTGCGCATGGTTCATGGTGGTGTTGATGGGACAGTTGTGGCGGTGAGCTATGTCTGTGACTACGACTCCCATCATGCCATTGCCTCCACCCCACTTGCCAGCATTCCCATACTTACATGCTTTTGTGTGGAGTTCAGTGGGTGTGGGTGTGAGGGCAATGGCAAGATGGCTGACAGTGGTGTCCTGCTGTTGGTTGGTGTGCAGTACCCAGCATGCCCTTGTGCTCCCCACGACACAGCAACAGTGTCAGACATCTTTGATGGGCCTTTCCACTCTCTGTAGGATGTGCATGCGTGAGTGTGAGCTTGCTGGGCCATGTGGTGGGGGATGTAGGGCTGTGACTACAACTCCCATCATGCTATTGCCTCCACCACCCTTCCCAGCATGCCCATGCTTCCTTCCTTTTGACTCTGCTTCCCTGTGGGGTGGGCTGGCTGTGCTGACAGGATGGCTGGGAGTGTTGTCCTGGCAGTTGTTTGGCTAAGAGTCCCAAGAGTGTCCCTGTGCTTCACACAACATAACCCAGGGTGGTGGTGCTTTGTGGGATCTTGTGTTAGGATGGAGGGCATTGCATTCTACCAGGTGGGTACTGTGGAGTTTGTGTTGGGGGGGTGTGAGGGGAGGTGCTGGTGACTATAGTCAGTGCTGCAAGTCCCCCTTCCCACCCAGCCAGCCAGTTATCCCACCATGGAACGTGCTTGCATTGCAGGGAGTGTAAGTTGTCTCTCAGGATGTCAGTCAGTGGTGTCCTGCTGTTTGTTGGTGCACAGTTGCCAGCAGGGCCTTGTGCTCCTCACAGCAGTAGCCAGTGTCAGCCATCTTGTGAGTCCTTCTCCACTCCCTGTGATGTGCGCATGGTTCATGGTGGTGTTGATGGGACAGTTGTGAGCGGTGAGCTATGTCTGTGACTACGACTCCCATCATGCCATTGCCTCCACCCCACTTGCCAGCATTCCCATACTTACTTGCTTTTGTGTGGAGTTCAGTGGGTGTGGGTGTGAGGGCAATGGCAAGATGGCTGACAGTGGTGTCCTGCTGTTGGTTGGTGTGCAGTACCCAGCATGCCCTTGTGCTCCCCACGACACAGCAACAGTGTCAGACATCTTTGATGGGCCTTTCCACTCTCTGTAGGATGTGCATGCGTGAGTGTGAGCTTGCTGGGCCATGTGGTGGGGGATGTAGGGCTGTGACTACAACTCCCATCATGCTATTGCCTCCACCACCCTTCCCAGCATGCCCATGCTTCCTTCCTTTTGACTCTGCTTCCCTGTGGGGTGGGCTGGCTGTGCTGACAGGATGGCTGGGAGTGTTGTCCTGGCAGTTGTTTGGCTAAGAGTCCCAAGAGTGTCCCTGTGCTTCACACAACATAACCCAGGGTGGTGGTTCTTTGTGGGATCTTGTGTTAGGATGGAGGGCATTGCATTCTACCAGGTGGGTTCTGTGGAGTTTGTGTTGGGGGGGTGTGAGGGGAGGTGCTGGTGACTATAGTCAGTGCTGCAAGTCCCCCTTCCCACCCAGCTAGCCAGATATCCCACCATGGAACGTGCTTGCATTGCAGGGAGTGTAAGTTGTCTCTCAGGATGTCAGTCAGTGGTGTCCTGCTGTTTGTTGGTGCACAGTTGCCAGCAGGGCCTTGTGCTCCCCACAGCAGTAGCCAGTGTCAGCCATCTTGTGAGTCCTTCTCCACTCCCTGTGATGTGAGCATGGTTCAGGGTGGTGTTGATGGGCCAGTTGTGGGGCTGAGCAATATCAGTGACTACGACTCCCATCATGCTATTGCCTCCACCCCCTTCCCAGCATGCCCATGCTTCCTTCCTTTTGATTCTGCTTCCCTGTGGGGTGGGCTGGCTGTGCTGACAGGATGGCTGGGAGTGTTGTCCTGGCAGTTGTTTGGCTAAGAGTCCCAAGAGTGGCCCTGTGCTTCACACAACATAACCCAGGGTGGTGGTTCTTTGTGGGATCTTGTGTTAGGATGGGGGGCATTGCATTGTACCAGGTGGGTTCTGTGGAGTTTGTGTTGGGGGGGTGTGAGGGGAGGTGCTTGTGACTATGGTCAGTGCTGCAAGTCCCCCTTCCCACCCAGCTAGCCAGATATCCCACCATGGAACGTGCTTGCATTGCAGGGAGTGTAAGTTGTCTCTCAGGATGTCAGTCAGTGGTGTCCTGCTGTTTGTTGGTGCACAGTTGCCAGCAGGGCCTTGTGCTCCCCACAGCAGTAGCCAGTGTCAGCCATCTTGTGAGTCCTTCTCCACTCCCTGTGATGGGCAATATGTGTGACTGCGACTCCCATGATGCTATTGGCTACACTGACTTGGCCAGCATACACAGAATTCCTTCCTTTGAGTGGTCTTCACTGTGTGTTGGTGTTGTTGTGGTGGCTACATGTGTGGATGTGTTTGTTAGTTCTATTTGTGCCACTGCCTAGCTGTAGTTGTAGTTGTGTTTGTACATGTGTTGGCACAGTTGGATGTGACTTTTTTGATGGCATGTGTTGTCTTTATCTGACTGACATACACATTTTGGGATGATTCTGTTCTTGTTGCTGTGTAATTGCTATGAGTGCATGGTTTGACTCTCCCCTTGACAGTGATGTGTGTGTTTTGTGGCAGTATATTGTGTACATTTGTTGTGTACTCACCAGGCTCTGGGATGTCCTCTAGTCCATATACGCTCACTGGCGGAAGGATGGCCCGCACCTTCTCCTCCCAGGGCCTGAGGTATATTGGCTTGGCAGGAGGGCCACTGCCGGTGTGTTGGCTGTTGATGTAGTCTTTCTTCAGCATGTCCCGTACCCTCCTGCGCACGTCCATACCACCTGTTCTGGATGTCCGTCTTTGTGCGCCGACATGGTGATTGGGCGTTCACCCTGTTGATGATCCTCTCCCACATCTTGGTTTTCTGCGACATGGGGGTCTGTTGGACCAGAGTGCCAAACAGCTGTGGCTCCACCCTGAGGATCTCGTCTACCATGACTTCCAATTCACTATCTAGGAACTTGGGATTCTTCTTGGGGGGCATGGTGATGGGTGGTGATGGTGGGTGATGTGTGTGTTGGTGTGCAGGTGAGGGTGTGTGAGTGTGTGTTTTGCTGGGTGTATGTGAGGTAGGTATTTGTTGGTGTGCTGATGGTGTGTGGCTTGTGTGAGGGATGAGCTGTGGGTGTGTGGTTGCTTTCTCTTGGGTGCTGGCAGTGGAATGGCATTTGCAAAGGCTCATGGTAGTGATTTGTGTCCTTTATATAGGTGGAGTTGTGGGTGTGTCCTTGTTCTCTGTCCCCACCCCCCCCAGTATTTATTGGCTTGGTAATTGCTTGTTTGGCCTTTTTTGGGTGATTTTTCCTTTGTGCTGTTTGTGTATGTTGGAAACGTTCTTGTGACCGAGTCGGACCCTGCATTGGTCTCGTACGGTGTTTTCCGTTTCGTTCACGCTGTGTTTGTGCAGTTTTCTATGCTGCGTACGCGTCGGTCGCGGTGTATTGTGTTGCTTCGGCTCGGTTTTGTATGCGTGTCGGTCGTACGGCTTGTCCTCCGTCCGACTCGCTCGTGGTTTCGCGCCTTGCATCGTACTTAGCGGTTTGGAGTTAGCGTGTACGTTTCGGTCGGATTTGTTCCGGGTGCGTGTCGGTCGGTTGGATTCGCGTGTTTTTCCGGCCGGATTGCTGTTTTCCGTGCGGCTCGGTCGGTCGGCTTGGTTTCGTTACGTGTCGGTCGGATTTTTCGCGTCTTGCATCGTACTTGGCGTGTCGGGCGCCACGGGTGCGTGTCGGTCGGTATTTTTTCCGGATCCGAGTCGGTCGGTGCTTTTTCCGGCCCGAATCGGAATCGACCCCTCAGTGTGTAGTTTATGTTGTTTATCGTAAAATAATATGAGAATAAAAATAAATGCTCATCAAGTACAGTTACACAAAATGCAAATCATAGATTATCACAGAGAGAGAACATTTGCAATGTATAAAACAAACTCATTTCAATAAACAATGTTTTGAAGGAGTGGATAGGCGAAGAGAGAAAAGTTTCAGAGACAAAATACATTTGCAAATGAATATGCAAATTTAGGAGATTATCTATACTAACCCAAGTAAGAATCAAGGAAGTCTACCCCTCTGGCCAGTCAGGGCAGCAAGGCCACTCAAGTAGCGTTGAGTGACAAAGTTTAGACAGGAATCAGGAAACAGGTAGGCCTCTATCTAGAAACAGCAAACCGACGACAGCGACTATCTCCTGCTAGCTAAACACCAGCAGAATCACCTTCCAAACCACACCCACCGGGGACTTTCAATTATACCCTAAAACCTGAATGTCCAACCCACATATGTTTCAATATGGGAACGTAATCCATCTCCCATTGGCTAAGAATGGGGGTGTTTTGTCACACCACTTTCATCATGACCATTTTATTAGACATCTCTTTGTCTTAAACATTAACCATTACGACAGACTCATCCCAGGAAACAACTTTGAACACAATCATAGTAAACATTTCCTGCAGTTCCTTGAATGTTGCAAATCTCTACGCCTCTATTCGCCTCTATTATTCGCCTCTGCCATCTCGTGAAGGAAACTGTCCACTTCCATTTGTAATCTTATTTTTCTTTTCCGCAACTTGGCAGACATTCAGCACTCCATGAAGGTCGCATTTTTCATGCCTTTGCTGCTCTCTTCTCATTCGAATCTTTCTTTTGGGACATTTAATAATTTTCAGTCAAATATTAACCCTCAAACTGACATGCAGAAGTGTAGGCCCATGCTTGCCTTTTTCTACAGAAAACAAACACAAACATTTATTATTTTTCATGAAATGTAATTTCATTTTATACACCATCCCAGCATTGCACTAACCCATGCACAACTCATGTTATTCCTAGCAAAATATTATTAACGTGCACAAAAGCAGCATTAGTTTTTTATCAAAGCAGTTTGCGGCCTAGTTCCATGCATTAATACACGCTTTAGTTTTACTCATGCGCATAAGCATTTCCGCTTTTTTTTAGCATTTTTAATAATATTTTTCACAGCACACTATTAATTAATGTTACTGAGGGTTCAATCCGAGCAGGTTTTTATTTTCTCAAAACCCTGCTCCATCAATCCCCCCTTTGATGGCGTTTTTGAGCCATCATCAAAATACCCATCACATACAAGTTACCACTTATTTAAAATACTGTACTTCTTTCTCGTTTTATCATTCTTCCATCTAAGTCTTTCATGATCTCATAGTAATTTCCTCTCATATCCTCTAATTCTATCTCTTCTCTCTTTCTCTTTCTAGCTCTACGTTTAAGATCTGTCTCTTTCTTTCTACACTTGCATTTGCAACATTTGTAAATCATAATAATCATTAATATTACTATAATTACTGAACAAACTTCTCCATAAGGTAGAAAACCAATTTCCCGCTGAGGAAAAACTCTTACCAAGTTTCTCCCATGCACCGTCAACTTTCAGTTAGGTCAAATCTTCATGAAGTTCTGTAATATTTTTAATATACCCCTCAAGATTTTTACTTTTGTCAGGGATATAAGTACAGCATTGTTGTATTTTCAACATGCTACAGACTCCACCCTCTTTTGCCAATAATATATCAAGGGCTAGTCGATTTTGCAAAACCATTGATCTAATTGCAACCATTTCAGTATCAATCATCAAGAACCCACCAGCAGTATCTGTTGATAAACGATCAACCACTGTGGACAATTTTCTAATTTTATGTGAATTCAGAATAACTCCAACTAAAGGTATCAGTGCTCCAAAAATATCCCCAATTATTTCAGAATAACTCGCTCCTCTCTTATTACGTGTTAGTCCTTGTTTCATTTCATTAACTCTATTAAAAATCTAAGAAAAATCACCAAAAACTACCCTTTAAAAATTTTGAAAAAACTTATCCAAAAACCATCTAGAGTAGTGTATCATTACACTTTATGCCTCTCTTCTTTACCCCCTCTTTTTCTTTTTTTTTTATATCTTCTTCAAATCTTTTGTAACTTTCAGAATACTCTTCATTGAAATCGTTGCACCTTTATTTTCACAGTTCTCTTTTAAAGTGGTTTCAGTTTGCTTTGATCACTTTGATCAGTACCAGCTTCTTCTTCTTTTTGATTTGTGTTCTCAATTTCTTCCTACACCCCATATGTCCATTCTGGAGCTGTGTATTCTTACTCAGAATTCTTATTCTTTTTGTTTTTCGTACCAATTCTTCTTCTGAATCACTTTGTCCAGTTTGACTTGATATTTCATTTATTTGATCTGGCCTTTTCTTTTCTAGAGTGTATTTCAGTCTTTTCACTCCTTTTGGCCACACATCACCTTTTCTTGCTTTCTTAATTTGAACTGCTTCTTCACCTTCGTTATCAAGTTTGCAAGTTCTTTTTTTCAGTTCTTTTCTTTGTTGTACTTGCTCTTGATTTTCATAAATCACTTTCTCTTTTTCTTTCTCAACAGCAGTCTCTTGAGACCCAGTAGCTTGTGCCCACTTTATTTGACTTGTACTTGGTTCTTCCTCTTGTTTAGCCTTTTCAGAATCTGTAACACTAGATTCTATAGCTTCATGTTCTTCAGCTTCTGGTTTTTCTTTGCTTTACCAGTTGCTGTTCTTCTTCTTGTCCTTCAAGTGGACTTGGGACTCTTCTTGTATGACTTGCATGAATCCAATTTGGCAAGCCACCACACTTTACTGCTGTTGTTATTACCAATATGATCTGATATGGTCCATTCCACCTGGGTTCTAAACACGACTTCCTCACGTGTTTCTTGACCAGAACCCACTCTCCTGGACTCAAATCATGTGCCTGATCCGGCTGTGTTGTGGTTGTAAATTCTCCAACCTGATGAGACACAGAATGCACCAGATCAGCCAATCCTTTGCAATAATCAAGCACTAGATCATCAGTAATATTCATCAGTTTGTTTGCTGGTACAATTGCTTGTCTCATGGCTCTCCCCATCAAAATTTCGTGAGGACTCAAACCAGTCTTTTTATCAGGAATGCTTCTAAGACTCATTAATACCAGGGGTAAAGCGTCTGGCCATTTCAGTGTTGTAGACGCACACACTTTTGACAGTCTGGACTTAATAGTGCCATTAATTTGTTCGACCACTCCAGATGCTTCTGGTCGATAGGCACAATGCAGCTTTTGCTCAATTTGTAATTCTGCGCAAATCATCCAAATTATTTCATTATTAAAATGAGTTCCTCTATCTGTTTCTAAAGAGACTGGAAATCCCAATCTTAGAATTATCTCTCTTAAAAGTAATTTAGCAACAGTTAGACTGTCATTTCTTCTTGTTGGATAAGCTTCTACCCAGCGAGAAAACAAACAAACAACCACCAACACATATTTCAGTCCATTACAAGGGGGAAGTTCTATAAAGTCTAACTGTAGTCGGGTAAATGGTCCTGCTGCTTTTCCAATTCGACCCCAACTAACAACTGTCTTTCTACCTGGATTTTGCTGCTGGCACACTATACGCCTCTGGCATAGACTCTCTGCAATGGCCCTAAACTTTGGGTTGTACCATGACTGCTTGAAGAGCCTAATCATAGCATCTCTTCCAACATGTGCAATTCCATGGTACATCCTTGCCATTTGAGACAGTAAACTATCTGGCATTACTGGTCTTCCATCAACATACACCCATACTTCATCTTCTGCTCTCTTTTTACAACCTGATTTTATCCAGATTTCTTTTTCTTCCTCATTTGCTTTTTCCTGAAGCTGCCTAATTTCTTCCCATGTTTCCAAAGAAGAAAACATCAAGTGGCAATTAGTATGTTTTTTCTCCATCCCTCTGTTGATTGAAATTGAATTTTGTGCACAGAAACGAGCCACTTGGTCTGCGTATCTGTTTCCATTTGTCACATAGTCAATTCCTGACTTGTGTTCTGAACATTTTACCACAGCAATCTTTTTGGGCATTTATAATGCATTCAATATATCCTTCACATTTTTACTGTTGCGGATCGGGGATCCTGAAGAGGTCAGAAAACCTCTTTGCATCCCCAACTGACCAAAATCATGCACCACCCCAAAACCATATTGACTATTAGTAAATATGGTTACTCTCAGATTTTTGCCAATTGTACATGCTCTAGTTAAAGCAATCAGTTCAGAAATTTGAGCAGAATTTATCCCCTTTAGACAGGATGCTTCAAGAACCATAGACACTGTACATACTGCATAAGCAGCACTTAATGCACCTTTTTCATCTCTTAGACATGATCCATCCACGAACATCACACTATCTGACTCTTCTAATGGTACATCCTTTATGTCAGGTCTTGGTTTCGTGCACAATTCTGTCACATCCAAATAATCATGATCTGCTTCATCCTTCACTTCTTCACAACTTGAACTTGGCAACAAGGTTGCTGGGTTCAATGTTGTACATCTTGTCACTGTCACATTTTCAGCACCCAAAATCACTGTTTCATACCTAGTCAGCCGACTATACGTCATATGCTGAGTCCGAGTCCTTGTTAATAGGATCTCAACAGAATGTGGCACATATACTTTCACTGGATGTCCCATAACTATTGTTTCGCTCTGCTCAAGACACACACAAGTAGCAGCCACTGCTTTTAAACAACCTGGTAATGCGGCACCCACTGAATCCAAAGTAGCAGAAAAATATGCCACTGGACAACGTGCCATTCCATGGTTTTGTGTTAAGACCGAAAGTGCACACCCATTTCTCTCACAACAGAATAATGCAAAATCTTTTGTGTAATCTGGCATTCCCAATAAGATCCGCCCCTTGATCTTACCACTCTTCAAGGACTCTTGAGAGAGCTAAAATCGGGCTCCCCCTTAGACCCTGCCCCTCCTACCATTCTCCATCAAATTGCAGAGGCTGTGTCACCAGCTATACTGGAGGTGATAAACTCCTCACTCAAGACAGCCATTGTGCCATCCCAATGGAAACATGCAAGGGTCAGGGCGCTGCTAAAAAACCCAGCCTTGACCCGGAAAACTGGGGAAATTACCGACCTATTTCCTTACTACCGGGAATAAGTAAGTTAGCTGAGAAGTATATTAATTCTATTTTATCAGCTTTCCTGGAAAACAACAAGGGTCTCCATCCTACACAGACTGGATTCAGACCCCAACAGGGCACAGAAACGGCCCTTTTGGCTGTAGTAGAGGAAACAAGGAGGACTCTTGATAATGGAGGCTGCGCTGCCATCTTATTATTGGATCTCAGCGCAGCCTTTGATACTGTTAATCATAGTTTAATGATTCAAAGACTTAGAGAGGCAGGTGTGACTGGATCAGCCTTAAAATGGTTCCAGTCTTTCCTACAAAACAGGGTGTTCACAGTTTTTGAAGACGAATGTTCCTCAAAACAAATTCCTCTGAAATGTGGCGTTCCTCAGGGATCCTCCCTTAGTCCCACCATGTTCAATGTGTACATGCGATCGTTAGCTGAAATAGTATGTCCTTTCGGGGTCCATATCGTGACGTATGCGGACGACACGCAGTTAGTCATTTCCATGAAACAAAATAACCAACAGGAATGTGATTTATTCACCTGTCTAGAGAAAGTCTCTGAATGGATGAATCATTCCTTTTTGAAACTTAACGGATCAAAAACTGAACTTATGTTGTTGGGGAAGTCTGCTCCTCGAAATATTGATCTTCTCTGGCCCAGCATTTTAGGTCCCCCCCGGCCCCCAGAGAACAAATCAAAAGTCTTGGGGCTTGGCTTGACCGCAACCTTGATTTTAAGGCTCAAGCGCGCAGGGTTGCAGCTTATTGTTATAGCCTTTTAAGAATGATCAGAAAAATCCTTCCCTTGTTACCTTTTATAGCTAGACGGGTGTTGGTCCAAGCCCTTATCCTATCAAGATTGGACTATGCTAACGCTTTGTACCTGGGAGCCCCGCAGGGCACCATTAAAATTCTTCAAACCGCACAAAATTGTGCAGCGCGCATGCTGATGAACATTTCCAAACGCTCCTCGGCAAAACCCGCACTCGCTACTTTACATTGGCTCCCTGTTCAGGAAAGAATCCAATTTAAGTCCCTGTGTATCACCCACAAGATACTTTCTGGCAAGGGCTCTTCCTTGATCAGTTCCTGGATTCAACCTTATGTGCATACTAGGGCTCTTAGATCTAACAACAAAGGTTTGGTCCTAGTTCCTAAGATTAAACGATCACGTAGTGGAGGTCGAATGTTTACGTATAATGCTTCCAAACTCTGGAATGGTCTTCCCCTCCACATACGTTCTGAACCAGATTATCTCAAGTTCAGAAAATTGTTGAAAACCTTCCTCTTTCCATAATTTTATTGCTATTACAGTTCTTTAGGGTGTCATAGCGCTGGGATGCCTCCGGGTAACCATGCGCTCTATAAGTGCTCCTTCATTCATTCATTCAGGTGCTCGACAAAGACTATCTCGCAATTCAATAAAAGCTTTCATACACTCTTCATCCAATTCAATCGGATCAACCACATCTTTATATGTCAACCTCTGTAAAGGTTTTGCAATCAGTGAAAACCCACTGATCCATTGTCTACAGTATCCAACCATTCCCAAAAACATTCTAACTTCTTTTTGAGTCTTAGGAGGACCCATTTGCAAAATCACATTGATTCGGTCTTGCGTTACTTTTCTAACTCCTTTCTCAATTTTGTGTCCCAAATACTGAACCTCTTTTTGACAAAACTGTAATTTTGCTGGTGACACTTTATGCCCACCTTCTGCCAAATGATTCAGTAAGGCAATTGTATCTGTCACACAGGCCTCTCGTGTTTTTGATGCCACCAGTAGGTCATCAATATACTGCACTAACACTGAATTTTCTGGCATGATCAATGACTCCAGACATTTTTTCAAAATCTGATTAAAAATCGAAGGACTCTCTGTATACCCTTGAGGAACTCGGCACCATACCAAAACACGGTTTCCAAACCGGAAAGCAAAAAGATATTGGCTATCCGGATGCAAAGGTATCGAGAAAAATGCTTGACACAGATCAATTACTGTATACCATTCTGCATCACAGGGTATTTGATAAAGAATCACTGCTGGATTTGGCACTATTGGACAGCAAGGTACTATGATCTTATTAATTTTTCTCAAATCCTGAACTATTCTATATTTTCCACTTGGTTTCTTAATCCCCATAATAGGTGAGTTACAAGGACTACTTAGTATTTCTTTTAGAATACCTTGCTCAATCATTTGATCAATTACAGGAATTACTCCTGCTGTTATTTCAGGATTCATCTTCTATTGAGGTGTGTTTGGATATATTACACCTGGTTTAACTGTAACATGAATAGGATCCACACCCTTCATCAAACCACTATCTTTTCCTGTAAAGTCCCATACATCAGGTCTTACTGCATTTTTCAACTCTTCAGGTAAATCTTCTTCTGTTAGCAATGAATATAAATCATTCACTTCTGTCCCTTGCTTTGCTAACATCATTTTAAAAGCAACATCTGGTGTTTGAAAAGCAATACCATCTGGCATAAAATAGATGGTGCAATTCATTTTACAAAGCAAATCCCTACCTAAAAGGTTCACCGGACTTGTATCACATACCACAAACCGATGCATGTCTCTGAATCTTCCAATATGAACTTCTATTGGTCTTGTTATTGGAGTCTTAATATGTTTATTTGAAACTCCCACAACTTGGATAGTTTCTCCCGAGAGGGGTACATTTGGGATTTCTGCTGCTCTCACAGTAGAACGGGTAGCACCAGTGTCCACTAGGAATGTAACATTATTACCAACCACTTTTCCTTCAATAAAAGGACCTGATTGATCTACCTCTAGAGATGCGCCAAGCATGCACTCTTCCTCCCCCCTCAGGCACCGTCATTGAGATGAGTCTGAGTCACTCTCTGAACATTGCAATAAATACTGAGAAACCACTTGTACATTTTGATTCTTACCAACTTGTTCACCTGCGTGAAATCCAGAATTCGCACTGTATCTCTGTACTTGAGCATTCACATTCTGTGGCATAGGAGCTTGAGGCACCTGTACTTGTTGTGTCTGTGGTGTAACTACCTGCTGCTGTTGTTGCTGTTGTTGATTCACAATCATTCTGCATCTGCGGATTAAAATTTTGATTCATTCCATTATTTTTCCGTAAAGATCTACACTCATTCCTCCAATGTCCAAACTTTCCGCACGCATGACAAGGAAATTTCTTTTTCAATTCTTCCCTACTCATCTTACCTCTACCTCTACCTACATTTAGTACCTGACCATTTTGATTTTGTCCTTTCATCTGAAAATCTGTTTGAGAACCATTGTTTCCATCTTTCTGTTCTGCCACCTTCACCTGTGCCCACATAATTTTCTCTTTCAGCTTTTTATGCCTTGACTCAATATCATCACTACAATACTTAGCATATCTCAGAATCTCATCAACTGTTTTACTCTGCCAACAAATCAAATGTTGCTGAATCATGTTACTAATTTCAGGTTTTAATCCAAAAACAAACATATACACAAAGTGTCCCATATCTTTATCACCTATACTTTCAAAACCACTATACTGTTTGAACACCTGTAACAACCTTTCATAATAAGCATGTACCGATTCTTTGGGTTCCTGGGTTGTCCTGTCAATTTTAACCCAATCTGTTTCTTTTGCAGAAATTTTACTTTTCAAGAAAGTAATTACTTGATTATATTTTTTCATCACTTCTTCTGAAGGTGCTCCTGTTTTCACATCTCTAGGATATTCTTCTTTTGGCCAGTCAACAGTAATTTTACACTCAGTCCATAAGTCAGCTGGAACTACAATCTTAAACAAACCATCTAAATCTTTTAACACAACTTTTGAAACTTTTACAAACCTCTCTACCTGTTTGTACCACTCAACAGGTTTTTCTCTCAAGCTAGGAAAATCATTTGTAAAGGATAATATATCCTGTCTTGACCAGGGAACGTGAACATATCCACCACCTGGGACTTCTCTTATTGGGCATACCATTTCAGACTGTCCTGTTTCTCTTAATGGAAATAAAGACACATTTTTTCTTGCAAGTATTTCTTCCTTCTTTTTCGCCCATCTACCTTTCCACCGTTTTAAATCTCCCCATTTCTTCAAGGTATTCATTAATTCTTTTATTTGCAATCGTTTGCCAGATGTATTCAAACTCTCCAAATCCTTATCAGTAAAGTCCAATCTATATGTTTTTTGCAAAACTTTAGACTTTTCTATGTCTACTCCATATTCTTGTGCAGCTTCTGCCAACCTCTCATGTAGATTCCTTGCTTTCCATGTAATATTCTTACACAAAAATAACAACTCTTCATCCCGGTACTTACTCAATCTTTCTGGACTTATTGTACCAATAATCATTTCTTCCAGATCCACTCTCAATCTAGCTACATCTATACTCGATTGTGATTTATTCTTTTCCATTCCTCTTATCCAGTCATCTAACTCCTCTGGCGAAGGACTCACCGGACTCCCTGATACTGGAGTTGTTCCATTGACATTCTGCACTATTTTTCTAGGATCCATCTGTACACTTTTCTTTGGTGTTTCAGTTACATTTTCACTCACTGGAAGATCAATTAATGAAGTACTCATCTCAACTTGTTCTGATCCACTAACATTCCTGGCATTATTCACGGGAATTGTTAATGCATGTACTCTCGATATATTCTGGCTCTCACCATACAATGGAACTATAGGACCAATCGCCTCCTTTTTTCAGATTAAAGTCCAGACTGTTTACAACGATCTTCGTAAGACATTGTCAGATCCCACAGGGAAACGAGGTTCCAGCCGGAGGACACTCTAACCCAATCTAGCTTGGCGCAATTTTCCTGGCTAGCTACAGAGCGAGTATCAGATTTGTTAATACAAACTAGATCCGGCTCGCCTCTGGATCCCTGCCCTCCGTATATTCTGCACCTGGCTCCTGAGCAAATTAGTGCCCACCTCACCCCTCTCCTTAATGAGGTTATCAAATCTGGGATATATCCTCAGTCTTGGAAAAAGGCCTGTATCAGGCCTATCCTGAAGAAAGTCACCTTAGACCCTACTGAGGTGAAAAACTACCGCCCTATCTCCTGTCTCCCGTTTCCCTCGAAACTTTTAGAAAAAGCTATCAACTCAGAATTAACAGAATATTTAGATAGCAATCATATTCTCGATGACACCCAACATGGTTTTAGAGCCCGACATTCCACTGAGTCAGCACTTATCATGGCCACCGAAGAGATTCGTAGAGTGATGGATGGTGGGGGAAGAGCCGTCCTCATCTTGCTTGACCTATGAGCCGCGTTCGATACTGTTAACCACGAGGTATTGACGCATCGGCTGAGGGCGGCAGGCATTGAGAGGTCGGCTCTAACCCTATTGACATCTTTTTTGACATCTCGCGAACAACTGATAGTTTGGGATGGTCTCAAGTCCGCAAAATTCGGCCTCCCGTGCGGTGTCCCGCAGGGATCCGCGCTGTCTCCCACTTTGTTTAACCTTTACGTTACCCCTCTGGCCAGACTAATAAGAGATCATGGTCTGATGCTTGTATTGTATGCAGACGATACACAGATTGTGGTATCAGTAACCCAAGGTGTGGATGAGACGGCGGCTAGGTTCAGGAACTGCCTAAAGAACGTTATGCAATGGATGAGCTCTAATTTTTTAAAGCTTAACACGGAAAAGTCAGAGGTGATGGAATTCGGGCTGAAGCCTTCAATCTGGAGCCAAGTATGGTGGCCCACTGAGGCTGGGAACTGCCCCAGTCCCGTAACAAAGGCCAGGAATCTTGGCTTTATGTTTGACAGCAATCTAAAATTTGCCCAACAAACTAATCAGGTGTCATCTGCTTGTTTCTACATGCTGAAAAACTTGCGCAAAATCCTTCGGTTCATTCCCTTAACCATGAGGAAAATGGTAATCGGGGCTTTGATTCTTTCCAGAATCGATTACGGCAACGCCCTTTATCTGGGAGCAGACAAGGGCCAGATTGCCAAACTACAGTCCATTCAGAACGCGGCGGCCCGGGTGCTTTATGGTCTTCCCAAACATCACCCTACGTCAGCCACCATTAAACTGCTCCACTGGCTCCCGGTTCGGCAGCGAGTGGATTTCAAGGCTCTCTGCCTTGTACACAAAGCCTTGTATGGTGGAGGAGCTGCTGACCTGCAGCTGCTATTCAAGCGGTACTCTCCTCAACGCTGTCTCAGATAATCGAATACAGGTCTGATCCTGATTCCCAAGATAAAAAAAGTCAGATGGGGAGGCAAGGGTTTTTCGTACCAAGCTGCCAAGCTATGGAACGCGCTCCCCGCACAGCTCAGACTACAATCAAACAGGACTATTTTTAGGAAGCAAATAAAGACCTGGCTCTTTCCCAAACCGGCAGTTTAATCAGTGTGCCCAGCATTCTTTCACTCAGCGCCAAGACGCCTCGGCATTCGTGCGCTTAATAAATAAGTCAGTCAGTCAGTCAGTCAGTCAGTACCGATAATGCTTCTGCATTCAGACACATCTGACTAATTCTCTGAGTTAACTCCTCTCTCGCCTTATTCAACATGTCAATCTCATTCTCCTGCAACACTCGAGTACCTGATGAAACTTGTGAAACCACCGGAACTTGTGTAACCTGTGAAACTTGTGGAGTTTGTGGAGCTTGTGGAACCTGAGGTACTTGTATTTCAAGTAGGAATTGTTTCCCCTGAACTTTCCTGATATGGTGGAGCTCTCTTTAATAGTATTTCATTTAACAACTCATCATCAATCTCATCCGAGTCATTGTCTAATTCCGAAGTCTCTAAATTATTCTTTTTCTCTTTACTTTTGCCTCCAGTCTGATCTTCAGCAACTATTACTGGATATAATCCATCTGCAATTACATCTCTCCTCCATCTTTTCTTTTGATCATCCCATCTAGCCTCAGAATATCTCGTTATTATATTCCTGTATTTAATTCCATTCCTGTCTCTCTCCCTTTTATAAGCCTCATGTTCCCATTCCTCAAGTGCTTCATACTGCGTAGGTCTAGGACTTGGCTTTAATGAATTCATTCGTCCTCTCGAGTTCTCCAAAATCCTACATTAAATGTACCATGCTCTGAAAAAGCTAAAACTCCATCATCTTCTGTATAACTCATCCAGTTCTCTAACCATGTACACGTATGATACCCACGTTCCGACATCATAAAAGAAGCAGGCGTTCTCGGAGGAGGTATAGAAAGTCCCTCTCTAGTAACTATTGGCTTGTCTTTTTTAAATAAATCTTTTATTCTTTTTACCATTTTCATTTTTAAACACTCTTTTTCTCGCTAAATAAACCCAAACAAACAAGAGAAAACTTTCGTAAATCCTCTCACTCTATTTGCTAAATCCCAATCAATACTAGCGCAGCTCACAGCAACCAACCAATCACAGCTCACTACGTATCTGCTACCTCAACCAATACTAGTGCGGCTCACAGCAACCAACCAATCACGGCTCACTACAAGCCCACTGCCTGACCAATGCCAGCGCAGCTTTTTGTGACATCAGTATTACTCCTGATACTGACCCTCCCTTTACAAAAATAATACGGCAATGTATTTTCTAGGTTTTCTCAACAATTTCTTGTTAGAAACAACACAAAACAATGCTACTTTGTCTGTTCCACTAATAAAAGAGACATTTCGATTCACTCGAAGAGTTTTTCTTTTACTTCCAGTAAAATAACGACCAGCGCTACTCTACTCTCAATCAAGTTAAAGGAGGTCTTGGTACTCCTCTGGGGATACTAGCAAAAGTTTCGGAAGAGGACTTTCCTTTCAGAAAGAGGTCTTGGTACTCCTTTGGGGATGTAAGGCCAGAGTTTTGGAAGCGGACCTTTCACTATTTCATACAATCTTCTTTCAATCGAATATGTCCCTAAAATAACATCGACAGCCTTTCACTGTTCGATATTACAACAACAGACAAAGTACTTCTGCAGTGTGATACCTTTTCACACTATTCCTCTGCCACTTAGGCTAAAATAACATAATCCTAGGATCTTAGGTAACTCCGTACCCGTACTTCCAAACAACATTAAACAAAGACACTAACTTTTCATGTTAATAATCAATAAATCAATAATCAATAATTATTGCCAAACTAATCAATAATTAACCATCCTCTGCTACCAAAACTGATCCAACGATCAGGGATCGATAATTTTCCACAAACAAAGGCCCATTTACACTACCCAACTAGTCCCTTCACGCTGGGGTTCAGTGTGATGCAAGTTTATTCCTAACTCACTAAATACACTTTTGAACCTGCATTTCTCCTTACAAATAAATGTGGTGACGAACCTATAGTTGAAAAGTTGATGACAATAATATGTACTTATCTATGCTACTAAATAATAACAGACTCAGTGTGTAGTTTATGTTGTTTATTGTAAAATAATATGAGAATAAAAATAAATGCTCATCAAGTACAGTTACACAAAATGCAAATCATAGATTATCAGAGAGAGAGAACATTGGCAATGTATAAAACAAACTCATTTCAATAAACAATGTTTTGAATGAGTGGATAGGCGAAGAGAGAAAAGTTTCAGAGACTAAATACATTTGCGAATGAATATGCAAATTTAGGAGATTATCTATACTAACCCAAGTAAGAATGAGGGAAATCTACCCCTCTGGCCAGTCAGGGCAGCAAGGCCAGTCAAGTAGAGTCGAGTGACAAAGTTTAAGACAGGAATCAGGAAACAGGTAGGCCTCTATCTGGAAACAGCAAACCGTCGACAGCGACGATCTCCCGCTAGCTAACACCAGCTGAAACACCTACTCCAACCCACACCCACCGGGGACTTTCAATTATATCCTAAAACCTAAGGGGCAGATTTACAAGGACTGGCGCATCTCTGCATATTAGCAGGGATGCGCCAGTAAAGATGCGACAGGCAAGAATTCCCTTGCGCCACCACGGATGCGTCGCATTTACAATGCGGCGCACCGTGGCGCAAGGATAGACAGATGCGTGTCGCATCTTTCGGCGTAAAGGTGATGCAGTGCTGGAGTCATGTCGCAAGTGCGACGCAACTCCAGCACTGCTCAGGGGCGGCCTATACTTAATGTGCTGCGTCACTTCTTACGCCTGCTTCAAGCAGGCGCAAGGTTTTGACGCAGCGGCGACGGAACGCCCACCCTGCATACATTATACCTCACGCAGGTATAATGTGGCGCAGGGCTTTACAACGTAATGCATCTCCCTAGATGCGTCACGTTGTAAATATGTCGAAACGTGGCGCATTGTTTACGACACCGCTGCGTCACAGAAGTGACGCAACGACGGCGCAAATGTGACGCAAGGGGCTTGTAAATCTGCCCCAAATGTCCAACCCACATATGTTTCAAAATCAGTACGAAATCCATCTCCCATTGGCTAAGATTGGGGGTGTTCTGTCACACCACTCTCGTCATGACCATTTTATTAGACATCTCTTTGTCTTAAACATTAAGCATTACGACAGATTCATCCCAGGAAACAACTTTGAACACAATCGTAGTAAACATTTCCTGCAGTTCCTTGAATTTTGCAAATCCCTACGCCTCTATTATTCACCTCTGCCATCTCGTGAAGGAAACTGTTCACTTCCATTTGTAATCTTATTTTTCTTTTCCACAACTTGGCAGACATTCAGCACTCCATGAAGGTCACATTTTCATGCCTTTGTGCTCTCTTCTCATTTGAATCTTTCTTTTGGGACATTTAATAATTTTCATTCATATATTAACCCTCAAACTGACATGCAGAAGTGTAGGCCCATGCTTGCCTTTTCTACAGAAAACAAACACAAACATTTATTATTTTTCATGAAATGTAATTTCATTTTACACACCATCCCAGCATTACACTAACCCATGCACAACCCATGTTATTCATAGCAAAATATTATTAACGGGCACAAAAGCAGTATTAGTTTTTTATCAAAGCAGTTTGCGGCCTAGTCCCATGCATTAATACACGCATTAGTTTTATACATGCGCATAAGCATTTCCCCTTATTTTAGCGTTTTTAATAATATTTTTCACAGCACACTGTTAATGTTACTGAGGGTTCAATCCTAGCAGGTTTTTATTTTCTCAAAACCCTGCTCCATCACTACCATAGAGCAATCAACACAGACACAAAAGCCTCCTTCTCTAAACAGCTAATTAAACCATCTGAACAAAGGCAACTTTAAAATATTTTCATGAATGGTTCAGTCCTATAAACTATGTCCATTCATAAAACAACGTGGAGACATACATGGGTTCTTTGAATCAAAGATAACTAACATTTGAAACTCATGCACAGGGTCAAATTGTGTTCCCTCTTGTTTCACCAGCATGTCACACTCCGCCTTGATCTCATTCAAACCATTGAACACTACTGAGCTACTAACCCTGGCCTTCAAGATAAAAGCTTCCAATTTACCTAAACATTTTTGCTCTGTCTCGTGATTCAAAACATTCTTCCCTTCACTTTTAATATACATCACATGATTAATGGATCCCTCCGTTATGCAATGCTTCCTGATGTGGGTTAACAAAACATTTGCCCACAAAGTGAAATCTATAGAGTCTAACTTCTTGGAGTTGTTGTATGGAAATCCAGATTTCGCTCATCTCTGCACTCAGATTTTGCTAATCAAAATCTGTGTGAAATTTCATGCCAAATAATGATTTTCATGCTTTTTTCAGTTAGCACATAATCTTCGAGCCTTGTAACAGTTTACCAAACCTTATGAACAGTGCGCATATTTCAATTGATTCACATTTTGTGGGATGTTTGCCTTCTTGCAAAGACCAAGTGCCCATTCCCTGCTCTAAAATGGCAGGCTACGGATCTGTGTATTGCATTTTGTGACTCTGGTTTCACAGTCGTCATCCCATTTTTGCCTTTTTATGGGCCCTATTTTTGCTACAATTGTGACACTGTGCACTGTGACAGTGCAATTCAGTGCCCACAACTGTACTGTAAAATTTGTATCACCCAATCAATTTATTAATATTTCCTACAGGGCCATTGTAAGTTGGTGCATAAATTGCTCCAGAGGCATGAAAGTAAAATGTCAAAATGCATGTTTCCAAGGAACACCATTTGGTCCTGGCTGGGCTGCAGTTTGCATGTTGTGCATGTATACATAGCAAGTGAAAGTGGCTTTGCCATGTAGGAATACCTACTTTTAAATATTAACTAAGTTCTTCTAAAATTGCACCTTGCAAGCTCACAGGGTTGGGTATTTATTATACAAATGTGAGACATACCAGATATTGATAAATGTATGCCCCCAAAGTGAACAGTTACCAAAGCTGTTTTAGCCGAGAAGGAAAAGTTGTCTTTTACCTAAGCTGCCATAGATAGGAATAAAGGGGCCCATTACGATGGCGGGCGGAAGCACAACCGCCGTGCTGGCGGATGCAAAAACCACCAGTTACCGCCGGCACGCAGCAGTCCACACGCCCGCCCAATTACGATGCGAAAAGCAGGCCAAACACCGCCGGCAAGCCAGCAACACCGTCCGCCATCAAAGTGCGTCCGTACACGTAGCGGCGCAGCTCAACTGACACACACCGTCCGACGAAACACGTCCCGCCCGGCGCATAAATTACGATGCCGCAAACAAACGGCTCCCACGGCAAAGAGACACCGCACGTGAAAGAGAGGCGGAAACACGGACGCAGAGCACGGACAACGAAGAAGCGGCACCCCGGGCATGAATCCAGCACTGCAGGCCCTTCCCATGCTTCTGCTGATGCACCACCAAGGACGCAACGAAGAGCGGAGACGCAGGTAGGCACACACACAACAAGTGCACGCAAACAGCGCACACAGTGCAAGGGCGGAAAAAGCGGACAACCCCCACCAGCGCGTGCACACTACACATCCACCATTGCATCCACATATGACACACAGGCCAAATCCTAACATCGCAGAACACATGTGTACACACCACCTGGGACTAGGAACCAACCACCCCGTCACGGCCCCAAAGCGCCGATGACGCCGCCACACATGCGCACAACGCAGAGGCCAACCGCAGCGCCATGCATGCGTCGCACACAGACACAGGGACACAACCAAGCAGCACACACATCAGCCCCACCCCGAACGCACATGACACGTGACAGGCCGGCCACAGACATGTCCCCAACGCCCAATTCACGGACAACACCCAACGCCACACAACCGACGCACACATGTCAGTGAAGTCACGCAACAGCAGGACACACCCCAGTGTAACAAACATGGCGAAGCACACAGCGGCGGCAACACCAACTAGGAGAAGCAGGGCCCCTTCGGGAAGAGGAACGCCAGTACCACACTGAAAAACCCATACCACCCTGCACATATGAACAAGACACATGAAACGGAACACCAAAGAGCCCGGGGACCGACAACAGGTGGCCCAAGAATTACATCCACACACAAGGCCCAACGCAGAGCGGAAAGGCAGCCTGCCGCCCACACAAGGGAGAGCAGACAGCACTGAATGACCTTCCATTCCAACACCGAAACCACAGCCCTACGACAGAAGCCGGTGAATACAGCCATTGTCCAAGAATAGACCAACACAGGCATGCCGAGGAGACCGACCACAGGGCAGATAGCGCATATCACAGAAGCACACAACGGACGGGGAAGAAAGAAGAAAACACTCCCCCATGTCGGCCACATGCAAGTTAATTGGAAGGAGTCACACAGCACTGACCTTGAACTGTCTGAGAAGCATGTGGGAAGAGGGCCCGTGTCCTCCAAACAAGCCAACAGAACACAAGTCCTGTCTCCCCACGACTACACAGAGCTCACAGCAACCCCGGAGCGTGCACATTGCAGACTGCACACACAGCCGGAGCACGCCACCTCTACGAACCGCTGCGAAATGGCAACCGCAACACACCTACCCAACTACGCCGAACAGCTCAAGCTGTACCAAACCAACACGATACATACATTGGGATGCGATCTCCTGTCCCTGCTGAACGTAAGTTACCGACTGACTTACCGCATCACATTGTTCAGCTGCGTCATGCCCGTCTTCTACTGTCGGAGGTGTCCCTACCAGCATCCCGTCGAGATATGCCTCTCCAACCCGGCATGTCTGAAGGCGGACCTGCTACCACTACTCCTCCCTCTGGACGCACACGACAGGGCCTGCTCTGCCTATGGGGGCATGGCGTATGTGGCCAACATCGCACGCGCACTGAAATGGAACCACTGTGCCTCCACACGACGGATCATCGAGAACAGCTACATCGAATGTCACCCAGCATGCCCCATCATGGTCCTCCAAGGGACAACCTACGAACAACACCTTGACAGCCACCATCCGCTTCATTGGCTGGCAAACATGTACACCACCAATGACATGGAAGCCCTGCTGGACGGCATCGCATACCTGACAACCTGTAAATACGTCGGACCACAACGCAGGTTCCCCGAGTGACCTATGAAGTCCAACCCCGCACCCATGCTCAGCTTCCGCACGGACTGGCCAGTCACCACCACAACAGCCATACCAAACGACCGGCAACTGTAACCACACCATCAACGACATCGCCATGACATCGGATATGACCGGGACATGCACACTGTTCCCCATCACATCCAGGAACACCGCATGCATCGTGGGAGGCAGTGGCATGGGCTCTGTGCATCGCACCCACATGGACGGAACTGCACGAACAACCAGGACACGACATGGATCCAGCGCACATGGACACACACACCGCTCAGTGGACATGAATAGGTCGCCTGGAGTCTGTGGGTGCTGCACCCTCCCACCCCCGCCCCGGGAATCCCATACCAGGACCTTTGCATGGACGACAAGTGCATACAACAACAACACGACCCCAGTGACTGTGACATGTCCAGTAACCACCACAGTGCAACAACAAGTGGCACGCCGCTGCATGCACGCAAGCACATGCCCTGATGTCATCTCACATGCACGCGTGCATGAGGAACAACCGCAGCAAACCTGTCACATGGAACTGAGATGGACTGTGCCCATGATGCCGAGCGGTCTGGTAGGCTACATGTATACCGTCTGTGTCAAAGTCCGCAGCTATACGTACATGTACATTAGCACAGCCTTGGCCAAGCAGATGTAACCCCACACCCTATCCCATTTGTAATCATGCTCAGTATATCCTCAACATGTATTCCGCTGCCAGTAGTGTCCACTATACTGCATCACAGAGGACAGAAGACTCAATATAATGTTTGAAACCAGAACTGTCTCCGCTGACTCATTTCACAAGTACGAATGAGAGAGGATGAGAGTATGTGAAGTACACGGCAGTCGTGACATGACCATGTAGTCCACTGGTATTGGATGTCAACGCAAATGAGTAGCACTACTGTGGAAGACACACATGTGTCGTGTGAAGTCGTATGGACGCAGTGCTCAGGTGGGTGGGTGCGACGGGTAGATGCGCACATGCCAAGTTGGAGCACGCCGTGTTGGGAGGGGTCATGAACAGTACACCACCGCTTCCCTGGGCATTGTGAGAGGACACCTGTCGGGGGAGTGAACACGTGTGTGCACAGCAGCCGGGCACACGTACAAGGCGGTACCAGGCGCACCTCAGCCCACCCTCTGTGGACAAGCTGGATCCTGTTGTGCGCCCGCCATGCCCCTTGACAAGGCACACACAGCCCCAGTCGACCAGGTGTAACCCCAACATAGTCAATCCGCACAGGCGATACAGGGCACGGGATGGCAGTGGAGCATGGTGTGTGAGAGGTCTCCTCGCGCTCCTCCTGGTCATATCACGCAGGCAATAGAACCTCAACGTCTAGCATGGCACAAGTCACATGGAAGTGTAGGGGGGACGCACCACAGCACGAGCAGCACTGACGTCACGGGAGGTGGCTCGCACCATCCCATACATTGCCCATCATACCAACCACGACACATGCCATTGCGACTAAGTGCAAGCGCGTGCGCCACCACCCCCGAGCCCTCCCCAGAGAGGCCAAAGAGTGAATGTGTGGGCCAACAGCCACAGACGGACGCGGCCTGGCCGCAAGGGCAGCCACAGCCACTGGGTGTCGCAGGTGGCGGATCCGGAAGGCGAAGACTGTGATGCATAGTCCATGCAGGCCGGGTCTCCATTTGGGGCACCACGCAGGTGGACGGCGTCCCGCCACACATCATACCCTGAGACAGCCCACTCGTGCAACTGGACCCACACATTCACTCCTTGCCCTCTCTGGTGCGAGCTTGGGGCTGCCTGTGCAAGCGCTAGCCTCGCAGGTGAGCATGCATATTGGGGGGCGAGGGGAGGACATGAGGGCTGGGGCGAAGATGACTGCATCACTGTCAGTTAGTACAAGGGATGACCCAGATGTGGAAAGGAAGAGACGTGTCCCGTGTGTACTGCAACTAGTCGCCAATCCAACTACCCCCCATGTCTGGAATGTAAGCCCGCACCTAGGCCCGCCCATCCGCCACATCGAACATACCACCAGCACGACAACCTTCCCATTCGAAACACTGACTGGGGGTGGCGACCAGTGAACAATCATGTGTAGCCTACCCACGCGTACATGTGGGCCCTCCATGATCCATGTCACCTGCGGCAAAGACATGACATGCGCAATGAGGGAAGTGAGGAGAGCTGTCCGCCCCACGCGCAGAAGGTGCATCAGCTCCACAGACCCAGCAGCGAGTCCAGCAGGGGTCACATGTGCAGGGGCAGCAGTGCCTGGTGTGAAGGCACATGCATATAGACAGCACATCGACCAATGTGTAGTCTGCCCACATCCACAGTCCATCATCATGCGGACATAGGAATTGAACACAGGGCAACACATCTTAGTTGGTGCACCCACCGTGACCAACAATGCGCAATCATCGACGTACCCGCCCTGTGCATGGCCCCCCACCCAACGGAGGCACATCCAGTGCCACCATCCCACACACACAAGCCTTCCACGGAACATGCTGTGTCCAATGGTCAGTACAGAGTCAGCGCCCATCTGGTGGATCCTGAACAGGAGACACATGCACACACATGCCAGCTCCCACTATGTACGTCTGCCACCTGGCACGTGCAATGTAACCTCTCACCTGTGACTGCAAGCACACAGCCGTCTTGGCATGGGGCTGTCAATGTGGACACCAGTCAATGTTTCGGGAGCTGTGATCCGTACAGTGCTGTACATAGGGTGCAGTGCTGACACCTACTACTGTCTCATATCCCCTCGTGCCACAGGTCCCACTTGTATTGGCCGCTCAGCCCGTGCCCACATCGTCGTCGTCGTGTGCCATACTCATCCAGCCTCGGAAGCAGTTCCATGCTCAGCAGACACTCATGTTGCCGTGGCGTTGCCGCTTGACGAATATGCAGTCAGTCCCCATCAGCACGCCCGCAAGTCATTGGGGCCTAGATCCCCATGTGCATGCACATGGCAGTGGTATGTCTCACTTGCCATTGCCATTGTTGGGAGACCTGTGTAAGTGTATTGTGGCCGTGCCGTCCCAGCTTGACAGCTGGGCTGTGGCTCATGTGCTTGCTCAGTCATGTCAGTGATGTGTATGCGAAATTGCTATGTGCCGTGTTGCTTTGACATGTGTCCTCTGCCATTTAACCCAGGCGGAGACCGAACATTGACCGCCCATACCAATTGCTGGCGGACATGGACGATACAGAGGTAATCAGGAAGTTTCGGCTGGACAGGCCAACTCTGCATCGACTGTGTGCCATGTTAGAGCCCCATCTCCGTCCCCGCAGGGTGTATCCGACTGCTGTCACCCCCACGGCTAAGGTGATGGCCACCATGCATTTCTTCGCCACTGGGTCATTCCAGCACACAGTGGGCAGTGGAGGAGGGATGTCCCAGCCCATGTTCAGCAAGGTGCTGAGGGATGTACTGGCAGCCATGATGCTGTACCGGAACAGGTACATCCGCTTCCCCAGGGCTCGTGAATTGGCGGCAGTGAAGGGTGCATTCTATGCCCTTGGCAGAATCCCACACGTCGTGGGAGCCATTGACTGCACTCATGTTGGCCTTGTTCCACCACAGGCCACTGAGCACCTGTACCGCAACAGGAAGCACACGCACTCCCTGAATGTGCAAGTGGTGTGCCTTGCGGACATGGTGATCACCCACGTGTGTGCAAAGTTTCCAGGCTCGGCCCATGACGCACACATAATGCGCAACAGCATCTTGCCACGACTGATGGCCAATCTGCAACAGGATCGTGCCTGTATTGTCGGTGAGTATGTGGAGTGGTGTAGCGTGCTGGTTGTGCGATGCTGTCCCCTGTCCAGTTGGAATAGCTACGGTTCTCTGTGTCCCTCACACCCAGGTGACTCTGCGTATCCGAATGGGGCATGGCTGCTCAGTCCATTGAGGAATCCTCGCACCCCAGCAGACGATCGATACAATGAGGCACATGGGAGGACCAGACGTGTGGTCGAGCGTACCTTTGGCCTCCTCAAGTCCAGGTTCAGGTGCCTGGACCGCACCGGGGTGCACTGGCGTACTCCCCACAGAAGGTGTGCCAGATAGTGGTGGCGTGCTGCATGCTGCACAATCTGGCCATTCGGAAGTAGATCCCCCTCATTGTGGATGACGGAGATCAACCAGGGCCCCAGCCCGCAGACCAGGACAGCTCGAGTGAGGTGGACAGCGGAGAGGAGGAAGCTGGGAATGTGCGCCAGCAGCTCATCGCCCGCTACTTCACTTGACGGTGAGTGTCCATGTACGACGGATGATGTGTCTGTATCTGTGCAGGTGTGTGTGTGCTGTGTCAGGGTGGCCGTATGTTCACTGCGTGCAGTGTGTCAACGCTCCATGGCCAGGGTAGTATGCCACTGTTGGTGACTGTGGCATTGTGCCCTATTGCTCTGTGCGATGTGTGTACATTGCTTGTAGTTGTTGACATGTACTGTGTGATGGGTGTGTGACACACTCATTGAATGTGCTCCTGTTCTGTCTCCCACCCCTAGGTCCCTACAGGCCCTCCGGATTCCATTGCCATGCCACGCATCAGGTGCCCTTCCGCCCAAGGTGGCCGTTGTATTCCGTACAAATAAAACACAGGGCACAAACAGCAGTTAGTGAATAAGGTGCATTTATTACGAACTGTGACATGTGATTGTGTGTAAGGTGATAACAAAAGTGGTGCGTGCAGTGACAATGAGCTGTCGGTCATGGCTGCGTGATGATCAGGGTGTACCCACTGGTTCTATGTCCATAGTCCAACACACACATGCCATCCAGCTGGCTGTGTGGAGTGGGATCGTAGAGCAAGTCAATGCAGTGGCTGGTCAAGGAAGGCTGGCGGAAGGCTGGCTGGCTGCCTCACTTGCGACTGGAGCGTGCGAAGTCCTCCCGGGAGATCTGTTTCCTCTTCGGACGGCCCCTTCCACGTTTGGGAGGGGGTGTGTGGTGGCGACCTGCTGGTGGTGGGTGAGGTGTGCTCACTGGCTGTGGACGCAGGGGAAGTGGACACTGCTGGCCGACCCTGCGCCCTAGCAGGTGGTGGCGGAGGTGGTGTTGCTGGCCTTGCCTGTGACCCCACCGCCACCACCAGCTGGCCCATGAGGTCCACGAGTTGGTCCATACGGGACACGAATTGGCCCATATGGGCGTCCATGGACCTCAGCACCCCCAGCACCTCCCGCGTGTCAGTAGCAGACCTGGCCCATTGTCCTTGGGCCTCTTCATAGGCCCCAAGGACTCTGGCCATTTGAGGCAGGGCATGGCTCCCAGGGGAGGCTGGCGTTTCCCTGACCCTGCTCCTCCTACCAGTCCTGCTGCCACCGGCCTGCCCACTAGCCACATTGCTCACCACGGTCCTCGCTGTGGCTCCCAGGGTGGATCCAGTCGGCCGGGCCACCACCTGCGCTGGGGCTGGTGCCAGCGAAGACGTGGTGGTGGTGGAGGCGGTGGTGGTCGGTGCGGCGATGGTGGCGGTTGCGGCAGTGGTAGTGGCCGCAATGACCGTGGGTGTGGCCGCAACGACAGTGGCAGCAGGGGACTGGGACTGTTCAGCATCCCTGGATGATGGGTTGGTGGGTAGGAGGGGTCCTGGGGAGCGGCTGGGCCCTGCCACGCCAGATGGGCCAGCTTGGTGGTCCGTGTCCGAAGAGGTGGACAGATCCTCCAGATCCGTGTGTCCTCGTTGGGGGCTTGTAGGCTGGCTGTGCTGGCTGCTGTCTCCATCCCCAGCGTCCAGCAGTTCGTCACCTGTGGAGAGAATGAGATTTGTTATTGTGTTGCACCTGGCGAAGTATGTATTAGTCGTCTGACATTGGCAGTTCGTGCAATCTCGTACATGGGTTTCCCGGAGGCGAGTGTGTGGCTGTGGCATCTGTAGTTGTGTGTGCTAGGCAATGGGACTGTGTGCTGTGCACATGTGGCATGGGACGGATTGGCCATGCCGATGGGTGTGTTGCTTTGCCCCTACTCATTGTGACTCTGGTGTATGCGGGCTCCTGGCCCATCCTGGGTCTGGTTTGTACTTTGCTTTTGGAGTTCAAATGGAACGCTTAGGAACGCATATGGCAACATGGGGGCCATGCCCCAGATTCGCATTTGGGATGGAATATGCTTTTGGGGTTCAAATGGAACGCTTAGGAACGCATATGGCAACATGGGGGCCATGCCCCAGATTCGCATTTGGGATGGAATATGCTTTTGGGGTTCAAATGGAACGCTTAGGAACGCATATGGCAACATGGGGGCCATGCCCCAGATTCGCATTTGGGAGGGGATATGCTTTTGGGGTACATGCTGTGAGCCATGGGTGCCGAACGTGACATGTGTTGTGGCAGCATGACAGTGCATGGTCTGAGGTGTGTGCATGCCTGACATGCCCTGCATATTTGCTGTCTGTTGTGGTTACTGGACATGGCATTGGACGCATCGTTATGAGTGAGTGATAGTTGTGTGCCAGCCAACGTATTGCAGTTGTCCCATCTCCTTGGTGTGCGTGCTGCCCTGTGCCATGTGCATCACTGAGGTGCTCGGGGAGTGTGGCCCATGTTGTGTGTTGTTGCTCACAGTGTGTCGTGCGCTTAATTGACTTCTGGCACATGGTTGGTCATGGGCATGTGTCTTAGCGTGACTGCTGTATGTGTGGCAGCTGTGCGGATGACATGCCTTTCATGAGACTGGGGCTGACGGATGGGATGGATGGTATGTTGTATGTGCATGGTGTGTCTGTGAGTTTGATGGGTTCAGTGGTGTTCGTGTGCATTTCTGTTGTTCCGCTCTGTTGCGTCTAGTGTTGTTTGTCTTACATAGGCGTAGTTGTGGGGTGTGTGGTTGACAGGCAGTAGGGGCTACATGGACAGGACTTCAATGGTGTTTCGGTTGTGTGTGATGAGTTGCACAGTGGCTGCCGTGTGGGACTATATTCAGTGTGGCTTGTGCATGCAGACGTGGCTCCTTGGGTGTTGCTATGTCTGTGATGGGTCATGTGGGGTGTGAGTCTGCTGTTCATGTCCGTGTGCACATTGTTCACTTGTTCGTGACGGTGGGCGGTGCTGCGTGTCCGTGTGCTACGTGACATGTCCCATGTGTTGGTGGTGTTATGGTCCTCATGCCTCCAGTAATCCAGCCCTGTCCAGTTTCCCACCTGCAAGTTGTTCGTGCGTGCACTGTACTGGATGCCACATGGCTCTAAGCGGGGGTGCTCCATGTTGCAGGTCTGTGGGGGTGGGGGGTGTAGTGGGTCGTGGCGGTGGCTGTACACCCACTGACACCGATTGCTGTGGACCGTGATGTCTGCCTTTCGGCTGTCGTTGTGCACTGCGGTGGCTGACACGTGGCTGTGGGGTGTGGGGGATGCTCCTCCTTGCTGTGCTGTGGGACTGGGGCCTGGTGTGTGTTGTACTTGGGCTGTCCACCGTCCCACCCACTGCACTTTGTGTTCCTGCCACTTACCTGTTACTTGTCGGTTAGTGCAGCTGTGGCGGACACATGGGTGTGGTGGGTGCTCGTTGTGGCGCTTCTGGCATATTTGGGGACCTGTTGGTGGTT
>CAWUFW010014323.1:0-17500 GCA_963921515.1 Calotriton arnoldi
TTACCAAGGGTTGAGCATAGGAATAATTTTCTAAGACCTATTCTGAGCCCTATACTGTGTTAGTGGCCTTATTGCCAGTAGCAGAACTATATTTGCCCCTACCAATAATCCACTTTCCAACAATCTACAACTCTCTTTATGTACATAGAACGTCGGACATCACTCCTGGAACATAGCCCCCTGGAAGCTTAACTACCAATGGGCAAGCTGGGAAAGGGGGGATCTCCTGTATTTACTGCACACTCATTATCAATGCCCCCGATGTCCTCATGCCCCTGAGATGTAAGTGGGAGGCCTGAATTGGCGCCCTAGAAGATGTGGATTGGCACTATCCCGTATGGCTCCCCATGAGATGGCAATATCCTCTTGTCACAAGGTAATCCAGATGCACTACTTTCACTGCACATATATAACCCCAAGGAAGCTATGTCATGCAGGGAAGTGATTGAATCTGGCCTGTTTCTGATGCCTCTGTCCAGATGCAGACTTTTTTCACATGGCATGGTCCTGCCCTCCTGTCATCCTATACTGGGAACGCATAGCCTCCGCCCTTTCACAGGTTTTAGGGTACACGCTTACACTGACACCCAGGGAGGCCTTATTAGGTATATTGGACGATCATGGCAACACTAAGGGGGAAAGATACTTCATTGGGATGGTAATGGTAATGGCAAAAAGAGACAGCCCGAAATTGGAAAGGACCCACTGCACCGACTTTAACTGAGTGGAAGAGGAGAATGGACCTGTGCCATGCAAATACAAGTGTATACGGGGAGATGGATGGAATACTATGGCCTACGAGCTTCCACGTAGGCTTGTTCATATATCCTTCTTTAGAATGGGTTGGGCAAGGCCTATGGCTGCGGTGGCAATGGCAGTGCTGTGTTTGGCTTTTCCTTACGTTTCCTGTTCAATGTGTTACATGCCTTTGTTGGAAATCAATAAAAATTGGTTATCAAAAGTTTTTGCCACACGTAAACCTTTTAGTGACTTGTGTTGTTCACCCTGACAAGTATTGTGGTTGTTGCTTGAGTATGATTACAATCCTCTCAATCACTAGCCCAATTTATACCAAACATTTAACAAATCAGCTTGCTATGAGATTTCAATGTAGGTGAAAAGGTATTTCTAAAAATGTCATCTTAAGTACAACAAAAAGTTAAGTATGTATAAACTGTTACTGTAATGAAAACAAATACATTTGTACCTTGTATACGTGTTGCACACAAAACAAAATATGGTGCAAAAACTATTTTTATTGGTAACTGAGATACGTCTCTCAACATAATTGTTTTATTATTTTATCTAACAAAACAAAAAGATAGAAACAATAAAATCCACATTTGAGGGAAGTAGCATCACAGCTACATATCTTGCCTCCTGGGTCCATTGTACATAGTAATAAATCCTCCTCCTAAAGAGGCTTTTTTCACTTCACGAGCTGGTGGAAGTCAGGCACCTCTAATAAATATTGAGGGGTGGGATAGGATTTTCTTTTTAAGGAGTTTGGGAGGAGTGGTGGAGTGGGAGGGAGGAGTAAGGGTAGATGGGGTGGGTTTAGTCGGTGTTTGGGGATAGAGGGTGCTGAGATGGTTGCTGTGGTTGTGTTTGTGTGTTGTGAGGTTGAGTGTGTTTATGATGTCTTTCCCTCCTGTGTGGTTGTGTGTGGTACTGTGGGCGAGGGTTTGATTTTGGTAGAAGGAGTTGTTTTGGTTGATGTTGTGGCATTGGGGGTGGGATTGTGTGGAGTTGTCGGTTTGGGTGATGGTGTTTGGGTGCGGTTGTGGTTGAGAATGTGGATGTCAGTTTGATTTTAGTGATTACTGGTGGATGCCTGGGTGTAAGTGAGCCTCCTTCTCCGTGTCTGTGATAGTGGAGGGTGTGGTACTAGTTTGAGTGTCTGTATTTGTATTTTTTTTGTGTGTGTTTGTTTTTTAGTTGGAGTTTCTGTTTGTGGGCCTGTTTGTGGGTGGGTGTGAGTATATAGCTGAGCTCTGTTGTTAGGGTTGTTGGGACATAGGTGGTTGGTAGGGGGTGGTTTTGGAAGGATGGGTTTGGGAAGAGGAAGTGTCGAGAGGGGCATTTGGTGGTGAGTGGGAGGCAGTGATGTCTGAGGGGATCTGATAGGGGCCATGCCTCTCTGTATAGCACAGACTGCACTGTGTATCCCCTTCTGGAATACCAATAATTGGGTTAGTTGGGGGCTTACCCCCTAGATGGCACACAACAGTGCAGGCTGGCCTACAGAGAGACTTCTTAGCAATTTTAGAGCCTCCTCAGACATCACTGCTGGGTGGACAGGGGCCGGAGCTGAGATGCCTGGGATAAAGGAGAACCCAGCCTTTTTACGGGCTGGGTATTGGCCAATTTTGAGGGGAGCAGGAGGGAGGGTGCTAATTTTGCTGATGGTGGTGGACGATGTAGGAAATTCATGAGATGGTATGAGGTCCACCACCACTTGGGGCTGGTTAGATGTTGAGGCTTCTGAATAGGATGATTGTGTGGTCTCTTCTCCAGCCCCGTTACCATCTGTCCCGCTGGGTTCCTTGGTTTCAGTGCAGCCACCTTGTGACTTACAGCAGACGTCCTGTTCCCCGCCTTCATGGCCAATTTCTCCTTTGCTAGCGCAGGAGGATGCTTATAAAAAAAAGACAAATGTATGAACTTATATGTGCATTCTTTTTAGGACATAAAGTATTCATGAAGATCAATTCCTAACAATAAATATTGTAGCTTTACTATTGAAAAAAATCTCATCATCACTCTGTATTCCAAATATTGAGTCCAATTATAATCACAAGTAACTGTTTGTTTATATTGCGGATTGGTGATTCGGTCACATAAGTGCCTAATAAGGTGTCTGCCAGGTAACAACTACTATATACGGTTGACATAATATCAGGAACTTTTTGGTGGCATAAAGCATCCACCATCATCAACATCAGGTTTTGCATTAGTGTTTGTAGCAATATTTCAACAACATGATGGATTCTAAGCACTTTTTTTTAACCAATGCAAACATCATTTATTGTGCTTTTATTTATATCTTCTATGTGTTAGTAACACATATGCTAGGCACAAAAATACAAGAGGTCACTTAGCCTGTGGTCATACATTTATCACATTGACATCTGTGCTGTCATCTTCCTATAGTTGTATCACAATTATTTACACATATCATCTATGTATAACACTCTACCTATCATACAATAACATACACATACTTCATACATCAAAATGATGTAACATTCCTGGTATCGAAAGGCTCTGATGATGTTATCAACATTATATTGATTCTGAATGTAGAAAAAACACATATAAGGCAGCAATTGTGGTTCAAATGTAATAAATATGTTCTACATAACATATAACTCATGTATAGCAGTAAAAACCAGGGTTTCAGGATCAATGTTTAGTTTTGCAATTGTATAGTAAAGTTTATACATAGAAGCAGTTGAAAATATGGGTTACTTCTTGATAGGAGAATATCATGGTGTCATTATGGGTGTCATTGACCTTGGAATTTGGTTATTTGTTGTTTCCAAGTCTATGAATATCTGACACATCGGGCAACTATACACTAGTCCCCCCCTTCAGGAATATCTCATTACTTAAGTGCTTGATATTGCCATCTCTGAAGGATCATCCTAAAACATGTTGCCTTCACCCCCTCCCGTTGATGTATCCCATTTATGGTAGGTTTTTTTTGATAAACAAATTTTTATTGTTTTCACACACGATAACTACCACTCATCACGGTACATTGAAAAGAGCATAGATATATTCATCGGCTAGACTGTTCCAATATGCGGATCTGGCAAAACATAAAAGTAGTACAAGTAGACATTTCCTGTGGAGCTAAACCAATCCCCCCAGCCACTTCCCACACCCTACGGTATTTCTTGGGGCAACCACATGCCTCATATAGTGTTTTCTCTTGTGTGGCGCACCAGTCAACCCCGCTTCGCCAACGTCCAACGCTCGGGGGGTCCGAGCGTTTCAAGTGCGGCTATGGTCCCTTTTAGCCACGGACATTGCGGTAGTGAGAAACAACTTTTTATTCCTGGACCCATCCAGCCCATCCATAATACTCTCAGGAGTGCATGTCGAGGATCGTGGGGAACCTCCCCATCCCAACACCTCCGAGAGTTCCTCTTCAATGTTGCCCCAGAACCGTGCCAGTCGGGACAAGCCCATACCATGTGGAAGAAGTCGGCAGGTTCCTGGGCGCATCTGGTGCAAGCGTGGTCGGGCAAAACCAGCCCGGTGAAGGCGTGATGGGGTCAGGTAGGCAGCATGCAAATAATAAAGTTGGACCATGCGGAGTCTGGCGGAAGCGGTGACTGTCCTGGGGGCCATAAGGGCGTCGCGCCAGTCCTCCTCATCCATGGCTCCCACCCACTGCTCCCACTGGTGTTGGACACGGTCTAGTGTGGTCGGGGTGTTATTAATTAGTGTGCGGTAGATGCAGGAGATTCCCCCCCTCCCCAGGTCCCCAAGCATGATCTGTGCCTCAGACGGGCTGTGTTCAGGAATCCGTGTGCCTTCGGGGAGGTGCACATGGAGGGCGTGATGCAGCTGCAAGTATTTGTAGAATTGGGACTGGTGCAAGGAATATCGGGTTCGGAGGTCCGCGAAGGAGCGCATATGACTGCTCGCCCACATCACCCAACTGCGAGATCCTATGAGATCCCAGGAGCAAAGCCCTGCAGTCCACTCACTTCCTTGAGCCAGGAGCCCTGCCAGAGGGGGTGCACTGGGTCAACTTACGTGTCCACTGAGTGTGCTCTCAGTGCGGCCCGCCAGGCCACCAGCACAGAGCGCGTCACCTCTGGTAGTCGGGATGGAATGGGGTCCCCATATAGCATAGATTGGATGCCCGTCAGATCCAGTGTGGTCAGCTCAAGCCTGTAGGCTGGGTCGGACAAACCTCCATTGAACCAATCGTGTATGGAGAGTAAGCGCGTGGCCAGGTAATAGAGATATAAGTGAGTCATCCCCAGGCCCCCATCGAATGATGGAATCCTACAGACGTTCAAGGCCAGACGGGCCCTTCCCTTCCCCCATAGAAACTGAGAGGCCATACTGTCCAGTTCTCGGAACTAGGTCCTCGGAAAGCAGAAAGGGGTGTTCTGGAGGACGTAGAGGAACCTGGGGAGAGTCATCATTTTAAAGAGGGCGACTCTCCCCATAGCGTTCAGAGGTAACGTCTGCCATTTTTGGAGATCTGATTTAGCTTTCTTCACCAGAGGAGTAACATTGAGGACCCAGCCCAATTCGGGGAGCAGAGTCACCCATATCCCCAAGTATTTAAACGATTGGCGCCGGAGTGGTATGTTGGACTGCCAGTTGTAGCATTCTCTGGATAGGTGGAGAGGGACCAGGACCGACTTGTCGGGATTCAGCCGGAGGCCCGCTCGAAGGATTGAAGAATCCAAAGGCAGTGAGGACCGGACCGAGCGGGATCTGCCAGGTAGATAAGGACATCGTCCGCATAGAGGGCAATCTTGTTGGCCTCTGCGTTGGGCCACTCCCAGCCCTGCACACGCCTCTCGGACCTTATCAGACCCGCCAGAGGCTCCATCACCAAGGCGAAAAGTAATGGGGAGAGGGGGCACCCCTGTTGTGTTCACCGACAAACGGGGAAGGGCTCTGACAAGACCCCATTGACTAGGACCCGAGCTCTCAAGTGGGCGTAGAGGACACGGACCATGCCGCGAAAATGTGGACCAAAGCCCATCGTGGTAAGAACGGCCTCCAGAAACCCCCAATCCACCGAGTAGAAGGCTTTTTCGAAGTCCACCAGGAGGACCGCCAAGTATGGGGTAAGCAGGTGTCGGTGGGCCAGGGCCAGGTGCAGCCGTCGGAGACAATGCCGGGTGCCACGGGAGGGCATAAACCCGCATTGATCCGGGTGAACCAATATGGCCAGGTGCGGTTGGAGCCGCTGGGCAAGGATTGTGGCAAAAAGTTTTAGTTCCGTGTTGATAAGGGAGATGGGGCGGTAGTCCGCACACCGCGAGGAGGGTGGTTGGGATTTGGGAAGAACCACGATGGTGGCCATGTCTGTCTCAGGTGGAAAGGAACCCCTGTGAACCGCCTCCGCAAACAGCCTAGCAAGGTATGGTAAAAGGGTCTCGCGGTACAGAGCGTAGTATTCTTGCGGGAGGCCATCTGGGCCCGGCGTTTTGCCGGAGGAGGTAAGGGTTATTGCTTTACCGATCTCTTCCCAAGTGATAGGGCGGTCCAGGTCTGCCTGGACGGAGGGATCTAGGTGCAGAAGGCGAGTGTTCCCGGTCTCTAGCAAGCCTGTGAGCGAGAGTGCCGGGGGTTGAGCCGTGTATAGTTGGCGGTAGTAGGAGGTGAAAGCATGAGCCATCGTTGGGGGGGAGCGGCACACCGAGCCATCCGGCTCGACTATTTCGGGGATAATGCGATTCACCCTGGGATAGGTGGCTAATCTGTGAAGGAGGGAGCAGTTCTTGTCGCCCCATCCATATACTCTGGCAACTGATGATCGCCAGAGAAGTTTGGCTTCCTCCATGGAGAGTTGACCAATCTCGGCACGGAGGCGAGCGAGAAGTCTCTCTCCGGACACGTCCGCATTCACAGACAAGGTCTGTTTGAGTTGCAGCGCTTTCGCCTCTCGCGAGGAAATCTGGTGCAGACGCTCCTGCCGCTGGCGCTGGAGCTGACCCTTAGCGACACCTCGGATCGTGGCCTTGCTCGCCTCCCACAGGGTACCTGGGGAAGACACTGACCCATCGTTGGCTAAAAAATATTGCTTGAGTTCCTGTCCCACTACCTTCCGGAAATCCTTATCTTGAAGGAACCACACGTTCAGTCTCCACATTTGACGCATTGAGGGAGGAGGGGGCCCTGTGCTAAGGAGGACCGGGGAGTGGTCAGAAATGCCCCTGGGGAGAATACGGACGTCTTGGATCACGGCGCAGTCCGTCGAGGGGACAAAGATTGCATCAATGCGTGCGTGTGTGTGGTGGGCCGCAGAGGTATGTGTGAACTGTTTGATCTGTAGGTGCCAGACACGCCATGCGTCGCAGAGACCCTGTGACTCGGACCAATTCGTTAAGTGTTTCGCCTGCGCAGTTCTGTTGTGGGATGGAGGGTCTGACGTATCCAAGCCCGGGGACGAAACTGCATTGAAGTCCCCGCCAATGAAAGTGGGGCCTAGGGGAAGTGAGGACACGAGTTCGGTGGATTTTGCCAGGGTCGCTGCAAGCATCGAAGGAGGCACGTATGTTGAGACTAAGTTCAGGGGGTTACCATTCAATGAACCGCAAAGAGCCACTGACGTGCCCTGTGGATCGTGAATGACCTTTGAAGTCACGAAGGGGAGGGAACGCTTCAACAGGATCGCTACCCCGCGGGAGCCTCTAGCGAACCCAGAATGCCATACTCGGTCATACCCATAACGTGCCAGAAAGGGACAGAGATTACCCAGCAAGTGTGTTTCCTGAAGTAGGAGAACCTCCTCCCCGAGGCGTTGTGCATATCGCAACACAGCCATACGTTTGAAGCAGTCCAGGAGGCCGTTGACGTTTCAGGACAGTATGTGGAGGGAAGCTCTTGGAACGGGTGTATCAGTCATGGCGGTAGGTGGTCGTACTGGCGGGAGGGAGCCATGGCCGCGAGAGGGATCGCCAGCGCGCTTGCCCAGGTGCCGAGAAGAGGCCAGATGTGTCCCACAAGGGAACGGAACCGAATGAGTGTTGGAGCAACAAAATAACAAAAAACGAGTACAAACCTTGGGAAAGAACAATCCCAACCCCCTCCCCCGCCCCACCCCCCACCCTATACTTCGAGAACAGAAGCATCTGTCGACCCCCCATTGAAACCAGGAAACCAAACTAAAACGCTTGGGTTGAGATGCGTGGAAGGACCCCTCCATATGAGCGGATGTGCATTGTCTCGGCAGAAAGACGAAGAGTCAGAGCAAACAGTCTGCCAAAGCCCCAGGCCCTCCGGAGGTCGCAGCACGTCCCCAAAGTACCAATCACTTCAGCAGTCGCCCAACAGCAAATCAGACAGTCGGAGTACGAGAGAGGTCAGTGTCTGCTCCTGGGGAGCCGTGCCGAGTCGAGAGTGGAGGATCGACGAGCAGGCCGCCAGAAGATTGAAGTTTAAGGCGGGGAGGAGAGGCCGAGGAGCTTGAAGACCCTCGGGGTCTAAGAACTGTTAGGCTTGAGGATCTCTGGGACGCCATTTGAGACTGGCGTCTCCTACGGGATTGTGTGTGTCGCTGGCGCTGGCGCCCCGGCGGCCGGGGCTGCGAGGATCGGGAGTCCGGTGGTCCGGGGGACGGGTTGTGTTGCTGCCTGAGGGGCTGCTCCTCTGTTAACCAAGTCCAGGCTGCTTGAGGGGAGTCAAAGAAGTGTGTCGTGTTTTGAAAAACGACCGGCAGGCGTGCCGGAAACTGCAGCTGATATTAAAGGCCCAGGGATCGCAGTTGCTTCTTGACCTCAATATATGAGCGACGTTGGTCCTGCACTTCTCTGGTGTAGTCCGGGAACACCATGATGGTGTGGTTTTGGAATTTTAGAGGGCCCCGAGAGCGAGCTTCGCGCAGGATGGCATCCCGGTCCTTGAAGTTGAGAATCTTCAGGATGAAAGGACGAGGTGCGGCCCCCAGCCGGTGGCCTTGGAGCGAGGGACCGATGTGCCCTTTCCACCACGAACCAGGCGGAGAGGGAGTTTTTCGGCATCCAGGAGGAGAACCAAGCTTCCACGAAGGCAGCCGCCTGGTTCTGCTCGGCCCCTTCTGGGAACCCCACCAGTCGGAGGTTGTTGCGGCACGCGCGGTTTGCATTTCTCATATGCATTTGTCTCCTTTAGATCTAGATGACTTTTTTGTAATATTGTACTATTTTGACCCTCTGTGCTATTGCTTTCCATTGTAATTTATTTACTATTCAATTTGTATTTAAGCTTGGATTATCATATTGTTTCATTAAATGCATTGTGAAGATATCATGTAATTTCTATTTTTATTTGACAGGTCCCATTGCCTTTTTTATAGAAAATTCCTTATATGCGCCCTGAGGAAGGTGATACCCCAAAAGGAAAAAGGGTTCCACCGAAACGCGCGTCGGCGCTTTGAATCAGTCCCCTCTTTTTATTCATGTTGAAAACTGATTTATTTTGCCCAAAAATTCTTTATTGATTTGGAAATTGTGTTTTTGCTTAAATATAGTCAATTTATAAAGTTTTTTTCTGTTATGACACCAAACTAATGGTTAAATCAAAAAAAAAATCTTTTTGAACTATTGTATTTCCCATTTGAGATAACTGTTTTTGTACACGGACATGTAGTGTGAAGGGACATGGTGTGTATTATGCTGCTTTGGTATATATGTGATGTATGTATTTGTGGTTTCGCGTGAGTATGTTCTAGGTATGAAAGTGATTGTATGCTGATGAATGAGAGGTATTTAATGGGATCTGATGAATTTTTCTAAAAAATTTTTTAGTCACGATGTGTTATCATGAATGTATTAATGTTTTTGCACAGAAAAGTCAAAAAATAATAAATCAAGCAATGACTACATTTTTTTGAATGTTGTCTATGATTACGATGGTATAGCAAGAGTGGTCAATGAAAATAGGTGACGTATAGCAATCTTTAAATTGATATAGGCAGAGTCTTTTCGTGGTAAATTTTGGCGGCCCGAGCCGGTGGCCTTGGAGCGAGGGACCGATGTGCCCTTTCCACCATGAACCAGGCGGAGAGGGAGTTTTTCGGCATCCAGGAGGAGAACCAAGCTTCCACGAAGGCAGCCGCCTGGTTCTGCTCGGCCCCTTCTGGGAACCCCACCAGTCGGAGGTTGTTGCGGCGCGCGCGGTTTTCCGCGTCTTCAGCGCGCCGGTGGAGTTCCTTGGTATGCGAGCTTAAGTCGGCCACTTGATCTTTCAGCTGGCGAATATCATCTTCCGCGGTCGAGATTCGGGATTCAGCTTCAGTTATTCGGGCCGCAGCGTTACGGAGATATTGCCGGAGGAGGGACACATCTACCTTGACCTCTCCTATCTTCCCCTCCACCGATGCCTGTGAGGAACTGATGGCCTGCAGGATGGTCGCAAGGTCTGTGCTCGGGATGGGGGGAGCGCCACCGGCTTGTCCAGGTGGTTCAGGCCCCTGGGTGGTGAACTGGTCCATTTTGGTTTGCGTGGGGGCAACCGCGGATTTGGGAGCCTTGTCTCTTCCCATGGTCTTCGGCCGGACGGGCCACAGGGGCTGTGGGAGTTGGAGTAAGGGGAACGCCGACCCCAACCAAGGGCCCGGCTGTGGGTACTGGAGTCTGCACGATTAAACCACTGGATCGGAGTGAGCACTATCGTTCAAGGGGGCAAAAAGGGGTGCCTCGGGGCTGCCCCGACACCACACGTCGCTGCAGTCAGGTGGTAAATTTGGTGAGGATAAAGGCGGAGATGAAGGCTGCAGGCGCCCTCAGCGGCGCGCCCCCGGCAGGCCGTAGTCCAGGAGGGAGAGAGCGGGGGGCCACTAGAGGGGGAGGCCGCTCAACAGTACCCCGCCGCCCGAAGTGGCGGCCGAGAGAGAAGAAGAGGTCCCGGCCCTCTGCAGGACATCGGCCGGGTACGTCGGGGGTAGGCCTTGTGGGCCTAGACGATGTCGACAGGCCAGGGACGCCCCGGTCATAGGCAGCGGCTCAGCGTCCAGCCCCGCAGTCCTCCCGGCGGGGCAGCAAGGGCCAGGTCAGAGGGGGCGGGGGGCCCGTTGGGGCTGGTCTCACAGGGGGCAGGAGCTCTCCCGTCTAAGGTGCGGCACCAGCAGACCTCCCCAGGGCCCCGCCAGGTAAGTCCAGATGCGGCTTCACAGGACGCCTTATTGCCCCGAGGACAGGGGGAGGGGAGGGGGGCTCCCCTCGGGAAGGCCCAGCGTCGACCTCCCGGCCCGCTGCTCGGTAAGGCAGCCGAACCCCCGGCCCACTCCCCACTCACCAGAGCAGTCTTCCCTTTGGACGCAGGCCGGTCGCCGGCGAGGAGAAGCCCACGAGCCGGGCCGGAGGAGAGGCGAGTGGCCGGCTCCAAAGATCTGCACAGGCCGCCAGGCCACATGGGACCGCCCAGCGCCAGGGGCGTTGACTGCCCGAGCGGCGGCAAATGAGGGTGAGACACCACCTCGGAGGGGGAAGGCGCAGGGGAGGGAGAGGCGCCCGCTGCTCGACCCTTGCAGCCGGTGGGCCCCCTCGCCTCGACCTCAGGGAGGCAGGAGGCGATCAGCCGAGGACGATCTCGATCCTCGGGGAGTGCTCCAGCACCGTGCCGGGTCGTGAGGATGAATGAGCGGGGCCCCGGGAGGGCTGAACACCAGCCCCGCACACCGCTACCCGATATGGTAGCCGCCGCTCGGCGGGCCCCCACCAGCCCGCAGCTCCTCCTCCGCCGGTCACAAGCGGGCTCCACAACCGAGGCAAGGCAGTGCCGCCGCTGGTCGCTCCGGCTCCCACGACAACGCGGGATACTCGGGAGCGCCGCCGAGTGTGTTACGTCTGCCCCCTCGCACACCAGGCCAGCACCGCCGAGCAGGAATCGGGCCCCGCGGCCCCGGACACTGTCACCTCACCGCCGGATCAGGGGAGAGCCGCGACCACGAGCGGCACCTGCGGGGCTGGAGCGTCGGAGTCATCAGTGAGGCGCGATGAAGGCCGCCATCTTGTAGCCCGGGGGCCTCGGGGATGCGGCAGCTGGCAGGCCACCCCAGGAGGTCAACACGGTCACCAAACAGCTCCGGGCGATGCCCCGCACACCAGGAGCCAAGGAGGGCAGGTGAGGAGGACGGATGGGTGCCAGGGAACGCAGGATGCGAGGTGGATGACAGAGGGGTCCAGGAGCACTCTTAGAGTGCGACCGCCATCTTGACACCTCAGGCCATGCCCCCCATTTATGGTAGGTTTAATAAGTTTGTGAACTATACAACCACTAAACAGTGCTAAAGTATTGGTGCACTCTCCTTGAAACCAGCTAAAATTTCCTTACAGTCAATTGGTATATTTATTTGTATTATAGAGCTCTAGTACAGTCTAACTACATGTCCCTAAGCCCTGTAAATCATATACTACTAGTGGTTCTTCAGCACTTATAAGGCATCCCACTTAAGTAGCATTTTTAAGCATATTTCAGGGCTACAATTCCAGCCTGTGTGGAATATGTTTATGACTAATCGACTCGCCTCTTGTAACCTTTTTCTAAGACTAATCCTTCCTTTTTAATATAAATAAGCCACCCCTGAAGTAGGACCTAAACAGGGCAGGGTGCAGTATAATTACAAAGTTGGACATGTATTTCTAACTTTCAAATGTCCTCGTATAGAAAAACTCCTAAATGTGTTTTTCTGTACTGTAAGGCCTACCTCTCCCATTGTCTAAAATTGTGTTACCTAATGAGATATACAAAAAATAATTTTGGATAGGGAACAGGTAGGGAAAGCATGTTTATATCCTATGATTTGTAATGTAACATCCACTTTAATGGTTTTATCTATTAGAGCGTGTCAGATAGCAGTTGAAACATGTCTCTTGTGAGGGAAACGTCGTTTACCCCGCATTTTTTACCCCGCACAGCTTTATCCCGCATTTATTACTCCACAAAAACTTTTACAACGCAGGGCTTTACACCGCAAAACTGTTACAACGCATTCCCCAAAGTAACGCCCCCTGGAGTTAGAATAGTAATTGCGTTGGAATGGGGAATGCGTTGTAACAAATTGCGTTGTAAAGCCCTGCGTTGTAAAAGTTTTTGCAGAGTAAAAAATGCAGGGTAAAGCCGTGCGGAGTAAAAAATGCGGGGTAAAGTGTCCTATTCCTCGTGTGAATATGCCCAGTTGACGGCTTGCTTTTTTAAATTCATGAAATTTGTTGGTAAAGAAATGAATAGTTGCTAGTAGTTTCTTTCTAAAAAAGAAATCACTTTTGTATGTGTCTGTATCAATCATTTTAATGAATTTTATTTATTTGAATATATGATTGCACTTTCGGTTCCCTCTGTGTCCTAATTAGGGGTGGGCAGAGTTGGCGTAGCGCCACTACGCTGAGTTATGGAAAAAATGTGTGGAACACGAGCCCATGTCCTGCGGCCAGCCGAGGGTCCGTGTGCCCGGGACAGGGGTCCCTCGTGCCCGGGCAGGCTCCCCGATCTCCCCGGCCTGGCTGGGTTGAGAAGCAGGGACCGGCCCCGGGGCCTGGGTTTCGGGCAGGGCCTGGGGTGTGGGAGCCCCCGTCCTGCGGCCTGCCAAGGGTCCGTCTGCCTGGGACAAGGGTCCCTGGTGCAGAGCCCCCGAGCCCTGCAAGGGCAGGCGGGAGCCCTACAGCGGAGGCTCGGGGCGGGCAGATGGGCATCCTTTCGGTCCCGGCCATCTGGTCGCGCCTTTTCCCCTCAATCATCAACCAGAAGGCCGGGCCGGCCTGGAAGTCCTGATGAGGGCTCGTCTGCCTCCCCGATCCCAGCCAGGGCTCCAGGAGGCCGGGCGCCTCCGCAACCTGGTTCCCCTCCGTCACTCGGTGCGCACGGGTTACCAGAAAGAGGGGTAGCTTTCCTCCGGATTACTAGGGGCAGGGTATGCCGGAACACCCCTCCCGGACTGGTGGTTCTCAGCCGGGGACCAGATGGGCTATGCCCGGACAACACCTCCCCTCCGTCCGGGACGGGCTCCATGGATCCTGGGCAGTCCTCCCCCGGGCGTCCGGGCCCGAGAGCTCCGGCGGTCCTCCCCGTGCCTAAGGCCCAGCCGGGGTCCCCTAGCCCCCGGGAAGCAGAGCCTCCGAGCCCTGCAGGGGCAGGCGGGAGCCCTACCGCGAAGGCTCGGGGCGGGCAGATGGGTGTCCATTTGGTCCCGGCCATCTGGTTGCATTATTCCCCTCGGCCATCTGGTCACATGCAATGCTTTCCAATGGAGCGACCAGATGGCCGGGCCGGCCTGGAAGTCCCGATGAGGGCTCGTCCGCATCCCAGATCCCAGCCAGGGCTCCAGGAGGTCGGGCGCCTCTGCGCCCTGGGTCCCCTCCGTCACTCGGTGCACACGGGTTACCAGAAAGAGGGGTAGCTTTCCTCCCGATTACTAGGGGCAGGGTATGCCGGAACACCCTCCCGGGCTGGCGGTTCTCAGCCGGGGACCAGATGGGCTATGCCCGGACAACACCTCCCCTCCGTCCGGGGGCTCCCTCCTCCGGCCCGCGGCGAGGCAAAGTGCCCGGGACGGGCTCCATGGGTCCTGGGCAGTCCTCCCCCGGGCGTCCGGGCCCGAGAGCTCCGGCGGACCTCCCTGTGCCTAAGGCCCAGCCGGGGTCCCCGAGCCCCCGGGAAGCGGAGCCCCCGAGCCCTGCAGGGGCAGGCGGGAGCCCTACCGCGATGGCTCGGGGCAGGCAGATGGGCGTCCTTTCGGTCCCGGCCATCTGGTCGCACCTTTCCCCTCGGCCATCTGGTCGCGCGGAATGCTTTCCAAAGGGGCGACCAGATGGCCGGCCTGGCAGTCCCGATGAGGGCTCGTCCGCCTCCCCGATCCCAGCCAGGGCTCCAGGAGGTTGGGCGCCTCCGCGCCCTGGGTCCCCTCCGTCACTCGGTGCGCACGGGTTACCAGAAAGAGGGGTAGCTTTCCTCTGGATTACTAGGGGCAGGGTATGCCGGAACACCCCTCCCGGGCTGGCGGTTCTCAGCCGGGGACCAGATGGGCTATGCCCGGACAACACCTCCCCTCCGTCCGGGGGCTCCCTCCTCTCGCCCGCGGCGTGGCAAAGTGCCCGGGACAGGCTCCATGGGTCCTGGGCAGTCCTCCCCCGGGCGTCCGGGCCCGAGAGCTCCGGCGGTCCTCCCCGTGCCTAAGGCCCAGCAGGGGTCCCAGAGCCACCGGGAAGCGGATCCCCCGAGCCCTACAAGGGCAGGCGGGAGCCCTACCGCGACGGCTCGGGGCGGGCAGATGAGCGTCCTTTCGGTCCCGGCCATCTGGTCGCGCGCAATGCTTTCCAATGGGGCGACTAGATGGCCGGGCTGGCCTGGAAGTCCCGATGAGGGCTCGTCCGCCTCTCCGATCCCGGCCAGGGCTCCAGGAGGTCGGGCGCCTCCGCGCCCTGGGTCCCCTCCGTCACTCGGTGCGCACGGGTTACCAGAAAGAGGGGTAGCTTTCCTCCGGATTACTAGGGGCTGGGTATGCCGGGACACCCCTCCCGGGCTGACGGTTCTCAGCTGGGGACCAGATGGGCTGGGCCCGGACAACACCTCCCCACCGTCCGGGGCTCCCACCTCCGGCCCGCCGTGTGGCAAAGTGCCCGGGACGGGCTCCATGGGTCATGGGCAGTCCGGGCCCGAGAGCTCCGGCGGTCCTCCCCGTACCTAAGGCCCAGCCGGGGTCCCAGAGCCCCCAGGAAGCGGAGCCCCCGAGCCCTGCAAGGGCAGGCGGGACCCCTACCGCAAAGGCTCGGGGCGGGCAGATGGGCGTCCTTTCGGTCCCGGCCATCTGGTCGCACCTTTCCCCTCGGCCATCTGGTCGCACGCAATGCTTTCCAATGGGGCGACCAGATGGCCGGGCTGCCCTGGATGTCCCAATGAGGGCTCATTTGCCTCCCCGATCCCAGCCAGGGCTCCAGGAGGTCGGGCGCGTCCGCGCCTAGGGTCCCCTCAGTCTCGCGTTGCACACGGGTTACCAGAAAGGGGGGTAGCCTTCCTCCGGATTACTAGGGACAGGGTAATCCGGAACCCCTCTCGGCCTAGCGGTCCTCAGCCGGCAGCTGGATGGGCCAGGATGCCGCCCCAGCCCGGGGTCCGTCCCCGGGCCTGCCGCGTGGCATGATGCCCCGGATGGGGTCCCGCGGGCCCGGGAAGCCTCCCCCTGCTCGGCTGGGTTCAGGGGCTGCCAGGGGCCTCGGGGAGGGCAGCCTCCCCACCCCGGGCTCCGTCCTTGGTCCTGCCGCGTGGCAGGGTGCCCGGGACAGGGTCCCGCGGGCCCGGGGTCGGGTGCTCCAGCCCTGGGCCTCGTCCCCCGGCCTGCCGCCCCGCCAAAGGCCCGGGACGGGCTTCTGTCATGCCCGGGGAGCCTCCCCCTGCTCGGCTGGGTTCAGGGGCTCCCAGGGGCCCCGGGGAGGGTGGCCTCCCCACCCCGGGCTCCGTCCTCGGTCCTGCCGCGTGGCAGGGTGCCTGGGACGGGGTCCCGCGGGCCCGGGGAGGCTTCCTCTGCGCCTCTGGGCCCGGGAGCCCTGGCTGGGTCCAGGGGCCCGCAGGGCCCCGGGTCGGGTGCCCAGCCAGGGCTCCCGGGTCGGGTGCTCCAGCCCTGGGCCTCGTCCCCCGGCCTGCCGCTCCGCCAAGGGCCGAGGACGGGGGTCTGTCGGTCCCGTGCAGGCCTCCGCTGCTTGTCAAGGTGTCCGCAGGCTTCCCCTTCGCCTCCAGGCCCGGGAGCCCCGGCTGGGTCCAGGGGCCCCGCCGGGCCCCTGGTCGGTTGCTCCAGCCCTGGGCCCCGGCCCCCGGCCTGCCGCCCCACCAAAGGCCTGGGACGGGGTTCTGTCGTTCCCGGGGAGCCTCCCTCTGCTCGGCTTGGTTTAGGGGCCCCGGGGAGGGCGGCCTCCCCACTTCGGGCTCCGTCCTCAGTCCTTCCGTGTGGCAGGGTGCCCGGGATGGGGTCCCGCGGGCCCGGGGAGGCTTCCTCTGCGCCTCTGGGCCCGGGAGCCCCAGCTGGGTCCAGGGTTGGGTGCCCAGCCAGGGCTCCCGGGTCGGGTGCTCCAGCCCTGGGCCTCGTCCCCCGGCCTGCCGCTCCGCCAAGGGCCGAGGACGGGGGTCTGTCGGTCCCGTGCAGGCCTCCGCTGCTTGTCAAGGTGTCCGCAGGCCCCGGGTCGGAGGGCACGTCGGGTCCCCCTCGCAGCCTCCATGGCTGGGGCCCAGCTGGGGCCCCGGGCCTCCGGCCCCCCATGCCCCGGCGCCCGCTCAATCTTTTTTTGGGGCACAGAGCGACCAGATGGCTTTCCTTTCGAGCCCGGCCATCTGGTCGCACCTTTCCCCTCGGCCATCTGGTCGCACCTTTCCCCTCGGCCATCTGGTCGCACCTTTCCCCTCGGCCATCTGGTCGCACCTATCCCCTCGGCCATCTGGTCGCACGCAATGCTTTCCATTGGGGCGATCAGATGGCCGGGCTTCCCTGGAAGTCCCGATGAGGGCTCATTTGCCTCCCCGATCCCAGCGAGGGCTCCAGGAGGTCGGGCACATTCGTGCCTTGGGTCCCCTCTGTCACCTTGTGTGCACGGATTACAAGAAAGGGGGGTCATTTTCCTCCGGATTACTAGGGAGAGGGTCAGTCAGACCTCCATGAGGTTTGGCGAGTCCGAAACAGGGGAAGGCAGAACCCGGGCCTGCCCGCCAGGGCCCCCAGTGGTCCGGGTACGCACCTGCCTCTCAGCCCCTTCCCGATGGTCCTTTTTCTCCGAGCCTGGTCAGTCAGACCTCCGTGAGGTCCGGCGATTCTGAGACAGGAGAAGGCAGCACCCGG
>CAWUFW010014323.1:25000-27500 GCA_963921515.1 Calotriton arnoldi
AGAACTGCAATTCCTGTGCAGCTTCTGTGACCTTAGATTCGGATCAAAGATTGGAGTTTCACAACATGCTCGGCATGCGCATCCAAGAGCGCAAAATGAGGCTAGACTAGCAGCTCTAGCAAGCAGCAAACCATCAAAATTATGGTCACAGGAAGAAATACTGCTATTAGCAGAATTGGAAAAAGTATATGAAAACAAAAGAAACATTAATGCGCTGATGGTTCCGCATTTTGACAATAAAAACAGCAAACAAATTGCAGAAAAAAGAAGAGATAGAAGAGATAAGAGAAAAATTCGGCAAAGGATGTACTGCAAGCATCCAATATCTCGGAGAATGACTCTTGCGATGAACCAGAGATTTCAGTGGAAATAACAACAGAAAGGCGCAGAGACTTTATCAATCGGAAACGAGCGCCAAAAATAAAAAACTGTAATGAACTGAATGATAGAATCACAGAAGTCGAGAAATACACCAAAAACATCCAGCATCACGATGCTGCTATGGATCTGATGGATGAGATAGTGACTTATATCTCAGACAACACCAAGGATATAAGTCCTGTACCAGCAAATCGTACCAAACCAACGAGCGAACCCAATAATGAGCCTATGAACTCTGCTCAAGATGAGCAACAGAGTACCCCAGTACAAAACAAGATAGCAAAGAAAGATAAGAAAAATGGAAGGCTCAATCGGACACACAAGAAAAATTATGCAAAAGCAAAGGGCAGCTACAAAGAATACCAGGCAATGTTTAATAAAGACAAAAAGAAAATTGCCAGAATAATCACTGATGGGGCAGAAGATGCCACCTGCCAAATCAGTGCTGATGAAATCTTCCAATATTATAAAAACATAATTGAAAAAGAAAACAAGAAAAATCCCAAATTCATCCCAATTGATCGGATACCGGATGAATGGGAAATTGGAGGACTGTGTAAAGAAATTACACTGCTCGAAATAACTAAAGCCTTCGATGAATCAGATTTAAAGAAAGCAGTGGGGCCTGACAAGATTGGCCTGAATGACTTAAATAACGTGCATAACAGGCAACCAAGACTGCTGCCCAGAATCTTGTCGTCTTGGTTATCGATGAGAAGAGTACCAGAAAGTATTAAAAAGAACCGATCGATTTTAATACCGAAAAATGTACCGATTAGCGAACTGAAAAAAATCAGTGAAGTTGTTCACGAAAATACTAACCAAAAGACTCACATCTTTCGTTGAATTGAATATGAGACAAAAAGGCTTCATGAAGGTGAGAGGTTGTCTCGAAAATCTGACTCTTCTGCAAAACATCATAAAAGGGGCACGAAAAAACAGAAGCTTGTTAGCAGTGGTGTTCATAGACATCTCAAAAGCCTTTGACTCTGTCAGCCATGGTCACATCTTACAGAGTCTTCAAAGGCACAGAGTTCCATCATGCATCAGAGACATAGTACAATACTTATACACTGACTCAACAACATTTTTCAAGGGAAAGAACAATTAAGCAACTCCAGAAATACAAATGAAGTCGGGAGTTAAGCAATGTGACTCTTTATCCCCACTGTTGTTTAACATTGCCATGGTTCCCTTGATCTGTGATCTTCAGAAAGATGGCAAGGGCTTCACATTCGGCTCTGATGGTCTCATTAAGCAAATCACTGCTCTTGCCTTTGCAGATGACATCGCAGTACTCAGCAACACCTGGGAAGGAATGAGTACAAATCTGAAAATCATTGAAATATTCAGTAAAACAACAGGCTTAAGGCTTAATGTGAAAAAAACACATGGATTTTATATAATTCACCATAAAGATAAGATCCTGGTTAACAACTGCAAACCATGGCAATTTCAAAAACAAAATATTGAAAACATTCATCCAGGAGAAAGCGAGAGATATCTCGGATTGAACTTTGATCCACACACCGGCCATTCAAGCAACAACAAAAGTAATGAGGTTCTTGTTAACTGGGCTCAAAAACTCGACAATTTACCACTTAAGCCCACACAGAAAATAGAAATTTTGTGTCAATATTTGATCCCTTAGCTGTCATTTAAGTTGGAAATGACAGGAACAGAAGCTAAAACTTTAAACATTCTGGATCAAACAATAAAAAAGTATGTCAAACATTTCCTACACCTACCTGCATACACATGTGATAGTCTCCTATATTCGAAAAGATCCTTTGGGGGCCTCAGTATACCAAAGTTATGTACGACAATTGGTCTAAACAAAATCAATAGTTTATTGTATCTTAGGGAAGCTCCAGATCTGTACATAGCTCAATCATTCATGTATGCAGGAGAAGTAATCAATGAAAAAATTGATATCATCATCAAAACACACAAACTCAACATTTTAGACAGTAGATTTCTGAGTTATGAACTGAATTTGGTAGCAACATATGATTGGAGGAAAGAGGAATTTTAAAAATGGGCAAATCTCCCTGTCCAAGGTGATGGTATAAAATACTTAGCAAGTAATCCAACCTCAAATTTCTGGATCAGCAAACAT